>SRMA01025652.1:3200-73235 GCA_007224835.1 Danionella cerebrum
GGGAGGGAAATAGAACAGTGAGGTTACAGGGGGCTGAGGTCAAGAGGGTGCAGGAGTTTAGGTATTTGGGGTCAACAGTCCAGTGTGACGGGGAGTGTGGAAAAGAGGTGAAGAGACGAGTGCAGGCAGATTGGAGTGGGTGGAGAAAAGTGTCAGGGGTGTTGTGTGACAGAAGAGTGTCAGCAGAATCAAAGGAAAGGTGTACAGAACAGTAGTGAGAGCAGCTATGATGTATGGGTTGGAGACTGTGGCAGTGAGGAAGAGACAAGAGGCAGAGCTGGAAGTAGCAGAGATGAGGATGTTGAGGTTCAGTTTAGGAGTGACGAGGATGGACAAGATTAGGAATGAGCACATCAGAGGGACAGCTCAGGTTGGTTGTTTTGGAGACAAAGTCAGAGAGGCCAGATTGAGATGGTTTGGACATGTGCAGAGGAGGGATAGTGGTTATATTGGTAGAAGGATGTTGGAGATGGAGATGCCAGGCAAGAGGTCAAGAGGAAGACCAAAGACAAGATATATGGATGTGCTGAAAGAGGACATGAAGGTAGTTGGTGCAAGAGTAGAGGATACTGAGCACAGAGTTAGGTGGAAAAGGATGATTCGCTGTGGCGACCCCTAAACTGGGAACAGCCGAAAGGAAAAGAAGAAGATTTGGCTAATTATGATGTTTGGCTAATAAGCCGATTTAGATAATTGAGAGGTTCTCTTGGATTTAGCAGGAATTGGGTCTAGCACTTCAGAGGCAACTGCTTTTCGGGTCTCCAGCTCCCCTAAAGAATTTTGATGTCTGTCTCGGAAAAATTTCTGTACTGTAATCCATAAATATACATGAATATTCATGAGCTGCTTTGCATTGACTGTATATGGTGTGGACGAGGTTATTTACGAACTGAACTGCACATATTTGCTTCCCATCTGTGATTTATAAAGGGAAGATTGCTTGCAGGTGTGCGTACAAGTGCTTTTATTAATCTGACTTTGTTGGATTTGTTTTGTAGAATGAGTCCCAGGAATCTTCATCTTCAACATGGGGCCAGAGCGAATTTTAAATGTGCTTTTTTTGTGCATAGGCTCCAGGAGAGGCTTCCTTCATCAATGATACCCATTCTCTTCCATGTGGAGCCATTGCTGACACAATGAAATGGGAAGAGCTTTTCTTTGTTAAAGGGGTCATGACATCTAAAGCCTTTTATTGGTTTTTATGGTGATTTAGACTAGATTGAATAAAAAATCCAAACATGGAAGTTCCAGAACAAAAAAACAAGTTTGTTTCTTTTGAAAAAAAAAAAAACTGTTTTATTCGCACCATTGATGACATCACACAAGTCCCGGCAAAATGTGTAAGGGCTAATTTCCCTCCCCTGGAAGAGATGCACTACCCACAAAGCAACGGGTTCTCTCGTGCTATTCAGAATCAAACAGAGGGAAACAGAGCACTTAACTGCTAAGTAAATTTGGTGCAACCTATAAGACACTAATGTCATGAGACGGTTACATTCTTGATGACCCCCTACAATCCCTGTAGGGTTTTCTTTTTAAAAATTTTTGCTTCAATATTTTAACTCACAAAATAAAACAAGAGGTTATTCAATTGTATATTAAATTTGTGGCGTTACAGTGCATTACATGGAGGAATCAGCCAATGTTCACATCTGGGTCATCACTAAACACGGTCACAACTCGTTTAATTAAAAGTAATTTCAACTAGATTTTAAAGTTTGCATGCAAACTTCGATGTTGGCTTGCGTTTGTGCCGTTAATACCTATTTTTTTATGTTGTCAAACCCGCAACAACAACATAATCCAACCCCCATGTCTCTATGACATTCCTAAGCTGTGCTAGAGATGCGCCACATTGGTTGCTATGGTAAACAGTCTGGTTGCTATGGAGGGGTCGCTGACCTAATATATTGTTCTCTATATGAATACGAGTAAAATACAGCAACCCCCATGTCTCTATGATTTTCCTAAGCTGAGATAGAAACATGCCATATTGGTTGCTATGGTAACCAGTCTGGTTGTTATGGAGGGGTCGTTGTCCTATCACATTGTTCCCCATGTCAATAGGAGTAAAATACATCAACCCCCATGTCTCTATGACTTCTCTAAGCTGAGATAGAGATGCGCCATATTGCTTGCTATGGTAAACAGTCTGGTTGCTATGGTAACCAGTCTGGTTGTTATGCAGGGGTCGGTGTCCTATCACATTGTTCCCCATGTCAATACGAGTAAAATACATCAACCTCCATGCCTCTATGACTTCTCTAAGCTGAGATAGTGATGTGCCATATTGGTTGCTATGGTAAACAGCCTGGTTGCTATGGAGGGGTCGCTGACCTAATAAGATGTGCCATTTATTATGTTGTCAAACCTGCAACAATAACATAATCCAAACCCCATGTCTCTATGATATTCCTAAGCTGTGCTAGAGATGTGCCACATTGGTTGCTATGGTAAAGTCTGGTTGCTATGAGGGGTCGCTGACCTAATATATTGTTCTCCATATGAATACGAGTAAAATACAGCAACCCCCATGTCCCTATGATTTTCCTAAGCTGAGATAGAGACATGCCAAATTGGTTGCTAAGGTAACCAGTCTGGTTGTTATGCAGGGGTCGGTGTCCTATCACATTGTTCCCCATGTCAATACGAGTAAAATACATCAACCTCCATGCCTCTATGACTTCTCTAAGCTGAGATAGAGATGTGCCATATTGGTTGCTATGGTAAACAGCCTGGTTGCTATGGAGGGGTCGCTGACCTAATAAGATGTGCCATTTATTATGTTGTCAACAATAACATAATCCAACCCCCATGTCTCTGACATTCCTAAGCTGTGCTAGAGATGTGCCACATTGGTTGCTATGGTAAACAGTCTGGTTGCTATGGAGGGGTCGCTGACCTAATATATTGTGAAAATGAGGAGATTGAAAGTGATTAAATTAAAAATAGAGACTGTTTGAGTAAAAGAATCACATTTCCCATAGAATTAGACCAATGTGAACAACATATTATTCCAAATAAAAGAATGTCATGTCATACTCACAGTAAAGCTGTTTTATAGTCCCCTCTCTGCTGGACTCCGTTTACATTAATCGTTAGAGTCGCCTGTTCTTAAAGGTGGGACGTAGATTTCGGGAAATCCATGGAAACTTGATGCTGCAGCCAGCAAATCAGTTGTAAGGAGGTGTTTTTTTTCGTGGAGTGTCAGGGCTCAGACTACAATTACTACTGATTAGCGAGAACTACAGGCTAAAAACAAACCGAAGAGAAAACAACCACAAAAAACTTTGTTTAACATATCTATGAAAGATTTGTGCTTATTTACACACCCTAATGTTTGAGGCAGACATTGGTGTTTTCCCTTTTTTCAAACATCAACATCGACTACCAAAGATCGTACAGCCCTCCTTAAAGTCCGGCTCTGCTCGTGAGGCTATAATTGGGCTGCACTCTTTTTTTCAACATGAGCTTGATTTGATTTGCTCGCAAAATCTTTTTTTTTATTTATTTTTTTTGTGCGAGTCGCTTTGTTTCGTTTAGTATCTTATAAAAAATGTTGATTCTGAAAGGAAACTACTGGCACATGTAGCGGGGTGACAGTGTTGAGCTGTCAATCAAGAATTGGGACTGGTCAGTTCATCCACTCCATCATCCATCAGTGCTTAGAGACGTTAGATAGCATGTGATAACCACTTTACCAAAGCCTCCGTAATTGCTCTGCACTCCTTAGCTACAACACAACTCCCCATCGGTTCAGCTCACAGGCGCTGAGACCTCAATGGGTCGAATCAAAGTAGAACAATTGACTCATTAATGTAATTATTTATTTACTTATTCTTTTAGAAAAGAAGATTTTAATGAACAATGCTTTCCACAAAACATCTCTTGATTATGGGAAATAATTTCTCTAAAAAAATTTCTCTAATAATTTCTATCAAATAATATGACCATATTTAACTAGCTTCCAAACTAACAGTGAGTTCAATGGAAACAACTCAAATACACTTCAGGTTCTAATAGAAGATAACCACACAAAATCTGCCTTTGGTTTATGGGGAAAATGTTTTTTTTTTTCTATATAGGAATTGGTAAAAAACACAAAATTTTATTTAATAAAGCAAAACTTCTTGTGGTCAATGCTCGGATTCGCTCTCTGTGGCTTTCTCTGCGGGGTGAACAATATTGAACATATCCTTTAATAACAAATGTTACTCAAGTTGAGCTGGATCACAAACAATAGATCTTTCTGAATCAACCTCTTTCAGCAAACCCACACGCTACATTTGGGTTCACCAGCAGGTGGCAGTGAATCATGAACAAAATGTGTCAGTTCCAATGATACGTGGATAAGAGCACCATTACTCCCAGCATTCATTTGTGAAGCCACGGTTGCTGTGAAGGTGGAGTTGAGTTTATGAGGTGAGACCGGGAGCTGACGACAGATTAATGTAATAAAAGAATGTCTGATTTCACTCTTTCCCTCACATTTCTTATCTTTAGAGGATCCCTTTAAAGAATACCTCTGGAAGAACTAGACGGAGAATCTAGAGAGAGGGCAGCTTGAGATTTTCTGCTCTAACCTGTAAAACCTGGCCCCAGGGCAAAACAACAAAATTAACGAATTTATCTCTACATAATTAAAAAGAAACAAGGTTTTCCAAATGACGTTTGAGTTCTTCTCAGAACGTGTCGTTTCATAATTCCCAGATTCCAAGGGGACTAACAAGTTTTAATGTCTTTGGAGCATGGGTGAGCGATCCAGAAGCACTACGGTTCTCAGATGTTCCCTTTGCACTACCTCCATTCACAAACACATGTTCTCATAGAATTTGGCAGATTATACACAGCGCTTTAAAACCAGAAGAAAGGACAATGGCTAAGCGACTGCCTGGTATGAGAAGCCAGCACCGTTCCGGTCAGTGTCCGGCAGCTTTGGCTAGGAACCTTCGTCGACTTTGACAATGCTACGTCCCTTTTGGTCTCCTTGTCTTGAGCACTGTCTCTTTCACGGTTCTGAGCTAGATATTAAACAAACGGAATGTATTGTAGAGTAAATGTATGTTATGAACATATGCAATGCTCAGAATAAACTGAACAAAGATTTGTTCAAAGAAAACAATATTAGGAGATGAGGCAAAAGCAACAGAGTATTATAATTCTCAAATAATAATCCTGCAGAAATAAATGCAGGGCAGAGGGGGGGAGGGTCAGGGGTGGCTCTAGCGGACCTCAGAGGACGGATGCCCTTCCCTAAATGCAAAACTATTTCTGATTAAACTCAGCGCATGTGTTTATTAAAGAACTGCGACATTTCTGGATCAGTCCGGGCTGCTTCATACCCAAGCAAACTGATATTATTCTAATCTGACCTCACACGACGTCTAACACCACAGAGCACCGTCACGAGAGGGTTTATTTAATCATGAGGAAAGGTTAAGCAAGAACACTTCGTGCTCAGCTTTGCATAAACTTGTTTGTGCTTCATAAAAGTAGCCTTAAAATGGCATTTATGATATTATAAAACTAAAATATAGCAGAGATATCAGACGTAAGAAATGTTTCGATAATTTCTTTTATATCGTTTCCATACACAACCTCAAGTATCGATACAAGTTGTTCCAAACGACCTCCTCCTCCGCTCCAATAGATCTCGCTAACACCTTATCAACAAACCTCTAAGCAGTACGGTATGAGAAGCACGGCACAAGATATCGAAGCCCCTTCAGCTTTTAGAGCTGACGTACTGAATTAAAAACACTGGTAAGCTTTGTAAATCCTGATGTGCGATTCTTGGGCCCCCAGAGCAACCGTGTCGTACACTATACGTTTACGAAGTGGGAGCTCGCTTCCAGTGTTTTGCTTGAAAGCTCCTCTGGCAGTAACAAAAAAACCATTCCAATAGTTTGCCGCATATTAGAGCCTTGTGTTCCGGTTTATTTGATGACTCACTTAATATTTTAGTTTTATATATTGTTTATTTCAAGTAAATGTGAATTTGCTTGCATGTTCATCTTAGTTTTTTTTTTTTTACCTTGTCCTGCTCAAAAGCCATCACATGGGGGAGTACATGCCTTGCTGAATTGGACAGTTTTGCTTTCTCCAGGGGAGTAAAACGCCTGGTGTGGTGTTTTCTCCTCTGGATTTGAAAATTGAATGTATTTATTAAATATTTATTAGTTGTGGTTCCCGCGAGTCAGTTTATAATAGTTGTGTCAGGACAAGACGGTGTTGAACTGAAAGGGGGAGTGGGTTAAGGATTGGGGAAGGGTGAAGGTACACGAGTGAAAATTAAAGAAAGGAAGAGGAAAAGAAGAAGAGAGGGAAAAATAATAATAATAATAATAATAATAATAATAATAATAATAATTTAGAAGATAATAATTTAAAAGAGAAGAAAAAAAATTGCAAATGAATAAAATAAAATAAATAAATACCTACCTGAACATGACGCATAAGTCCTAGTAACAGTTCATTTTGTCCATGTTCATCTTAGTTAAGTGTTTAACAATTTGCAATTTATACATTTCAGTGATACATTTCAGTGAAATTGGAAAATACACTGAAATTGGAATTCGTCTGCCAACATTTATCAAGTTGGACACATACAAATATAAACTATTGCAATATATCATTAAATATTGTGTCATGCCCCAAGAATCGTGAGGTGCTTGCCAATACACAGCGCTTCCGTATTCCCTGAGTCTGCAAAGCCTTCTTCGAGGGAGGAACATTTATTATTTTTCCGTTCCAATGACATGTTAACCATGCATTCTTTGTTTGAGTTTGTTTATTTAAATTTAGCACAGGTTTAATTGCTGTTAACATGATCACAAATATTTTTGTCTAACGCTGCAGATAAGATCTAGAACTGCTGTCACTAGTCCAATAGTTTTTATTTGTGCCACTGCTAATCTTTATTTCCAGTTCAGCTGTCACATGTCTCCATGCGACTGAAACAAGTAAGCAGCACACACACCACACTAATACACTTTCTCAAAGGTTATGTGATATAACCTATAACGGGCAGATCTAATCCTTAGTGAAACACGAGAGGTCACTCTTCATAGCACACCCTTGTCTGTGATCATCACACAGTGGCAAACACACACGTGCATGAGAGAGAGAGAGAGAGAGAGAGAGAGAAATAACTGCCTTGCGCGCCATGAAAATATGAAGACAGCCTATGACTATGAACGACTGGACACTTCCACTGCCACCATGACCTTCCTGAATGAATAGTGAGTTGGAATATCAGATGGAAACGTTTGCGTTAGTTGCTCATGTTGGTTCATCAAGTGATCAGCATAAAGTGATCCTCAGAGTTAATGATCCCAGGTCAGAGAGTATGGAACCGAATGGGAGTCAGTGGAGGTTACAACTGAACTTAACCAAAAACTCCGTCGTGACGTCGTGAGGTGTTTTAGATTCTGTTTCAAACAAAATAACAATTGGAACACAATGTATCATTTAATATATATAAATATTTAGGCCATAATGCCCTGCTCTAATAAAAGCCCTAATCTTACAGGAAATTAGTAAATCATTTGAGATAAATCAACTGAGAGAGTTGGCCAAATGTATTTGTGCACAAGCGCACTGCAGCGTATCGAGGATATGTTTCAGTAACTGTAGACATTTTATTTTGTGTTTAATTACAAGTTACGTCAAACAAAATAACAATTAGACCAAAATGTATCATTTGATAATATTGATATTATAGTGTATTTTTAACATTTTACTTGTTATCTGCAGATTGATTTTAAATAGGGGTGAAAAATACAACAATTAAATTGTAAACCGATGAATCTCTTTAGCTTGAGAAGGGACTCGAGCAGGTGTTCCCACCTGAAATAAAACTCCTGCATTCTCGTTTTATAAATGGATTTTATCTCACTTATCTGTCTTAAAAATATAATGGTTATTCTACATAATATCTTATACATTATAATGGTTCATTCATTCATTTTCCAACCCGTTTATTCCCTTTTGGGGTCACAAGGGTCTGCCGGGGGTACGAGAGGCGGGGGAACACCCTGGACACGTCGCCAGTCCATTGCAGGGCAACATTCACTCACACATTCACTCCTAAGTGGAATTTAGATTATTCCATTAACCTAAACGCATGTTTTTGGGATTGTGGGAGAAACAGGAGTAAACCCGGCAGGAAAAACCCACACAAGCACAGGGAGATCATGCGAACTCCTTCCAGGAAGGTCACCGGCGAGCCTCAGTGTCACCCTATAATGGTTTGTGTAAGTGCCAAATTTACATATTGTACAGTCTTCTAAATAAAACATTTTCCCAGCAACAAAAACATCAGATGATTCCAGATTATGTGAATCAATATCGCTTTCGGAGTCATTATATTCCACACAGTGGCTGTGAATTGATTAAAATAAACCTATCATTAAAGTACATTAATAATAAACAAAACAAAGTCAAGTTTAGAACCCATTTCTAAGCACATTCTATATGTTCGCGCAGTAATGTTTCACCACCAGAGGTTGCATTTTTCAAAACAAGCTCTTTACTGAGGGTGGCGAAGAGGGGGCAGGGATGTGATGTGACTGGCACTACAGGAACTGCATCATCACACGTCACAGGAGATTAAATTGATCCACAAGTGAAATTTGTGGTTTTTCCAAACTAATTTCAAGAGGAGACAATTCAACAACAAACCCTCCACCAACCTTTGCCACATCTTCTAACTAGAAGCCCCATGCCCAGGCTCCGGGCATATCCCCGGGCCCTTTCAGAGAGCTCCACCTTGTGTACTTTCGGTAAAATCGTTGAAACAAACCTCATTGCACACTAATGCTTTTGATATCTACTACACCTTAAACTACACGATTAATTGCCATTTTCATGTTTGTATCTGTGCCATTGGGCGCACAGGATAAATGAACAGTAAATGATTCAATGCTACACAAGACCTGTCACTTGACATGAATGAGAAAGAATAAACAAAGAGGCTGACCTTATATAAGACAAGATCGCTGGATGTTCTCCTCTGGTCTCTGTAGATGATCACGCTTCAGTTGTTTCTCTGCTTTCTCCAGTTTCTGCTTGAATCCATCCCACGTTGAGTTTCAGCTGAAGAGTCAACAAGGCTTTAACGGTCACAAATCTCATTAAAGCCGTCCATTGCCTTCATGTGCTCCTTGATTTTATTCTCTACTCTCTTTATTCTCTGAATAAAAAAATACCTACGTCTAAATAAAGAGAGCCACAGACGTCTGGTTTAGACATGGATTCGGACTCACGAAGTGATACTGATCAAGACCATTAAGTAATTCATGTTGCAAAAACATGTGCATCTGCTTTTACACACAGAAAAGAACAAAAAAAAAACATTTTGGCAGCTATGTACAAGAGTCAAAAAAGGGACGTCGTTCAAAGAGATAAGGCCTGTGATTTGAGATATCCCAGCAGTTCTTGATATTTTACATACGATTATGTTTTCTTCTGAACCAGAACTCAAAAAAGTGATGGAGGACAGCTGTTTATCCCCAGAGATCATCAGATTAAAGTGTACTTTAAAATAAATAACTCCTTTCCAGGATTTTAGCAGAAGGATCATCACTTCTAGAATGAACTTAGCACAGTGGATGGCTACAGGATTTATCGTGCCACGTCTTTCTCATGAAGATTTGGAGATGTTCGCATGAGCTGAAGGTTCCCTGCCAGCCATTTCTCGGAAAGATTCCAGCCCCCCTGAGATCAAAATGATTGAAAATGGAATCAACTCAAGGACTGTAGGGTGATGCACGTGTTAGATGTCCGTTTCTCTCGTGTCCAAACAAAAGTTATAAAGGGATCGTTTGATGTCCATTCTGTTGTTAGCTTTCGTGTTGGTCTTGTCAGTGTTGGTCTCCTCATTATACTCTGCATCTCTTGAGTTGGATGTGGATGATTTTCGGAGACTGTGCTGTTCATCGGTTGGCTTAGAAGTTCCTCCACTATTGGGTTCTTCTCTGAGGGAGGCCTGATCTTGGTCCGTTTCTCGGTGGTAGAAGTAATTAAAGTTCGACACAATGACTGGCACTGGTAAAGCGATGGTCAATACTCCTGCGATGGCACAGAGTGAGCCCACGATTTTGCCCCCCACCGTGACCGGTCTCATGTCACCGTAGCCGACTGTTGTCATGGTCACCACTGCCCACCAGAAGGCATCGGGGATGCTGGAGAAGTGAGACTCTGGTTCATCTGCCTCGGCAAAGTAGACTGCGCTGGAGAACAATATGACCCCGATGAACAGGAAAAAAATCAGGAGGCCCAGCTCCCGCATGCTGGCTTTCAGAGTCTGTCCCAGGATCTGAAGGCCCTTGGAGTGTCTGGAGAGCTTGAATATGCGAAAGACCCGAACCAAGCGAATGACCCTCAGGATGGCCAGAGACATGGCCTGCTGCCCGTTATTGTGCTCCTGGCCCTGCTGCTCCACCAGCTCTGTGCCCAGGGTGATGAAGTAAGGCATGATGGACATGATGTCGATGATGTTCATGATGGTTTTGGAGAACTCGGACTTGCTGGGACAGGCGAAGAAGCGCACGAACAGCTCGAAGGTGAACCAGATGACGCACGTGGTTTCAATGATGAAGAAAGGGTCGCTGAAGGTGAGCGACGGCCGCTCCTGGGTGCCGTTCACCACGCGACTCGTTACGGGGAGCTCCCGCTCGTCGCGGAACTCCGGTAAAGTTTCCAAACAGAAAGTGATGATGGAGATGGTGATGACTAGGACGGACACGATGGCGATGCCGCGCGCGGGACTGGAGCTCTCCGGGTACTCGAAAATGAGCCAGACCTGTTTCTGAAACTCGTTCTTGGGCAAGGGCTTCTCCTCTTCTTTGATAAAACCCTCGTCCTCACGAAAGCGGTCCATGGCCTCTTCCCCGAGCTGATAGAAGCGGATTTCGTCGGCGAACACGTCGATGGAGACGTTGACAGGGCGCCGAATTTTCCCGCCGGACTGATAGAAATAAAGTATTCCGTCGAAACTCGGTCTGTTGCGGTCAAAGAAATACTCGTTCCTCAGAGGGTCGAAATATTTGATCCTTTTGTCCGGGTCTCCGAGCAAAGTGTCGGGAAACTGGTTGAGAGTGCCCAGCTGCGTCTCGAACCTCAGCCCGGCGATGTTGATGAGAACTCGCTCGTTGTTCTCGTGCTCCATGTCCATGTCGAGAAGGTCCTCGTCGAACAGATGCGGGCTGTAATAATCCACCGTGTTCTCGGTGGAGCCCATCGTCGTGCTGTTCATGTCGTTCATTTTCCACGAGCTCTGTTGGGGACTTCTCGGGTACAGCTCTTTCCCGTGGAGCAGTCGCGGGTGATCCAGAGAGTTTTGCCGTTGGTAGGGTTCTCCATCGCTCCCTCCATCGCCGCGCTTTTCAAAACTCACCAAAGCTATCTCCATTTCCAAGCCATTAAGCATTCATTACTACCAGACATTAGCTACTCAAAAAGCAAAGGGGCTCGGTTTAAGCCGCAGTTGTGTCTGTGTTGTGTTGCGACGGGATCCGCGCATCCTCCCGTCTCTCATTCTGCCGCGACTCCGTGCGCGCTCTGAGCCTAAGTACTGGAGTCGTCCAGAAGCGAGTCGGTTCTTTCGAGTCGATTCGGTGTGCACGAGTCTTTGGCTTAGCGCGTGCAGTTTGGAAAATGGGAATAAAGTCACATTAAAGACTCCGTGTAAGCGCTTCTTTGCTGCGGCACACAATTTCATAATTAGAGCCAACCATCTGACGGGCGGAGAGAGAGAGAATGCATAATTATATTGTGGTATTTCATTTTAAAACACTGTCTTTGCTCTCTCACAATTAACTGCATATTGTTATATAACATATATGTGTTTTTTCAGGCTTCGGTGACTGCTGTTCTCTCACTCTTTTCATATGAAATATTTTCTCGCATCTGTGCTAAATTAGCATACATTCACACATGGGTTGGCATCATTTTGCCTCAGCCCAAGTTGCATCATCACTATCTAGGCCGATGTCATTTTCTAACATGATTTTGAGAGACAGTTTGCATTAAATGAACTACAGCAGCAGAAATGCATTCCACGTGCAGACGGTAAACACTAATGATGCCCAGAGGAGATGGCTCAGGACAGTGACCTTCTGGTGTAAGGTGTAAAATTACGTGCACATGTTGCAAATGGCATGAACACGCAACTAACCAGGATAATGCAATCCTACGTCAATAATGAGTACATAAAATAACACAAAAGTTTTAGCAATTTTGAAGGAATTACTGCCTATTGACGTAATTCTATTTCTGGATTGAGGGATGGATGACAATGCATAAAGGAAAATAAAAATGACTTTGTGTGTTCCCCTACAATAGACTGGCGACCCCCGTCTTGCCCAAAGTGAGCAGACAATTACCCTAACGGTGACCATACCCCGGTGACCCGAAAGGGTTTAAGCGGATTAGAAGATGCGTTAATGTCATTGAGGAATAAAACTGAACGTAAAGTTGTGGCATACTGTGAATTTGTTATTTTTATGGTGTGACAGCAATACATCGTTTATCACTTTTACTGCTGTATTAATTTTAATGGCAAGAGAAACTGAGACTGAATTCGTTGGAGACAGGTAAGAACTCTTCAGAGGTCAGTATGAAAGGTCTTCTCCAGTTGAGTTGTAGGTTTCAGGTTTTCTTCACAAGCGCTTCTCGATAAGCAACCAGAATGTAAGCATCCGCAACTGAGCAGGAACTGCTGAAAAGGCAGGAGGAGATGGATTCGGCATCCCAAACAGAATGTACCAGCGACCCAGGGGGTCAGAGGGAGTGCCCGGCGACCCTTGCACATAATCTGCACAACCTTTAACAGAAATAACAGCACAGAAAGCCATAATGAGATTTGATGCAAAAGGGAAAGAAAGGCTAAAAAAGGGAAACAGCACGTGTAAACAATGAACATAACACACGGAGAAACACGTTACACAGAAGGAGCAACAATGTGACATATCCACATGGCACTAGGGGGCAGCACTAACATTTGTGAAGTCAGTGCAAGCAAAGTAAAAGAGGAAGATGTTTCTTGTTGGTTTCTCTGAACAGGAAAGCACTTGTTTAAATTGTAGTAGGTGATGGTACTGTCCTGCGGCGTAGTCTAGTGGGCAGCGTGCAGGACAAATATGTGCGGTTGTGCAGGGGCAGGCAGGTTCAAATCCTGAGCCTCTCGTCTTTCCCATTCTCTCTCCTAATTTCCTGTCACTTTTTACTGTCCTGTCCATCCCAAAAAATGTAAAAAAGGCTTTAAAATTTTACTTTAAAATTTATGTAATTACTGTTCTATCATGTTCTGGGTAAAAAAAAAAACTGAACACAGCATATTTTATTTAGAAAACATACAGAACACCAGGCAAAATAAGGAACATGAAATAAATAACTCTTAAATAAATTAAATTCCATCTACTTGTTGTGTGTTATGTCTTTTGCAATAAAGTATGTCGCCGCACCGTTCACTGTCCTTTCCTGCTCTACAAAAAACAAAGACATCATAAATTAGATCTAAATCTGTAACTACTCTTTTTTTAAGATCTTTTAATAAGTGTACTTTAATAAATAGATTGAACAAAAACAAAAGTGTGTAAAAGCAAACATTACTGCTAAAAATATCAAAATAATGCTCTGAAATAAATGTTAATTTCAGTGTGGATGCATACATATTAACCCACAAACAAGCGCATACGCACACGGCGTGTGTTTGACCTGAAGCAGCGCTAATGTTTTGCATGTAACTTTAGGACAAAATAGGCTGCTAACTTTATTAGCAAATGTCCGTTGCCGTCTAAGGTCTATTAGCTGTGTGTATGTTATTACCACAGTTCCTCGGGTGTGTTAGCAGGAAATGTCACTTTGTCTTTTTCCAGGACAAAGCCCTTGATTTGGTTGATACTGCCGTCATGACTCCATTATCGAAAAATGAAAATTCATATGTTTGTCACCTGGGGAGACGGGACCGCATATGCCCCATGCTCTGTTCAATGTGTGCGCAGACAAGGAAAACAAGCTCCGGTGGATACTTTATAGTTAAAATAACAGACTACAGCGACGAATCAGAAATTTCATGTAACCGTCCACTCATTAACATTTTAGAAAACTTGTGCACATCCTGTTAAGTTTTCATCTTAACAGAGACATATTTAGCTCGCCAACGTCTCGTTATCATCACGAGAAAAAGGTTCGTGAACTAAATATTTTACGAATATTTTATAACAACTGCACTTAACACTTCTCAGGTAAAAACATTTCTCACATCTACCATTTACTGCAAAATTTTCTGTCCACACTCCACCATAGGGCATCTCTGGCACTGCCTGTACTGACTGGAGTCTTACCTCATTGCCAGATCCTTCAGAGTTTGCTGGAGGGACAATATGTTCAGTTCTTGGTCTTCAACTCTTCTCAACCTCCCTGGGTCCCATCATCCTCAGACATGGCTTCTCCTACCATTGTTATGCTGATGGGACTCAACTCCATCTGATGACTCTGCTGTAAGAACCCGCAAAACAGACTGTCTGAACGACACCTCGACATGCACGAAAGCCCGTCAACCAATGGCTAAACGTGACAAGGAGGGAGCTGCTGGTTATCCCTGCTACCCCACTGTCCAGCACAATTTCACCATACCTCAACAACCTCCTCCTTACCTCGTTCCGCCATCAATCATGCAGAAATTATTCAGATTTTCCAGTTCCTGGCCACTCTCCTCTTGACTCTACCAATGCTCCTCCTTGCTGTTGTGGTCCGGGGTGCCAGTTCCTAGTTGATTGGGAGGGTTATGGACCCAAGGACAAAAGCTAGGTCCTCTCTCAAGCCATTCTCAGTCTCTTATTGATGATATCTATCAATCTCATCCCACCTGCACTATTTAGCCAGCATATTGGGGGAGGTCCTATCACAAGTGCTCTCCCTCTTCACCTTTCCTCACCTGCTCCTAATTCCCATCAGTAGGCGCCCTATTTCTTGTCTTTCTCTTTCAAATTTTACTGGTGCATTACCTCACATCTCCTCGTGCTTCTCTTTTAGAAGTACTCTCTCCTAGTCATGGTTAATTCTGCATTTTATTTACCACCCTGGTCAAGACAATGCATTTGTAGAATCTCTTTCTTTATCGCTGAAATGAAGCAAATTCTCCACTGTGTTCTGGTCTGCTTGGGAAATCCTTGTGGCAGTGCATTCATCTAGGATATAGAAGTGAGAAATGTTCTTGTTATCTCGAGATTCGTTTCTGCTCATAAGCTGTTATATCTTTTAGTAGATCCTCATTCCTCAAATACCAATTAATCTGCCCTTTCCATATGCTGAACAATCTGTCTCCTCAGAAATACAACACTGAGAGACTGTTATTGAAGACAGATGTAAGGAACAAAAAAGCTTGGAAACAAATGCATTTTTGTAAGAAATGACAATGACACAAAGAACTGAAACGGAGACCCCTGATGCCTATTGTCCTTTTAATATCACTTTCAGCTCAGAGCAGTGCGACATACAATAAGATGAATATGAAATATTTCTCCATTTACGTGCTAATGGCTGACGAAACATTCATGAGGCCAATTGCAAGTAAGGGGTGTGTTTTAAGCAGAGAGCAGTAGAGGTGGGGAAGCCTGATCCATGAGGCTGCCAGCAAATAAGAGGTGGCGCTCCATGCAGCTCCTGTTGTTTTGGGCACTGAGCTCATTGTCGCCCCTTGCTGTATTTCTACTAGAGCTAAAGATCTCTGCCTAAACTTAGACAGCCTGGCCAAGCTGGGTTCATGCATAATTTCTATAATATATATAACCACCATGAAATGTACTCTAAACATTCTTGGAGCCATTCTTCTTCGAGGTGGAAACCCAATTAATCACCTGCTCATTTAAATGTCTTGTGCTTTTAGAATAATTCTTTAGCTGAGGTCCCCTCTTTGTATGCAAAGGTTGTAAAAAAGTGCTCAGTGGAACACTTTCTGGTGTGTGAGGACTGAAAGACAGCCAAGCTGTTGGTATCTGGGTGATCTCAAAGACAAATACTATTGTGGGGGAGGGAGCATAAAAGGATTTACTTGTCATAGGCTCAGATCAAACAGGCAACATGGATTATAAATCCATAAAAAAATCCAGGAAAAACTAAGACTACTCTTACAAACCACAGACATTGTGGGCAGGTATGGAGTGATCCATGCAAGGAATAGTGCTCCACCTTTACCCTGTCCAAGTGCACTCCCACTTATAGGGAATAGTCTAAGCCACAGAAGGGAGGCACCATATACCATAAAAAGAGTTTAAAATAATAAGAATAATAAAAAAAAACATATTTACACATGAGTAGTAATAAAGTACAATCTGATCTGCTTCAAGGAAATGTTTTTCACTTCTTAGGGAAAGATCGACACGCAACTTTTTTTTCAGAACCACGCTGTGCATGCTGCTGAGAATCTGGACGCTCTTCTTCTGTTTGGGTGCATACACAGAGGTTGAGGTTGAAAACACCTAATGAAAATTTTCACAGCAGACACTTGGAGGTGTTGATTCTAAAAATTAGAAACACAAAAATATAGAACCGGCAACATTCCTGAGTGCATTGTGAAGAGGATGCTGGTTTTCTGTCTAAGCAGTTGTTACAGTGATGTGAAGAAATTTTCCATAATAACATTTCTGCCCTTGTCCAGGAATGGTTCCATTCAGCCATTTTCGTCTCACTGGGATAACTGGAGTCCAAGATATGGGAGGACAACCGGTCAATTCATTTTCCAACCTGTTTATTCCCGTTTTAGGGTCACTGGGGTCTGCTGCATCTCCAGCGCACATTGGGAGAGAGGTGGTGGGGGGGGGGGGTACATCCTGGACAGGTTGCTAGGTCACACACACATTCACAACTAAGGGGAATTTAGATTATTATCCTATATTAACCTAAATGCATGTTTTTGGGATTGTTCGAGAAACTGGAAAAAACCTGCGCAAGCACAGGGAGAACATGCAAACTCCTTCCAGGAAGGTTACCGGCAAGCCTTGAACCGACAACCTTCTAACTGGAAGGCCACAGTGCTTCCCACTGCGCACCGTGTCGCCCATCCAAGTACATTTGCAAACTTTATCCCCAAATTTTTGGTTTTAGTTGAAATATATTGCAGTGCTTGTTGAATATTCTTACTTAGCTTTGTATGCCCGACCCTCACCTTCTCTCACTGCCCCTGAGGTTTGATTTGGTGAAGGCACATTCCTTACATCTTCAAAACATGGAAATCCTCACCCTTCACAACTTTCAGCAGGGCTTGCTCTTTCGAAGTCCTCGTCATTATTACAACATAACATTCACAATTGCACCATCAGTTCCCCACCAGGACAACAACTCTCTAAATACTTTGAGGAAGTGGACAGCCCACTTTCCTCATTTACAGAAGATTAGTCTGACCCACTCATTGTATTAGAGGACTTCCACATACACCTGGACAAGCATAATGCTAGAGACTTTCACCCCCTTTGCTTCTTTCGACCTGAATCTTCTCACAACTGCTGCCACACATAAATGAAGAAACCATCTACACCCCACATCTAGTCAAGGTTACACCACCGCACTTCTCTTTATCACCATCCAACTGAACCTGCCCAAAAAACCCATCTGAACTTTTCACAACACACATTTTGATACAACCTGCGGACCCTCACTCCACCTACATTTTCACTTCATTCCTTGATAAGCGCTGCTCTCTCTCTCTCTCTTATTCTCCAATCCCTGGTTATCAGTTGTTCCCAGGGAACAAAGGTCCACCCTCTTATGATCCGTAGACCGTTCTCTGCCCTAGATCCTGTACACTCACACCTTCTACAATCCTGGGACCACCTCACACACACATCATCAACTTATTCCTCACCTCAGACATCTTTCAAGACTCTTTGAGAGAAGCCCCGCTAATAAAGAAAACATTGCTTGACAAATAGAAAGCTACAGGCTACTTCTGCCATTCACTGCAACAATTTTACAATCTGTTATCTTTACTCATAAATACATTAGGATCCAAGAGCATTCAACAGGGACTGCTTTGACCCAGACAATCTTCAAATCCTTTTGTCCACACTCACAGCAAAGGGCATCTCCGGCACTACCCTGGACTGGTTCGAGTCTTACCTCGCTGTCAGAACCTTCAGAGTCAGACGTTTCAAACTACACTAGTCCATTGGTCCCATCATCCACAAACACGGCTTCTCTTACCATTGTTACTCACTCTACCTATCCTACTCTACCCACATAATAGACTGTCTGAATGAGATCTCGACATGGAAGAAGGTCCATCATCTACACTCAACATGGCAAAGACTGAACTGTGGTTTATTCCTACCAATCTGCTATTTCTCAACATTATCCTGTAAGTCCTGGTCCATGGTGTAGTGGACAGTGCGCAGGACATGTATGCGCGGTTGCGCAGGGCGTCGCAGGTTTGAGTCTCAAGCCTGTCGTCTTTCCCATCCCACCCCGTTCTCTCTCCACCTTTCTTCCTGTCTTCCTGTCTGTTCCGAATGAAAAAAACCCCAATAAATATATTTTTAAACATTATCCTTTAAGTCTAGGGACTTGGAGTAACCTTCAATGAGTAACTGACATTCAAAGAGCACATAACTACAACCGCTCAATTATGCAGATCATCTGAACCATCAGACACATTCAGCTTCTAGTTCAAGCACTAGCCATATCTAGAATAGATTACTACCATGCTCTTTTCACTGGATTTCCTTCTTGTGCAGTTCGAACATGGTTTTCATGTCACTCGTTTGACCTCCCCATTGCAGTGCGTGTCACATTGTCAACACAATTCCTCTTTCATAAACTCCTGCAGTCCTACATCCATCACCAGGAGCCTGCCTTCAGAAAATGAACAGCGTCTCAGAGAGGCAGAAAATCTAGTAACCAAGGAGAGCAGACTCCTTTTTAGTCAATTTTTATCCCCTCTTAATTCTTCAAGGTCCCTTCGATCGGTTTAAGGGGTCTTCTGGTTATCTCCAAGACTAAACTATCGATGAAGGGAGCTCTAGAATGATCCAGTACCCATTTAATGAACTTGTTTTTATACAATAAGTGCGATAAAGAAGAGACAGTATGCACTGGCACTTAAATATGACAAGGGCACACAACAAAACACGACCAGCTTTGTGTAGAGCATTACGACCTGTTAAGCACTGTGAAAAGCAGGAACTGATGCTTAGAGATGCTTCCTTTCTTGTTGGAGCAGATGCCAAGGGCTGAACTCTACATGCAAGGCTTTTGAGTAAGACTAATATGACGCGTGACTCAGCTATTCGCATCTTTGCATTAACCATCACGAGTGGGTGCCCTGAGCAATAGCGTCAGCCTTCAGTCTACATCAAATGCACAAAGGCACAAATGCTGGACATGAAAGTGAAGCAACTGCATCCTGTTCATTTGTTACTATAGTACATAAAAGCATCCAGGGCATTTGCTGTCAGGAAGAGAGTCAGGAATGGATGTATGTTGTTCTGGTACAAGTCTGCATGTTCTTGGCTCATAGAAAGGTTTTGTCCAGAGGCCAGGGCTAATATAGAAGCACACAACTGAAGCTAATGTGCTAGTGCAATTAGCCTCTAGCAACATTGCAATTTCATGCACTAGATACAAAGTTCTTATCACACGTTTCTTCGGGAGGCTTGAACACCAGAACCATGCTGCATTTTAAGCCTTTTTAAATAATAGTATTGATGAAAATCATGGCAGAGTTTTACACACAAAAAAATAAAGGTGTAAGATATTATAAACAAAAGTGCTCTTATTGCTGTAAATCCCAGAAAAAGGTGCAAGGTCACTTCCTGTTTGTACAGGCTGTAGCGAGGTGAAGAATCACTCGTACGGTGGCTTTATTAGTCAATGTGTTCGGTGCAAAGCGTGGTGATTGGTGGAGACCATGCTCGGGCTCTTTAGTGACGATGAAGAGTGGTGCTGGTGATCGCAGTGCTACCTCTTCTTCTCTGTGAGACCCAAGTGCAGTGGATCAGGCAGTCCAGGCTCAGCTGCTGTCTATCGGGATGAGGAAGAAAGAAACGACAATCAGACGTGCTTCTCGAGAGGGACCGTTAGTTGTCTCTAGTCTCCTTTTATTACCATCCCGCTGAGTGGAGTCGGGTGTGCCGGGACCGCACTGATTGTATCTCCCAGGGGTGTGTCGTTTGTGAGCAGGAGAGCACTGGTTTTTACAGATACTGGTATGGCTTCTAGATTCTCTACATACAAACTCCTTTCTTCTCTTAAGGGCTAAGGACACTTCCAGCAGGGGATAGTTAATTGGAGGTAGCTCTGGTTCATTGGCTTGTGGCAAGTTAAGAGTCGTTGCCCAGTGACTGTTTCATATTTTCACGGGGACATCACGGGGGTGGACAACACTGTAATGTTAGTGTACATTAATCAGCATGGAGATTTTGAGCAAGACTGTGAAGTCATATGCCCAGGACGAGAATGAGGCGGCCTCGGTGAAACCATTGTTCAGTACAATGCACTGAAAGGCCAGCCAAATGTTAAAAAGCAATAGATGGCACATTTTGTTATTTCGTTCTCGGAGAACACCTCTCGAGAAGGATGCCCTGGCACACATTTAGCCTAGGAATAAACTCAAGTGTGGATTTTCCTTATTAGGTAGGCTTGCATGAGTTCTGTGCAAGATCACAGAGGAAAAGGAGGGGAATTGTTCCAGCAGGACATTGAGCTCTTTCGGGGATCTAATCAATTGATAGATTGCACGTATCTTTTAAAGAGCTAAAATATCTGAATGAGGCTGCTAATCTCATATAAGTAGCTGTAAATAACACGGCAGATGCAAAATTGTTTTTCTTTCTCCCACAATTGCAATAAACCTGGAAATGTTCTAGAACGTCCCCTTCATCTACCTCCATGGTACATCAGATGAGCATCAGATCAAAGTTATTGGTATTATTTGTATTCTTACTGTTTGTGGGTTTGTTGTGTTGGATAGAGCAGGAGACCATCAGTAGTGATATCACCAGCTGTGTCTGGCAAAAGGAGACCATGGGTTTACTGGGTGGCTTGGTATCTGAAATAACATTTTTTGTACAGATACAGCATCATAATTTTTTGGGTGCAGAATCCAGCATCCTCCCGAGGTCGTATTGCTACAATATATGCTGAGCCATTCCTCAATCACACACTCTGCAGCTCTTGGAGATTTTGTTGTGAAGAATGAGGGATGCTGTAACCATAACAACAGGTAACCACTAACAACCAGCACTCATCTTGCTGAGCCCCTGGCGAGCACTTCTAATTGCAGTGGATGAGTTGTTCAGATCAGGAGGGTGCTAATCCAGAGCAGTGCCACAGAACTCACTACAGCCATTTCACTCGCTGTTCGACCAAACAAACAACAACATCTGGGTCTGACCGTCACATGCACAATTCTTTCCCATGTAATGTGATGATATTATTGACGACATTCATGTTTACCCTCAATAATAAATGGCAAACCATCTCCTGCTGAGGGAATAGTATAGCAGGAAGGTAGACGCTCCGTTTCTTTAGTTTGCTTGTGATTTTTATCTTTTTGTCCTGAGGTGAATTTGTCATGTGGTTAAGTTTGCCGAGAGAGGGGTATCACGTGCCTGTGACTGCTGTGCCACTATTACTCCCCCTCTCTCTTTATGTTCCTGTCCTCATTATTGCTTTCTTCTGCTTCTTATTAACTTTGCTTTTTTGGTCTTAGTTTCTGGATGTTCTTCACTCAAAGGTTCAGAATATTTCTTATTCCTTTGTACCCTGTTCCCAGCGACTGTTGTCACCGTTTAGTCCGGGGGTTCTGATTGCGTCCGGCTGTCTGGAGGCTCACACCTCTGCTCCCTGGATCTCCTCATCTGCTGGTAGCATTACCTGATGGGCCGCACCTTGCTCCCTGGATCTGCACCGCAGATGTCGACATGGCTGCATCTCTGCCTCCCGGATCTTTCCAACTGCTGTTGGTGCTGCCTAAAGGCTCGTGGTTCTGCTTCCCTGTTCATCCCGGTGTGACCCGCAGGCTCGTGCCTGGGTTTCCTGCTTTTAAACGTGGCCTGGGGGCGCTCACCTCTACAGTCTCGGTTGAGGGATAAAAAACAAATTTATTTCAGTTCTTTAAACATAATTTGGAGGAGTGTTAGCTTTTCAAATGAGCTATTTGTGACACAAATTAAAAGACAGCTTAAAGCTGCGAAAACTTCCCGAAGTTCCCGTCTATGTGGTGCGACTCCGAATTCCACTCCGACCTCGCATCACGTGATGCTGTGACGTGAGCAACCACATTGGTCCGTAAGCGTTTTTGATCGCTCAAATTATTTTCTCTCTTGCTCTTTTTCTACTGTTCTATATTATCTCTCTCTTTCTCATTCTGTCTTTGCTCTTGCTCCTATTTTTTTCCTCTCTTTCACTACATCGTTCTGCCTTTCTCTCCCTCCTTTTCTTTACTTTCGCTCTCGCTTTCTCATTCCCCTATATTTGTATCTTTAGATCTTCCTCTTATTTTCTCAGTCAATCTATCTCTCTTCTATTTCTCTACATTCTTTTTTCTCTCATCTCTTTTTCTCCAGCTTGCTCTGTCTTCATGCTATCTATCTGTTTGTTCTTTCGTGTTCTCCTGTTTTCACTCCTTTTTTTATCCCTCTATTTTCCTTCTGTCTCCCTCTTGCTCTTTCTGTCTCTCTCTTGCTTTACTTTTGCTCTTTCCATCTCATTGTCCTGTATTTATATCGTTTGTTCTCTCACGTTCTCAATCTATCCGTCTCTCTTCTATATCACTCTTTCTCTCTCTCCTCTCTTTTTCTTCCAGCTCACTCTCTCTCATACTATCTATCTGTCTCTTTCCCCTTATCTTTTCTCCTCTTTGTCTCCCTTTATCTCTTTTTTTGCTTATCCCTTCTTTCTCCCTTTCTGTTTCTTTCTTCTCTTTCTCTCTTCACTCGTGCTTTGAGTCGTATCTAGAACAGATTCTTTTGCTCTACTTTCTTTACCTTTTTAGGCAAGTAATGGTACTCTGTACTTGAGTGTGATTTTTCAGTACTCTTTGGATCACTGCTCCATATGAAGCAAATGTACATTTTGGGATGTCACTATTGCTTTAAAGTAGATTTGAGAGCATCCTGTAAGAATTTAGATGAGTTATATAGTTGTTTTTGAAGTTTAGACTATTACAACATTTAATACTTATTAATAATATTAATATTAATTAATACTAAATTGCAAGGCTTATGACTTTGCTAATTTCTTTTCAAAAATGGCACATGCAGCATCGAGCTGTGCATCATTCATTGAGATCCAATGAAATATCGCATAGATGCATGCTCTGTATTTTTAACTTTGAGATGACTGTTGATGAGTTTACAGGTTGAGAATATACTTTAAAAGTACTGGAAAGTCTTGTGTCTCGAAAGATAAAGACTTTCTTTATGAAATGAAGCTTTTGTTGCTCCCATTTTGAAGCCTCTTAATGCACTGAGTCATGACAGAAGTGGCAGAATTAAACAAGTCTCGCTGAAGCAGCTGCAGGGAACTGTGGAGCAGATGAACAACAGGGACTTTTCACTCAAAGCGCTCATGTGTGCTGCTCGTTTTAAGTGCACTATAGTGAAGGTAAGAGCAAGGTATTATACTCTCCACAAAATACCAAATATCTCTCATGAAATACTAGTCCTCATGTTGTTCTAGGCAATATGCGTTTCTGCATGACTGCAGTGGTTTAATCCCAATGTTATGAAGGAAATTACTGTTGGTTGTGATCAGCTTCTTGCATGACAAATTTGGGAAACATATCTGGATATAGTGGCTGTCAACAGCTGAACAAAAAGCATTTATTAAAGTTATGCAAAATAAGTTAATTAATTGTAAAAATACGGCTGGTTACCAGCCATAAATAAGCAGCCCTCCTTTCTCTGATCCATCATGGAATCAGAAAGAAAACATTTGACTAGAAACCTTCTCTCCAAACTATCCTCATGAGAGAAAAACATGTATTTGATTGTTAGAGCATTTCAGGCTTCAGAAGGTTCCACCAGCTGTAAACAGAGGTACTAACGCACTAAGCCATCCTTCCAGGAACGATCAGAACCATAACTTAGCTAGACCTCATGATTGAGGCGTCGAGGTCGAAGAGGCACAGCTCGGAAGCTTACCAGGAGAAGAATGAGTGATTAGGTTGTAAAGGCATGCATGAGGGTGGTCCTAATGACTCCTCCCGAAAATCATTATACAAACACAATTTTACAATTTGATTATGTGAACGAACTCAGTGACAGGTGCCAGGTGTTGTGAAATCACTCCTCCTCTTCCTGGCGGAGCCAAACACACTCCTCTACATGAGGTTAAAATGTCAATTACAGGTACTCTCCCCCGATGACATTACCACCTCAGCTAGATGGCAGAAGCCCAGAATTCAGTCCAGCTGAACAGTCCTGACACTAGGTCCTTTTGTTAAAAGTGTACAGTTGTAACTTCTCTCCGGGTACGGTTGTTGTCTCCATCTTGTGCACACGTCATTCCAGGAGACTGACCAGGGCTCTCCTGACCGGTTGGCCACTCGCAACCTTCCTCTCCCAAATTCATCAGGCCTTTTCCATCACTAAGGTCAATAATGCAGTAGCCATCGGTTTACGTCTCCCTGACCATGTGCCTCAAGTTGCCCCTGTCTTTCACGTCTCGTCTTGAACCATTTGTCCTCCTAGCCAATGGTTCGACTTCCTCTCCTGATACTCCTCCCATTGTGGAGGTCCTTCTCTATGCATGTCTCATTGTTTTGTCACCCCTTCCTCCTGTGTGTTAGATTCATATCATCCAGCACCCTTCTTATACCTCTCTCTCATTCTCATCTTTGTCAGACTGTTCTCTCTTTCTTTTTGAGTTACCGCTGCATCATAGCTGATCAATCCTTTTGTTTCAGTCCAAGTCTTTCCTGTCTGGAGTGTGTGGATCTGTGTGTTACCCGCAGATGTGAGTTCATTTCCTCTGGAAATCAGTGGTTGTCTGGATCTGGGAGGCTCTCCATGGCCCTACTAGCTCCTGGCTGCTAGCTTCGGTGCACCGCTATCTCAGAGCATTACGAGTGTTACCTTATACCGTCCTTGAGCGAACTGAGCCGCTTGACTACTGCCTATCTCCGAGTACTGAATCAATTCTGAATCACTTGCACTTTGTGCTCTGTGCTTACTTTACACCTAACATAATAAGTCCTACTGAAATGGATTATATAAGTGCCCGCAAGTCTGAGTGCGTTTTGAAATTTTGATTGCAGATGCACATATCTTAAAATGAACAGGTTGAACTCCCATTGTTAGCACCAAAAACAGTCCCATCCATTTTCAAGTGAAGAATTTAAGAGCTTTCTATGTTCTAATGTCATACTACAACTCTACTTTCAATAAAAAAACAGGTTTCCAGGTTTACATATTACTCATTTTATTTCTATAAGTCTTCATTTATGCAGTTTTTTTCTCTGATCTGCTCCTGTTTGTCGTAGAGGGGTTTAGGCAGTCTCATGTGAGTATTACATAAAGCATCAGTAATATGATTTCTTCAGAAGAGTCAGACAGCAGCTGTTGTTTCACCTGATCATGAAAGGGTTAAAGCCTTCTGTCCCCCGCGCTCAACTCACTTGATCATAACAGAAGAGAAAGCTCTCTCTTTCTCTATCATGTTCTCTTCCAAAACATAGCTGTTTTTCTCAACACTCAATGAGGTATTTGTGAGTAGTTTCCTCACTTCTGTTGTGTGTCACTAGGTTAATACCATTGTAAGGATAGGATAGCGTTGGAATGGATCAAATTTGCCTTTACTCAGAGAAACTAAATAAATGAAAGCACATTTTTCTGTGTCCTGTCCTTGAGTCCTGAGTGAAGAAGAGGCACAATTAAAAAAACAGTGAATAAACAGAAGCTGATGCAAGGGGAGGGGTTGTGTCAAGGGATTTTAATTGACAGCTGTAGAAATCCCCTAGATAGACAGCTTTCCCCTCAGATTAGGAGTTAGGGGGCGACAGGAACAATTCACAGACGAAACACCCCTGTGCATTTTTGATAGCCTTTCCCATTCAGTCAACATGGAGAATTAATGTGTGTTTTCTGCTGATGACACCGTCTGATAAGTGATTTTCAATCTGAGGGGATTTAGAGAGATGTAGCTATCTGAATTATGAGCAAATACTGAGGTCTGCTGGATGGATTTGGACATGAACATGGGTGACCGTTAAACTGACCTCATGGTATACTGCAAAAAACTCTTAATCTTATACTGAGTATATTTCTGTAAAATCCCATCAATGCAAGTGCCCAGTGCTTTACATATTACACAAGTGCTGCATGCAACAGAATGTGTTCAGGAGTAAAGCTTTTAAAGTGTCTTGAAATGTAATAGATTTTTATGATGCGCTTTTCAGGTCTTTGATTCACACAGCTGAAACTACAGCCGTGTCCCAATCCAGGTTCTGCATCCTTCCGAGTGCAGAGTTCAAGTCCGTTTACTTCACAACGCTGCACGAGAACTGTCGCATTTCACCAAAAATCACACATTCAGAAGAGTGCATTTTATAGAAATGGTTAATTGTGGTCTTAAGCTTCTCGTTATTTGTCAGATCAGGATATGACCTGTTAGGGGTCTGCCTGACGGTGGGAGGCTCGAGTGACAAAAACAACAACAAAAAACTTTGCAGATGTAACAAAATGTAGTTTTATTGGTGCGAATAAAACATCCAAACAAAACGAGAAAGACACGACAATATTTACAGCTACTTGCATGTGACGATAACGACACACCATACTCCTACAACAACCCACACAAAATGGAAGTCTGGGAGCCCTTATATGTTGCAGGCTCCGCCCCTGGATCATACCATTTCATAATTTCATGTGGTGGAAATATTTTACTGCTATGGGCACAATCAGAGCAAAAATGAATAAAAACAGTAAAGCACATACAAACTCAAAATACACTTATTCACAACACAATTCAGACAAAAATGTTTTTGTGATTTTGATGATGTCATCATCCAAGATGGTGGAACAGTATGGCATGGTAAAGATTGAGTATAAAAAGACCGGGTTTTGAAATGAACAGGTTTGGTTCTGAAAATGAAAAATGGTAAGTGAATGCAGTGTGTTTTCCATTAAATGTTGTGCAAAATGACTGTGTGAGTGAATTTATTTCAATGTATGTTTCTAAACTGAACATAAACACAAACATAGCACACCAAACACTTCACAGATTAACATAAAACACATACAAAATGGTGACAGTTTTATCCAACTGTGACTTGATCAAACAAGTATCTCACAACTACGGTTCTGTAACTGTTAATAAATTATCTATAAAATCAATATTACAATATAGCATTTTGTACTAAAAAGCAGAACCTTAATATTATACAACACAAGAAACGTACTTTGTGTATAGTTTCAACAAACAAAATTTATATTTTTGTAGCTGACAGTTTAAATGAAAGAGATAAAATATAAATCCGAATTATGGTCAGCAATTTCTGTTCTCAAGTCTTCATCTAGCAAAGCAAACAGCAAAGTTACGGTCAAGAAAGACCAGGTTTCAAAGCTTCTAGGTAACAATGTTCCCTGCTGTGGGGATAAACCTCATTGGCTCAATTTGGATATTTTCATATGTCTTCCACCAATCCAGGGGTTCAAGCTCACTGTCGGCATCTGCAGACCTGAGGTAGTTTTCCAGCTCCATCTCCACTGATTTCATGTTGGTCAGCTGGTATCTCCTCTTTTTCCAGCAAATAGGTTTTTTGCACAGTCCAACAGCTCTCTCCACTCTCTTATCTTCCACCTACTTTCTTTGAGAAAAGAAAAAAAGAAACAAAAAATATGTTAATCGGTAAAAACACAGTGGTACCCCGAGATACGAATGCTTTGAGTTACGTAATTCGTGAAATATCTCTTAAACCTTTCATACGTGGTCTCACTCTCACACATGGCCTCACTCTCAAGGAAAGGTTTCACATTTGTGTACATATTATGTATTTTGCTTGTGTTTTATTCTGTTTTATTATCATTTATTACATTAACAATGTGTAGATTTAATGGTTGAAGAAACGTTAGTTGATTTTTCTCTGGTCTTCCAATTTTTTTACATCTACGTATACTGTTGATTAGGAGTTTTACATGTAAAACTTGCTTCGAGATATGAAATGTTCGAACATACGAACGTCACCCTGGAACGCATTATATTCGTATCTCGGGGTACCAATGTATGTCAAAAAAAGTACATCTCAGGTTCTGAGATGTTCTTCACCACCGTACGCACTACACACACACTGAATAGAGCAGGAGGTGCCTGCAGTTCCAACTTTCTGGTAAAAAGCATAATAATTTCATGACTGAAGGATCAATGACCGGTCTTGGTCTCAAGACCCATTTTCTATGTTCTCGGTCTTCCACGGAACCAACGATCGCAGTCTTGTCTCGATCTCGACTATCTGTGATCTTGGTCTCGGCTGCACATGTGTATTGGTGTAATGTTTAATCCAAGAACAAAAAGCTAGCCGCAAGCACTTAAAACAATATTAATATTAACAATATTATTTTTTTTGCGCCTCCTCCAGCAGCATATTTTGTCAAAAAAGCAGAAAGATTTTTTTCTCACCGACATTGTGTGCGCTCTGTAACGTCAGTCATACTCCAGTAAGAAAACCTTTCACTAGATTTAACTGTTAATTCTCAAACAATGTGATGAAAAGTTCAAACCTCACAATGGCATACGACGTAAACATGCTATAATGGAAACACTGTAATGTTTGCAGTAAACACAAGTTAATTTGTTCAGGGAAGGTTTTATTTCATTATAAAATTATACGTCACCTGTAATGTCACGTGTCCTGTGATGGTACGTATGAGACTGGACAGGAGAGTTTATTGGGAAAGAACAGTCAGTGGCAGGTGATTCGGCAGCCCTTGATTTTCTTCGACTAAAACTTGATTAAAACAATTACATTTTAAAAATTATTAAAATGTGACTCAAACCAAAGCAACACTGTTTAGGAGCATTTAGTAGTTAAAGTGACTTACTCGTGTTGGCCACGCTAATGCTAACGATTAGCTAAACAAATGGAGGTGTTTATTTTCAGTCCGAATAGCTTTTATAACAGCTTTAAATAAACATTTAAATTAAAACGTAAATGCTTGAACTCTGTCAAATCTGGGTGTCTGTCTTTGACCAGCTCTTGAAAGCTGAAGCAATGAGGTACTGCAGGGTTTTTTGCCTGGTGTGTAAGGTCACATTAGCTCCTGTGTTATTAAGATTTAAGATTCATTGCATGCAGCATATGCACTCTTTGTGTAAAGGCTTTAAGACACTTTTTATCTGTAGTTTCAATCCCAAAGACTGCGGCACCACATTGGCTTCCCTTCCTGTGCTCCAAAACTGCAGTTTTCATCAAGCTCAGGAAGCTGCGACCTGAGATGTACCGTGATTGTTTATGACATTGCTTTGTATAGATCTGTTGCTTTCTCACGTTTTTGAGAGTAGATCAAGCATTTGCTTGCACCGCTTCACTGATGCAATCCGGTAGCTTTTTGTATTCAATTGATATATAATACAATATAATGAGTTGATAAAAAATGATAATGTAATAAATGATAATAAAACAGACTAAAATAAATACAAAAATAATATGTACACAAATGTAAAACTTTGAGAGTGAGGAAATGTGGAGAAGTGTCGAAGCAAAACATTACGATACTTCATGAATTATGAACACCCAACCGTGTGTGAAGGGATGGAGAGAGAGAGCGCTTCTGAGAGCGTCACAGAGTTTCTCTAAGTTGTGCTACAGAACAGCGCTTTCCACGTTATAAACATTATTTCTTTTACGACACCTTGACTCTAACATTTGTTATAACACATTATTAGTAATCTATACATAATGTTTTGCTCGATTTAAAACTGATTTAAAGTGTTTATTAAGTAATATATATATATATATATATATATATATAATACATGTATAATCAGAATTTTCCTCCAATGTTAAAAGAGCTGACATGTGCAGCGTGGGAGAGAAACAAATCTCCATTGCTTCTTCTGACTATCCATTTGGTCGAGCTGCTGTTCATGTTCAGTGGAAGCATTCTAGAGAGGAGTAAACACACAGATGGGACGACAGGACACGCTCACATCACCCCCAGAATGAGTGACAAATGCTGCATAATGATATTCTACTGGAAAGAAATCTTAGTCATTATTAAAGTCATATTTCACACGATTGTTTGAATATTCATCGCTTTCTTTCAGTTGAAGGTTAGGCTGATTGTGTGTAGCTTGTTGGTGTCCAAAATCTAATATCATCAATTAAAGATGACTAAAGTGGAAAAGACATGGAAAAAATGCCTCCGTAAAGGGAATCCTGATTGTAACATTTCCTTTTCGGCATCAAAAAATTTGATTTTTAACACAAAGACTGCTGAAAAGTTGTCTGCCCTTGAATCAAATATTATACTGGACAAACCTTAATGACAAAAGTGCCTAGTTCTAGACATTTACAATTATACTTCACTGCATATTTTTTATCCTTTTGACATCCTTTATCCTTTTTGATCCTAAGTCTAGTCAGCACTGAACTTGTTTATGCCTTTAGATTAGCCTTACAGAACAAAAATTAATTACCGGTAAATAACTTTAGTGGAAAGCCGATGTCTCCCGTTGAAGGAGACTCCCTGATAATAAAGGAACTTTAAATGTAGCGAGTGGTGAGAGAGACACGGACACACTGACACGGTTCGTGGCCGCACAGGGCTTTTTATGATTCAAATTGTGCACCATTATAATTAATTAAAAAGTCACTCAGTGGTGGAGGTGAGCAGGTCAGACGACCACAGCTCCGGGTAGTGTGCTGGGGTACTCCGGGGTGCTTCACCCCGCTGAGTCCAGTGGCTCGTGGGTTTCCGAACCAGAGGTGTGGGATCTTGCCTTGCTGGTTCTTCCGCCATGCTCTGGGCTCCAAGCTGACTGGATCCTTAAGCCCTCTCATCGACTCCTTGTTGGAATATGGGCAGTCTTAGTAAGTGCGCACTGGAAAACATAGAAAATAAAACCCAATAAGAGAGTGAAGTAAAAATAGAATTGTGTGGTAGCTAAAAATAGAATTTAAAATAGGATAAATTTCAGAATAAAAATAAATATTGTGAAGGCTATAGAAAGGTAAAATAGTGATGTAATGAAATGTGAAACAGGGAATGTCCAGGGAACAGGGGGAGCACTGTCAAAGCCTTGCAGAAAGACCTCCAGCAGCCCACTCATGAGCATGCAATCTGCTCGAACGGCCAGAAACAGCCTCTGTGCTGCGAAAAGAACACAGTATTTGATACGAATCATTCAGATCTAGAATGTAGTATACCCTAGTATTTATTTATTCCTTTTTTACGAACAGCGTATAATAGGAAAGGGGCAGTTGATCATTGCTTTATTGCTTCTTTCTGAGTGCAGCCAGATTGACGAGCTGCTGAGTGAATGCTGAACACCAAATATCCCCAGTCAGTGTGAGGTGTGTGTTCAGTGCCTTTTGCTGCTCATGGATCATCCAAAAACATTCCACAGTCCTTCGAAATTCCTTTACCATGCACCATTTGTAGCAATTCATTAACTTACATTTTTAAAAGCAATAGAAATCACAATTCTGAGACAGTGCAACACCGCCCTCTATTGGCCACACATATATACACATACATTTCATTTTTATCCTATTTTGCCACTACCATAAGATGCAGATATGTTCAGGTGACTAGATATATACAGAAATAAATTATTTATCATTTCACCAAGATTTGTGAAATAGAGAATACTTATTACATTTAGCAACCACCTGATCTTTGTAAACAGATTAATTGTTAATGTTTTATGTGTAAGCTTCTGATATGAAAAGAAAGATGGAAGGGCTAAAAGGTGTTTATTTGTTCATTTATAGTTTGAACTCATACTACCTTTCAACCTGTTTGCTGTATTCTCCATTACAAGACATTACCGATGTTTCTTCAATTTCTTCTAAACACTCCTGCTTTACAGTAGCTTTCCTGTGGCTCAGTTGGTAGTGCGCTAACAACTCAAAGGTTGTGGGTTCATATCCCAGGGAAAGCAAGAACTGACAGAAAAAATATGTTAATTCAAATGTAAGTCACTTTGGATAAAAGTGACTGCCAAATGCGTAAATGTAAATGTAAATGTAATGTGTAAATGTAAAATGTAAAAACTGTGTAGCGTATCTCGAAAGAGGTACCCCTGTGCCCCTTCATCTCAGCTACTGCCGTTATTCAACACTGCAGAGGAAAACAACGGAAAGAGTCTTTGCTTGTAAACAAAGGACAATCCTGAAGGATTGTCTCCTGGAGCTTTTCTGGAGCTTTGCAGTCGATGTAGCAGTGCAATGTCCCGACAACATTACCCTTGTGTTGGGTCTTGTGCACCTCCCAGGGAAGGACTTGCAGGCTCTCCACCTGGTGCCTAAATAGTACCTTGGTTTCGGTACCAACAGGTTTTGTCGAGAGCCTGGGGATCTCACATTCTCTTAATGGAAGACAACTCAGACCGGAGCGCTGTCTTAAGAAAAAGATTTTCAGCTTCAGACTGTACACCTGTGGCCTTCTGCATCTTCTAGAATACAGAATTCACATCGACATAGACCTTCGTTATCCTAAACATTGGTCTGTTGGAGGAAGGCCAACGCCGTACTGACTGGGAATACTCTGGAGTCACCAATCAATAAACTGACCACACTTCTCAGTATACCACGACCCCGTGTTGGCTGCATTTGACTGGTTAATAGTTCTTAGCCACTGGTAGGGACTGGGAGTCCTCCTTGTGAGGTTGCTTGAGATAGGAATGGTGAGCTCAAGAGAAAAAAACATGGCGGGACTGACACAAGAGAAGTCTGGAGAATCATATTTCCATGTATCTTTCTGTCCCAAGAAGAGCCAGGCTCTGGAAATAACAAAGATGGCAAGGGACATTCTTGCAGGACACAAATAGATCCACCCGAGCCTCACAACACTGACTCAAGATGGAGTCTCCATTCTTTTCCGCTATCCATTGACGGCTACTCTTCCTCTCTTCTACACAAGACGCTAGAATTACTCTCTTATTTAGTGGCAAAGAGGGAGAGGTGCTATTGCATATAACAACTTTTTAAAAAACCAAACATTCTGTGTATTCCTTACTGTTGGTCTTGCTAATCATTTAGTCAACAAGATTCTTTTGTGTAACGGCTGCTTCTTCCCTTCAGACGATCTCCGTTCATCTGTTGGCGTTCACAAGCAAGATTTCAGTTACCGGGAAACTGTCAAAAAATGGATTTACTCAAAGAAACACTTAACATTTCCTTTTCAAATGCTTTCAAACCCCTGAAACTCGCATTACAATCAGCAGCATTAACGGCCAATGTCATTATAATTATTATTATTATACACAACAGTCTTTTTGAACGATTATATCTGCGGTTTTCATGTTTTTTGTGTCGAAAGCCAGCAGTAGTTTTAAAAACATCCAACAGCGAATGGTTAATAGATAATAAATCTTTTGTTATATGTTTTCATAGTTATAAGCTGGAGCCAGGGGCCAGTGGATGCTTGGACAGTAAAGGAGCAGAAGATGGAAGAGATCCAGCTAAACGCAGCAGAAATAGCCGTTCAAAACGTACCCAACATTCCCAAGAAAACAAGTTTAAAGAATCTATTGGATTGGTTACAGCCACAGACAGAGGGCTGTGCTTTTCCCGTGTTCTCTGGTGAAAAACTGCATCTGTTTCTGCTGGTTTCTGAAAAACACTATAGAGAAACGTACAGACCATGAACCTAATCTCTTCGGAATCTTCTTCCAAAGAACAAATACACTATTTCTCCACAACGTACATGTGGATAATAAGCATAAATAATGTTTTTCTGATCTGCACATTTTATTTAATCCCACACAGTTCAGCAGCCCATCGTTTATCTACATCCAGAAAACATTCGTTCAGTGGATCCATTTTCTCTGACAGGAATGCTGCTCCAGGAGTGACAGAGTGATGACTGGGAAACATAAATCATTTCGTGAATGCTTTGTTAGTCTTTAGGGGAAGCTTTCAGCGCTCTGATGACAATGCTTTGGCATTTGTAGTCTAGCAAGTGCACAATGACTGTTGCTATATTAGTCATTATTCTCCTGATGTCAAGCTTCTTATGTAAGCACTCCAAACACCAAGCAGAGAAAGAAGAAGTCGATTCCTTGGGTTTTAAAGGTTTGGTTTTTATACGCATAATTTAATGTGTTCATGTCGCTTCTTCCTGAAATGCAGCTTCCTGGAGCTGCCCAGAGTTTCTATCGTTTCCTGAGATCTTGCATATTGCAATAATTTCTTTTTTTTTTAATCGACCTACCTTTACTTACCAATGAAGTCCATGCACTGCTCCTTCTGAGGAATTGAAATGATAACTTGTTTGTAGAAGTGTTCATTTTCTTTCTTCAGTTTCAAAAGTCTCTAAGTCCCAATTTCACAGAAACCAGTGAAACACTCACCCGGAAAGTAAATCTATCTCCGCTGAGCGTCCCCCCAAATGGAAAGAACCTATAGGCAAAAATAATGTGCATATACAGGCCGAAGAGATCTCCTGTATTGCTTCTTTACATCCACAGATAAGCCCTATATCAACGTGCATTATATATCTATCTCCTTTATAGCGCAAATCTCACTTCAGCTCATATTTTTGTAAGGCAATAACGAAGAACTAATTACAAATAATGTGCTTGCGAACGTATGTACCTTCTCATGTTATGGAATTTAACTGTGGTTAAGAGAGATGGTGAGAGATGGAAAGCTACATGAGTTCCTGAAACATTTACAAGGTCAATTCTTTCGCATCATAAAATGCTTTGCCATTTTTTTATTTTGTCAATCAAACCTTTTTTTTCAGTTTTCACTTCCAGATTCACTCGTTACAGCTATTACACATCCACCGAATGCAATGTTTCATCTTAATGTTATTTATAGATCATAATGGCTGATAAACACACACACCCACACGTATAGAGGGCATGGTGGTGCAGGTGGTAGCACTGTGGGCTTTCAGTTAGAAGGTTGCTAGTTCGAGGCACGCTGGTGACCTTCGTAGGAAGAATATACATATACACCCGCACAGAAATAATTATATACGGTATATAGAAAACTTTTATACTGACAAAAATGAAATTGTACATATTTGCCGGAGTGGGAGGAGCTTCCGCGCTCCCATTTCAAGTACATGAAAGATGAAAGTTTTTTATGTAGTCTGACCACGGCATATCCGTGTCTTATTATATAGAGAAGTATATATTTTTTACATTGTTTTGTGTGTGGGGGGGGGTGGTCGCTCAGGAGTAGTGTGACCCCCTTGCGTGGCACTAATTCTGTTGCTCTATTAAGAGTGAGTTTTTTCAATAATAAAAAATTATTGTACCTGTTTTCAAGTACTGGAAAACTATTAAAAAATATCTCAGATGAAGCGAATCTTAGAAAAAATGAACGCAAATCAAAATTAATTTCCAAACCTGAGCACAGACGAACGAAGACCTGTTTGTTTGCCTTGACCTTGTGCTTCTGTTTTCCCCCTTCCTGATGTGCTGCTGTTCTTTCTTTAGCAGAGATCGATGACGTTAATGAGGTGATGACAAAAGAAGTTTCGTGCATGGCTAATCTCAGCATTTGCTCGTATGTTGAGTCTTTACACTCCTTACACACAAGGCGTTACACTCCAAACTGAGACAGGAACACTGTGTCTTCAACGCTTCCCCGTAAACAAGGTTATATCGGTCGTGTGATTGAAAAGGTCCTGGTTACGACTATCGAGTCACATAAGTAACATTTACTTTTGACACTTTATACGTTCAAACTCAAATATTTGATGCTGTATTCAGTCTCAAAACTGTCATATAGATATTTACTCTTTACTATTATACTACAAAACAAAAAAAGTCTGTTGGAGAATGATTTAACTTAGCCTCCTGTTGGAGAATGAGTTCATGGGTGATTATCTTTCAGCTGACAACTAGTTATTTACCACCAACTGCTGCATTGAGCTGCTTCTCATTTCTCAAACAAGCGCATGGAAGCTCGTGGAAAAGATGTTTGTCTCTTTGAGAAGGGTCAGATCATTGGCATCAGGCAGAGAAAACATCTGAGGAGATGCAGAAACTACTAGAATTATGTTAAGAACTGTTCTATTCACTTTCGGAAAGGCCTGAAAGAAAAACTCTAATTGATCGTGATCGGCGGTAGAAAATCAAATGGAAGACTAACACCAGTAGAGTTCAGGTCTAGGTTCAGCAACAGGGATGGCCACCACAGACTTCAGATCTTATTCGCATTGTCAGTCAACCTTTTGTGTTGTCCTTGTCCAGTGACGTCCATGTTTGTTTTGCGTTCTGTGCATGTGTGTGGGTCCTAGCACCTACGTGATTTATCCAGGGGGGTATTCCAGAAAGCTTGGTTAACTTACCATATGATAAATCATAACCTCTGGGTTGATTTACCCCAAACAGGCATACCATGAGTATGTCGGTTCCAAAACACCTGAGAAGAGTAAGTTTAATCAACCTCCAACTGGTTACCCAGAGTTAATGCGCGTGCACGGTGCATATATAAAGACATTTTCAATGGATCGCCGATTTCACGAGTCACCATGGAAAGTCAAAGCGAAAAAAAGAGAGCGGCGTATTTCACAGAGGCGGAGTTGAAGGTTTTAATGCACGCTTATGAGGAGTTTAAGCCAATAATATTAAAAAGAAGCAATACAGCTGCATCAGCTAAAGCAAGAGAGTTGGCTTGGCAAAAAATAACGGACAGAGTAAATGCGTGAGTGTATTAAATTACAAATTTGGTATTGGCTCCCGTTTTATTATAATACAAAATAATGAAGTATGACTTATACAGCCTTTTGAATATGTTATATCACTACGAAAATAATTAATACATGTATAGATATACATAATATGACTAAATTCACTACGAAAATAATTAATACATGTATAGATATACATAATATGACTAAATATTAAATATGCGTCATAGATTTTACTACAAAGGACAAACCTGCCACTCTGTGGAATTTGTCTTTAATAACAAGCAGAGGTTTATGGCCAGGGAACTGTACAAACGTGGGTAAGAACTGTTTAAGTGCCAGACATACTGTACGAACGGCTCTACACACAGTTGCCTTTCTCACATGCTCTGAATCGCCCACACTGTACAAAAAATGTCCAGACGCAAAAAACCTAAGTGCTATGCACAGAATGTTTTCTGTGCTAAGCGCAGAACCGCGGTTTGTCACATTCGCGATATGCGGTTTTAAAAGACGCGTTAAATAAACTAACGAATCTTTTGAAAAACGATAACGCTCTTTCAAATATTCATTAGGGTATGCAAACACATCAATACGCGGTCTTATAACCCTCTCCCGACGAAAAAAAAACCTCGTATAATTTGTGCTTCTACGTCCACAAGATCCTCATCAAAAGGGCACGCCATGCTCACCAACCTTCTGAAACGAAGTTACACTGAAACATAACCTGCTCCCGAGCAGGTTATCTTCAGAGAGTCAGTTGCTATGGTTACATACATACCCAGAAAGTTACCTCCGTTTTTGGAACCGAAAGTTGAGGTTATCCACGAACTTATCCTTAAACATACCCAGGTATGTCACATAACCTGCTTTCTGGAATACCCCCCAGGCTGGGTCGCAGAGGGAGCAGCTTAGACATGGATGCTAGACATCCCATTCTAAAATAGAATAGAATAGAATTTACTTTATTAATCCCTTTGGGAGAACTTTTTGGGAACTAGTACTAATGACACTAAATTTCACTCGCGGTAATTGGGAATAGATACTAACATTATGTGTACTTCAGAGATTCGACAGGATGTTAGACAGCTAATAAAAGATTGTTCACGATGTTAGCATTTTAGACGACGTTCGCTTTAGCTTCCAACATTAAGGTTGAAGCCCCCCTAAATTAGGGCTAACGACGTCACTGGTAGATCGACCTGTAAATTGAAAGCTTCTCCTCGCTGCTCAGCTCCTTCTTCACCACGACGGATTGGTACAACTGGATTACTCAAGAATCTGTCCGTCAAACTCTCGTTTCATAGTCTCATGAACAAGACCCCAAGACATCTCCTCCACTTCACCCCTCCTAGAACCACCGAATGATCCTAGGAGCTCTGTTGAACGGCTCAAAAACTCCTTTATGACGACAATATATTTTCAATATGTGGAATGAACATTTTTTCTGTTAAAGAAATACACACAATTTCAACACAAATTCCTTTAAATTTGAACCCCCGGGTCAGAACTTAGGGGTCCGTACGAATAAACCTCTCTAATCCCTTTGATTAAGAGACACATGTCAAGATGGCAGCTGAGATTTGCTCAGGGAGCCACACAAGTGTTTGTCAAAACCCAAGTTGGAATAAATGCATAGAGCCCTGGGCTGCAACAAAAAACAAAAAAAATCTGAGACTATATTATTTTTAATTTATAAGTACTTTAAAGCCAGGCCAAAACATCAGATACACGCTCAGTATTCACAGCAAATCTAAAACGAGTTTGTGTGATTTTAGACACAGAAACAGAGCTGATTACATCACATGGACGTGTATCGAGCAGCTTTGCGTCTATTCCATAAACCATCCTTTATATACAGCTGATGCACTTCCTTCACGTACGAGAAGCATCTGTAGGCACTTGAGGGGAAACCGCTTTAGCTGTTCTCCATCTAAACTCACTCATTACATAATGTGCTTTCAATATAGGTCAGGTCCGGGCCAGAGGATAGTAAAACTGGTAGAAATAGTCTTTCTACATGCTCGACGTTTCAAAATCATTGTAGAGGTTTGTTATTGTAGAGTTTCAATATTTGGTGTTAAGAGTCTTCAACAACAGGATGACTGAAGCACATGCCAAAAGAGTTTTATTCAATATTCAGATCCCTCTTTTACAAAAATACAGCGAGTAGCGCTTGTCCCATTTGACGTTAAAGATGAAAAACTAAAAAGACTCAGATAACCACAGTATTTTGGACACATGAAAATTTTACCTCTATCACAAACACGGAATAAAATTCAAATCTGCATGTTGTGGTCTCATGCTCCTCCAGACCCTCCTCTCAATAAATCTTGCCCACCCCAGAACCCCCCAGGATGCTTTACTCAGATATCTCTTGAATGGCTCAAGTAAATCCCTCTCTGATGAATAGAAGGTAACTATGGAAAACTGGCACGTGTGCACACAACTGCTGGTCTGCTGTTTCTGGAGGGATTCCACACAGAATCTTGGCAGAGACGATAAATCTGCAAATAAAAATAAAACGTTTTCCAGCATGATGTGACCATAATTCAGTCGCTGCTGGTTGGAGGGGAGTGTTGGTACATCACTCCAATTGAACACAATTAAAAGATTTGTTTCAAAGATGATTCGTTTCAGTCGACTCTTCATTAAAGACAATGATTCGATTTAAAACTCTAACGAAGAGCTGTGACACACTGCATGACAAGTACAAAACTCCTTTAATAGTTGCTCTTTAAATCCTGGAACCATTGTGACTGTGGCAGTCGACCACTGAACACTCTTTAGTGACTCTTATATTGTTAAAAAAATATATATATAAATGTATATTTAAAAAAATATATTTTTTTTTCCCGTGTATGTGGCATTAAACCATTGGAAAATTTTAGTTTGCTCTATCGAGGTGCTATACTGAAGGGTTCGTTCATTTTTTCACATCCTGCGTCTGTTTCTATTGGCTCCAGGGGGTCTGCTGTTGTCTGTCCCATCATCACTCAGCTTCTGGATGAAAGCCAGAGATGAACCATGGACAGAATCTTGGTCCATCGCCTACATGCCATACTCTCTCCTGAAGAACCTTGATTGAAAGTTTATGTAGAATGCCCAGTTTGAGCACTCATCGACCTGCTGCATTAATTCATCGCTTGGGTCCTTCTTTGCTGCTTGCAGCTACATCATGGTCACACGAATGAATCCACAGACAGTTTAGTGGCTGACCACATGGAAACACCCATTAATCCATCAGTAAGAATCCCAAGATTCACACGGAGTGAAAGGCTGCAATGGAAAATAGTTTCAGGGGTTCTGTAGCTGTGTCCGTGTTTTAAAAACAGACCAGACGGATGAGCCAACCGAGGGGGTTCGAGTTACTCTGCCACATACCTCCAGTATAACGTCTCATGTGTTCAGCTTCCTTTGTAAGCGCTGGCTCATGTGAGGATATTGTGCTGTTGGCTTCTATCTAAACACTTTCATCCGGCTTTCCAGCCAAGCTAAAGTTACATGAGTAATTAGTAACGTCTCCTCTCTTCTACCTGCCTTCAACAAGAAGCTCAGTTTCACTCTCATGTCTGAGCTCTGTGGAGGGACCGTGTGCCACTGATTACAAGATAAAAGTGTCTGCCGAAGCTTAGCTATCAGAAGTCATTTCAGCAACCGGTGAGAAAGAAAATGTCTATCGTTTCAGCTGCAGACATATAGAAACCAGTCAATGTTTGGAACATTCAGATTTCCAACAGTGCAAGCAGTGGTTGTGATGGTGGATTACAATGCTTTCCTAAAGCTCTGAAATAATCAGAGTTCTAAAACATATTTCAACCCTCGATGCTCAGAAACAGTCCATTGGAACATTTTGCATCCATCTTTGCTTTGTTTAACTAGATATGATAGATATTGCTGTCACCTAGTGTCGTCATGGTACCAAAATGTCAGTATTCGGTACCAGTACCAATGCAAATCCACGGTTCTCTGTACCTCAAACATAAGTGCAAGATTTTACATTACGCTCAGGTAACACATTATAACAACACATCATGTTAATGTAAAGCAGGGGGGTTGCTGGACCTAAAGCTCTGCTGGGGCACAGGCCCACCCCCCAAAATTTCAGTCAACCACCAATAACCCGTTCACTCCAACGTTTGTCAAATGATCGACTATGGGAACCCGCGTTCAAGCGGCAATGCCTCTTCACACTAAATTCATGGAAGGCTTCTGGGTTCCTCAGCACGGTAGATCCCCTTAGGACCTCCCCTTAGGACCTCCCCAAAGGACGTAGTGGTAACCACAGATGCCTCTCCATGCAGTCGTCAGCAGATTGCTGATATCTGGAACCGCAGGCAATCTCGTTGGCACATAAACTTCCTAGAACTGAGTGCTGTCAGATTGTTATAAATTACTTTGACCCATTTCATGAAGTTCTTTCCAATTCCAAATGTTTCCAAATCCCTCAACAGATAAAGCCATTCGACCGGATCAAAGGCCTTTTCTGTATCCAGTTTCGCTGTGTCTGCCTTTTCTTTATTGGCATAAATAATATTCAGTACCCGTCTTACGTTATGAAAACCCTGTCTTCCCAGTATAAATCTGTTTTGATCTTTGATTATAATATCTGGCAATATATTTTGCAGCCTTTTGCTAAAAGTTTACATATGATCTTAAGATCGGACTTTAACACTCTTATAGGTCTCGTGTTTTCGCATTTTTTATTAGGTTTACCTGGTTTGGGGAAATGATATGTCTTTGTTAAGCTAATTATATGTCCCCTGAGGAATGGTTTGAAAGCTTCCCATTTTATTTTTGCTGAAGTTTGAGTTGTATTAATTTAAAAAAAAAAAATGTTTGTCTTCTGTTTGTCTTTCTGTGTATTTTGCAAATTCTCATATTTGTTACCGTTTATGTTGAAATTGGCATCTAATTGGATCCTTTGTTGATTTTCTGTCCACATATTCTATACAACATGGGGAGTGGTCTGAAACCATTATATTCTCGTATAGACTATGATCGATTTTGGATCGTAGTGATGCAGAAATTAAAAAATAACCAATACAAGAATATGTTTCTACATATAACAAGAATATGCCTTAGCTTGTGGGTTGAGCTCTCTCCATATGTCTAATAAATTAAATAATTTTATTAAGTTCAAGTTCGTTTAATTTATATAGCGCTTTTCACAACAGACATTGTCTCAAAGCAGCTTTACAGTAAACCAACAAGTTTAAACTCAACAAAGAGAAAAAATTTATTAATAAGTGGTGTATATGTCCCTGATGAGGAAGCCTGGGGCGACTGTAGCAAGGAAAAACTCCCTTTTTGGAAGAAACCTTGAGAGGAACCGGACTCAAAAGGGAAACCCATCCTCATTTGGGCGACAACAGCAGTGTGATTTATATAAACTATAGTATAAACAGATGATATAGTAGTATAAAGAGATAATATAGTATAAACAGATGATGACTGTGTTAGGTGTAGGTCCAGGGGCGCCGGAACATCTCCAGGTGAATCTGGTTGTTAGGTTGAGGGCTGGTGGGCAGAGCCTCCCGGGCGTCGGAACGTCTCCTGATGAGTCTGGTTGTTAGGGTGAGGAGCTGGTGGGCGGGGCCTCCGGGAGTCTCGGGATGAGTATGGGAAGAAGAGTGGAGCTGGTGGGCGGAGGTCCAGGGGGGCGCCGGAACATCTCCAGGTGGATCTGGTTGTTAGGGTGAGGTGCTGGTGAGCGGGGCCTCCGCGAGTCTCACGATGAGTATGGAAAAGAAGAAAAGAAGAGTGGAGAGTTCATAATATTAATATAGTTTATTGTAAGTTCGCAGTTATTCAAGGTGTTAAGTATAGGCTTTTGCTGAAAAGATACGTCTTTAATCTACACTTAAACTGGGCGAGTGAGTCTGAGCCACGGACGCTGTCAGGGAGGCTATTCCAGAGTTTAGGGGCTAAATGTGAGAACGCTCTACCGCCTTTAGTGCTCTTTGCTATTCTAGGAACTACTAGAAGTCCAGAGTTTTGGGATCTTAAAGTGCGTGTGGGGTTGTACCGTGTTAGGAGGTTTGATAGATAACTGGGCGCTAATCCATTAAGGGCTTTGTAAGTCAATAGCATTATTTTGTAATCAATGCGAAATTTGACGGGTAGCCAATGTAGAGATGATAAAACTGGGGTTATATGGTCATATTTCTTTGTTCTAGTTAGAACTCTAGCTGCTGCATTCTGCACTAACTGTAAATTATTTATTAATGATACTGAACAACCGCCTAGTAATGCATTACAATAATCTAGTCTCGAGCTCATGAATGCATGGACGAGCTTCTCTGCATCAGATAAGTTTTGAAATATTTCTGAGTTGAAAGAAGGCTGTTTTTATGGTATGACTGATGTGATTTTTAAAAGATAATTAATTGATAACTACTCTGCTCTTGTATTGAGATTGATCTATTCCAGTGGGGCTTGCCACACTAGGATTCTGTGTACAGTTGAAGTCCCGTACTATTATTAAGTTTCCTGCTAATGTTGAAAGAATCTCCAGAATATTTTGGGTCATCTATATTGGGACCATATATGTTTGCTAAATTAAATGTTCTGTTGGTAACGAACTGAATTATTAAATATCTCCCAAATGTATCTTTAATTACCTGTTTTATTTGAAATGGGACTGTACTAGCGATGAGTGTCATAACTCCTCTGGCTTAAGATGAGAACGATGCTGAGAATAATACCCAGCACTGGCGTCTCCATCTTTGAAAACAGGTGTGTTTCTTGCAAAAAGACTATTTAAGAGTCAATGTCTTTTAAGTGATTCATCACTTGTTTTATTTTTTAAAGTTGTCGTAGGCCTCTGCAGTTCCAGGAAACAGATTTAAGAGAAACTCCTTGAGTAATGATAATATAACAGAATACCTTCAACATAAACGTAATAGTAGAAAGAAAACTACAGGTAAGCATGTGGAACCTGGAAGTCTGAACCCACATCCAACACACTGAACATACGGAGGGGGGAGAAAAAGAACATACCAACTCTCTAGATACAGGTTTTAGTGAATGACAAGCTTTTCCTTCAGTTTTTCTGCATAGTATTTTCACATGCTGTACAGTTGTTTTTGTTTCCCAGTTTATGGCATTCTCAAACAACTCACTGGTGTTTCCATTTATGTGTCTCTTTCTAACAGATGGAGTTTTCACATGAGCGATCAGTACGTCAAAGAAAATACAGAAATGATCAGAAACACTGATGCAATCTCAAAACCCTTACCAGTTGTTGTACTCCAGAGTCAGGTCAGAGGTGCTTAGAACAGATTTGAGTTCGTTGACTTTGACGTTATGACGCGGGTTGTTCATGAGAATATGAAAATCAAGACTGTTGGAAAAAGAGACTGCTGGAAACCTGTCAATACTTTAAAACCCATTGAGTCCTTGGGAGCCCTTGGATAGGGTGGTAAATAAAACCCGTGGGATGCCGTACTCAGATATTAAAAAGATGATTAGTCCCCAAGATTGACTTGGGACAGCATCCTCTCTCTTATCACAAGAAGACATTCTTGAAAACTGCCTCGTTTAGTACGGTGCCGTTGAATCTGTCTTCAGCATTCATTAAGCAACATCAAATCTGTATTACGATAACGTCATTATTAAGGAGTGATCTTCACACAATTTTTGCTTTGTCTTGTGCTTGTTCAAGATTTTCCTGATCTCCATGTTCACATCAGCAAGCATGCTTGAAGAAAACTTGTTTCATCGTAAACGTCTGATTATTCTGACGAGTGTACCCCTGTCTCTCGCCCGATGTGCACCAGCAGACCCCCATGACCCCAAAAAGGGAATAAGCGGGTTGGATTATAAAGTCCCCAATAATCAGAGTCCTGGGTTCCTCTGGATGATGAGCTGGACGCTGCTGGTTGTGATCTTTCAGTGTCTGCACTCTTTAATGCTTCACATTTGTTTCCATGCTGAGCTTCTTGTTGGTTTGGTGTGGGTGATGGCAGTGCTAGGAGAGGTTTGTGCCCAGTGCTAGCAGGGACACTATCGCTCCCTGGAACTGCCATTTATCTACATTAACACTTTCAATGCTTTCTCCTGGCTGCCCGTGCCCAGTGAAGCATGCTGATAAAGAGCTTTCTGATGATGCTTTTTCTGTTGAGGCTCTCTTGAGTCCACTGTCCTTTGTGAAAGGAGCGTATGTATCTTGTGAATGTAATGTTGTACATTCCGTAGTCCTCACTTCGGCCACCATTACACTTGCTGTTTGTAAACACAGCAGTGACACTCCACAGACACAAAAAGTGTCTGTTATTTGTGGACAGACAGTATTTTCCAAATAGTCGGGTACGTGTGGACAGGGCCTTTGCCTTTGTAGAAGTATGTGGCAGTTTTAGGCAGAAGTAGAATATTTGTCAAACTATGTCTTCCTCCGCTCTCTGAAATGCAGTGAGGTCTATGCCCAGCCAACTGAGACAGGATCACTTAGAGACCGTCTGCAAAGTGCCAAACCTAAAATGTGTTTTGCCTTCACTCGACAATTTTCCATTTCGACCAAAATCAAGCCACGCACCACTGCTCACCTGCAGGTTGTGCTCATTTTGAGGAAGGCCACCAGCGAGCCTTGAACCGACAACCTTCTAACTGAAAGGCAACAGTGCTATCGCTTGTAGATAAAAATCTTTATAACTTCCCACTGAGGACAATGTTATGCCCTGGATACCAGAACTAATTTACATTAGGCTCCACTTTCTTTTTCTGCTGCTTTTAAGCATCTGTATCCAATATATTAGACTTGACATCATATCAGAGCAAATTCAAGCCCAGTGCCCTGGCTACACAATATATACCGTATTTTTCGCCCTATAAGATGCACTTTTTCTTCCCCAAAACTGAGGGGGAAATGTTTAGAACTCCACGGAGTGGAGGGCGGTCACGGCCGTAGTAGAGACGTAAGAGAGGCCGCGGCTTCGGCCTAGCTCCGGAGCCGTCGGCCATATTATTATTTTTTTTTAATATGTTTATTCGTTTTTTTGATGTGAACAGATAGGACAGTAGAGGGAGACAGGAAGAAAGGCGGGGAGAGAATGGGGTCGAACCTGCGTCGCCCTGCGCAACAGCGCTTATATGTCCTGCGCACCGTCCACTACACCACGGGCCAGGACAAGCCGTCGGCCATATTTGTACACCCGCCGGTCGCCCATCTCTGCTCGTCAATCCTACCATAGCATGTAGAACTCCGTGAAGGAGGACATTGTTATAAAATTATTAAAGAAGTGTGGCATTAGTAATGCCTTGGATGGAATAGAAGACAACATCTTATTTGACACCAGTGAGGAAGAAAGTGATGACAATGACTGCGTGGATCTGTTCTTCCTCATTTCTGATAGCAGTGACGAAGAGGAATTATTGGGGTTCGAATAAAAACATTACAGCCTTTTTTTGTTACTTTTACTGTTTACTGACTTTACTGACTGTTTATGTTTGGCATATAATTGTTCTTAAACTGCTGTTAACTTTTACACAGTTGATATAAAATATTCTACTACAGTATTTGGTTCAGAATCTTTTTTTTCTAGATATTCCTCATTTAAAATTGGGTGTGTCTTATATGCCAGTGCGTCTTATACGGCGAGAAATACAGTATATATTGGTGCAGCCTGTAGCAGTGATTTTTTACACAATCTACCTTTCTACCTGTGAAAGATTAAGTCCCAACACATTCACTGTTAAACGGTTAAGAGCTGCTGATTGCTCTTATTAAATCGAAACCAGTTACAAAGCTTGCTTGGATTAGTAATGAAATCTGTTTATCAATCGATGAACCAACTTATGAATCAGCCCATGCAAAACTTGTCAGGTTACATAATGCTGCGAGGAAACTCGGAGGACGGAGTCGATTCACAGGTGTTTGGTTTCACAAAGATCAGCTCACTGATTTCCATCTGAACAATGGAGAAATGGAATAGCTCTCAATAATTCAACAGGCTGCTTGGTGTTATAAAACAAGCTATTCAAGAGGGCTGCCGGAAAGAAGGAAAGATCAGTTCGCCCAAAACATTGGGCGTAATCGAAAAAAATGGAATGAGGTCCGGTTTCATCATTTCATCATCCAGAAGATCATAACTATTTACTGCAATATATTATTAGTTGCCTGAATGTAATCAAAACATGAAAGACAAATTAATTCAGTACAATTAAAAAACATGTAACAAATGTTATGTTAGTAACATCAAACAGCACGTATATTTACAGTACTTATGAAATAAAAATGCTTTTCAACATAACAAAAATACAAATGTTCAAATAGATGTGTGCTGATGTGTGTTTTCTAAACCTTTGTTTCTCTTAAAGCAGTTAAACTTGTAATAAGAGCAAGTTCCTGGTTTAGTGCCAGTGGGTCATTTTTAGTGCTCACAAGTACAGGGTCTCCCCCTATTTCATTAATTACAAGGGAAAGGGTTATTACAACAGATAAATAGATTATTAGTAAGAAGCTTAACTAACAGTAGCATAAAACAACTGAAATCAAATAAAGTGCAACTTTAACATTTCAACCATGCAAAGCAAGCTAATAAAAAAGCAATTTGAGGTTGTGTTTAGCTCAAAGTTCAGTGAGAAATTGGAGAGATTGATGGAACCCGTGCTTCTCAACCTGCATTTATCGTCTGTTTCTCAATCTCTCCTCCGTATCCGCTTTGTTTCTGCCATTTTTGTTTATTTATTTTTTGCCATCTCAAACCTTCGCTCATCTGCTGGTACTTTAGAGCTGCTAGATTTCACGTTTGGTTATTTAACTTGCATTTAACTGGATCATAAATAACTACCGGAAAGATCACAGTGGCCGATTAAAAACGCTCGGTTTGGTCTGCAGCTCCGGGTCCGTATGGGACAGGTCCTGGGTCTGGATCCGGACTGCGGTTTACCTGTTAGTGACCCTTGCAATAAACATACAAGTTTTCACTACCTCCATCGGTAGCCCAGTGAATCAGCGTTTACAAATTGCTCTTAATCATTAAAGATTAGCTCTTAATCTAATCATTAAAACCTCATATATGACTTCATATATACCCTGCTCCAATACCTATGGCTAAAATGTTGTAATTTGATTGAATATAGGAAATATTTAGAATTCAAAAAAAGAAATTAAATCTGGTATGGATCTAGTGGTTTCAGAACAGTTTCAAAAATATACTAGAAACCTTATCTGTCTGTAGTTGTCAATTTTCCACCGCACATGAGTTTGCGACGCTTCAATGAATCGGTCACGTAAGTTTGAATGCATATCAGGTCCACTTGTGTATATATAAAAAACGCAAAACCTGGATTTTACACATTAATCAAAATGTATTGCATGAGCTAATACGTTTGAACAGTTTTCATCACAACATGGAGGCAAGAACATACTGAAACAAATATAGCCAATACCTTCTCAGGGGCTACTCACAAGGTTTGCCATTAAGATGACACAAGTGCACTTGGCTTACCATCTGCTCTCCGTTCTGGCTCTTTTTCACTCGAACAGTAACCTCATGTAACCTACATGTTCTTGACAGTTGTTTTCTCTTCACCGCCATCAAGCGGATAAGTGACGAGATGTACGATACACCTAGAGAGCTCGGTTGTTGCCCACATCCAGGTGGAAACCACAGCCGGGAGAATTGAGACACAGTCCCCTGGTGCTGCAGCAGATTTGGTGAGTTTTCAATATGCCCCAAGTTTGCATCCATGATGTGGCGCACTGAACACCCACAGCCAGCTTCTTTTATTCCATGTCCCCGGCTCCACTCTGGACAGATGTGCTGGCACATATTGGCCAAGGAAGACATGCAAGTATGCCTTTCCCCTGTGAGCCTGAGGTCAGGAGGGACAAGGAAGTGGTTCTTCTGGTTGTGCCATCATCCCGTCTCTTGTAACAGTCTCTCTCCCTGAGGTGGGATCTTCTAACTCTGAGAGCACCTGTGCCCAGACCTGTGGGATTGTCTCGTCTGGCATGTTTTCCAACAGTGGACCCTCAGTCCTTACCAACCTCAGTAGTCAAGATGCTTAACCATGACAAAGCATGCTCAATGAGGATGTACTATGCTGATAAGTAGGGTTGGTTTCTTGTGTGGGGTGAATCTGTCGGGATCGTATTGACCTTTCTCCAGGAAAGATTCGAGAGAGGGCGGTCTCCCTCAACCCTAAAGGTTGACTTCTGCCTTTCACCACTTAGTCAAAGGGAAGTTGGTGGGTTGTCACAATCTAAAGGTGAGACTCCTCACCTTGCATGGTGCCCTCTTGGATTCTCTCTGTAGTCCTGAAAGGCCCTTTGAGCCTCCGCAAGTGCACCTGACAGTGTTGGCTTCAACTAAAAGGATTGGGGATCTCCAGGGGAACTCTCTATCGATGAAAGCTGCCTGGAGTTCAGGCCAGGCGATTGTCATGTGCTGAAGAAGTCTATGCCTGGGTTTCTGCTGATTGTTTTCAGGATCAGTTGGTGAACTTGCAGGCCCCACCCTGGGAAGGCAGACCCAACCCAATAATTGTGTTGTCCAGTCTCTAAGACACTATGTTGGCCACACCCATCGAATGCGTAGCTCAGAACTGCTGATTTTTTGTTTTGGAGGTCAGAAAAAAGGGGGAGGCTGTCTTCAGGCAGAGACTGGCCCACTGATTTGTTGTGCCAAGCTATGCCATGCACAGCTTGTGTTGTCCATTGCCCTCTGTGTCTGAGGACTCACTCCAATAATATCATATCAGTGTAACTGTCTAAATGTTGGCACATGTCTTTGCGGAATGGTTGATGAGCCCCAACTACTGACCAAGTGTGGAGTTTTTAATGGCACCTTGGGACATTTCATGAGTTTTCAGAGATTGGGTGGTCACATCAAAGTGGAAGGAAGTCACCGATACTAATCAAACCTGCTCAGTCTAACCTACTATCAGAAAATGGTATTGGTAATACACATTAGCTGTTCATATTAGATGAACAATCATCATAGCGATCAAATCAAATCTTTTCCCTATGTTTGGGCTGCTAGATTCTGCTAATATAAGTGGATAAATTGGTAATGGTAGTGCACTGTAAAAAAGAAATACTATTCCTCCTGAAGACCTAATGTTAGACCATACTTATGGTCACAAATAAAGTAATCTATGACTAATCACTGCTCCCTACTGTGCCACCTCATGTGCAAGCATATGTCTATTAGATGCTGAATTTATAGAGTGTTGTGCGGTGATTCCAATAAACTGCTGAGGATGTTATTGCTGTAGAGAACAGGTTGACTGTTTTATGGTTTGTGTTTAAACTGGTGAACTTCAATTTGATCTGTTATTGCGCTTCTGTCTGGCAATTCAACACATGAATACTGTCCCGTGTGGATATATCTGTTTACATGAGATTGCATTGTTTAAGAATCAAATTGTTCACTATTTATTAATACTGTAACAGATACTGTAATCTAGTTAATAGCACTGGTGAAGTCCAGTAGTTGCTGCTCACATACCAGAAGGTGGGAACAACTGACTAGAAGCCTTGAAAGGAGTCAGTAAAAAGAAAATGCCACAACATGCCATTTTTCGGAGATCAAAGAACACCTTTGATGCTGAAACTATTTGGGAGACCTTTCCGGATATAAAGCTGGTGCAAGGCTCTCCTAATTATGTGAAGCCAAGTGTGTCTCACATGGCCGGCTGAGTGAAGCTAAAGCACCGCAGTTGCCCCCTTGAGGCTGGCTGCAAAATGATTCCCCCCAATACAAAAAAAAAATCCTCCTAAATAACAATTTTCGATAGTTACCCATACAGTGGACAAAGTTCAAGATTTTTATTTTAAGTTTATTTTCGTGTAGGTCATGGTGGTTCATTTATCCCCCCTTCCCCCTTCAAAAAGTAGGCGTTATGAATGGTCGCTATGATTGACAACTACACAGAACAGAGCTGACCGCCGGCGCCACGTCGTGAGAAAGATCATTTAGGCTGCCAATGACCAAATTCAGATCAAATTCACAATCATCAAATTCTTGTTTATAATTACAAGATAAGTCAAATATAACAGCTGCGTGTGAGAGGAACCATGGGCCTCACAGGGTCCAGACTTACTCCCCCTAATGTAGTGGTGGAAAATTACATCAACATGTTAACTGTACATAAAGCAACACGAATATTCATCCGTTTAATCCATCTCTTTAGGGATAAAGAGGCTTCTTACTCTCTTCCATGAGGCCAATGTTTCAATGACAAAAAAAATAATTTAAAAACAAATGCACTGATATGTTTAGCAAACTCCACAAGGATCCAGCATCAAAAATTGGAAAAAACAAAAAAGCTCCTGGATCACAAAAATGGGAAAGTGTATATATTAAGGTAAATAAAGATATATAAAGATATCTGAATTAAGGAGAAATGACTGAAACCCTGCCTTCGCCCAATGTGAACCTGACACACTCCGAACATGGATGGGTGACGCTACTGAGCGAGAAACTTTCAGCTTTTGTGGGTGAAAACCCCTCAGCTGCAGATGACCTTCTGAGCGCCACCTCGTGGACAGAAATGGAAAGAGACTCCCCCTCATGAGCATGTGTAGTAGTGCAGCAATCGCTGTGCTGAGGAGAGCACTGGATTGAAACATTAGCTTCTGCGTCTCTGGCCGTGAGCGAGAGAGAGAGAAAGAGAGAGAGAGAGAGAGAGAGAGAGAGAGAGAGAGAGAGAGAGAGAGAGAGAGAGAGTGCGCAAGTGTTTTCCCCGTAGGCGTGAAAGGCCCCAGTTTCATCGTGAATCACTAGCTCTTCACTCGCTCCCTTCGATTCTGCCTACCTCTCCCTCTCTCTGTCCCTCTCACACTCTTAGCCTGTCTCTTCAGGTCTGTATATTTTTTCTGTTTTTTTTCTCTTTCTCCTCCTACGCTAGCCTAACACACACACACACACACGCACACACACACACACACACACACACACTCTGAGCTCAAGGCTCTGGCCAAGCTTCCAGCTTCTCAAGCTCCACTCACACACACCTCAATGGAAAACAGAGATGGTCCTTGAACATCATACAGCACAATAACTTTAACTAAGCGATGTCTTCATGCCTCCTGACGTCCACCGATGCAAGTGCCATTGATTTCTAATTTCGGAACAATGTCCAGTTTTGGGATTATTAGGATTTGAATTGATATCATGTTTTGAGGAAAAGTAAAAAACACCCGAAGCTTGTCAACAGAACCGTATACCATTTGCTTGCTTTGAGATCAAAATTGTTTGACTCTTACCAATGGCAGTATATCTACAGTCATTTATTTCACATTGTTTTTTTTACTCAACAAACCTTACTTAAACATTGGCTTTATTCAAATTCGGCAAATTGTTGCTGCATGAAGGAACTCTGTGTAATTTCCCATAAAAACAAAGATTTTCGTGGTTTTATGGGAATAATATAATGATCAAATAAAGTCAGCAAAAAGATGTAACTGGTCACATGATCACAAAGCACCTCTCCTCCCATCCCTAGCCCTGCCCTGCTGCAAACAAGGATCACATTTTATCTGGCGACACATAACTATACACTCACACACATAAAACCAAGAAACAGAGCGAGATCAAGAACCAATCTCAAAGCCGATAAAAAGAATCCCTATTGTGCATTTAGCGACAACAGAGATATGGAAGCAAACACGTGGCAAAAATCCTCCTTCATTTAGGCAAAAATCTAATTTATTGGTTTTCCCGACCATAGAATATGTCAGGAGCTAATCTTTGAAGGCAAATAATCTTAAGCACACAACTTGGCCAATGAAACTGAAATACCAAGCGTTCGATGAGGATTTTAATCATTTTTTATTTCACTCATTGAACATTTTTAGTTGTTCTAAAGATGAGCTGAACTGAATTTACAAAAACATTCTTTAAAAACAGTAAAAAATGTGGCTTGAAATGGTCAAAGACTCAGGTTACAGAATATAGCTATTGGAGCTCATAAAGAGTCAATGCTTCTATAAATATGATGACCACCGAACACAACTACGAGAAGTGAAAACAAGAGATTTCTTTAGAATAAAAAGAAAGAAAGCTTTTTTTCCAGCGTTGCATGATGGATATAGAAGCCCGTGCAGAGCTGCCTGCATGCATGCATAATATCAAAGTGCTTTAGTTTCAGTTATGGCATATCGACACTCGGATGAAACATGAAAACTTGGCTCAGATTCTCAAAAAGAAGCCATTAAATAAACAAACGCAACTGTGTTCACTCATTATACAGTGTAAAAAATTCAAGCATCTTCAATGGATAATCATTAAGTCCCTAAACGCACAGATATTTAACATTTAATTTCACATTGTTACCTGAATTTATGTTCTCAGTTGTCGATAACAACTTTTAAAGCAATACAATACTGATTATGCAGAATCACACAATTCTGAAAATGCTTCAAAACCCTGTTTATTAGATACCTCCAGTACATCATTCTCACAGAATCTAAAAGGTTGTTTTTGGTCCTTTCTTTTCTAGTCGTATTTCGCGGTTGCTATATCTTTTTTCACAGCGGCGACGATGGAACACTCATGCAAAAAATATAGATTGACTTTACGTCCTCCCACAAAGTTCACATGCATATGTGAAAGTCAATACATATATTTTTTCACATTTTGTACAAATGGTGTTCATTAAAATGCTCCTGATTGCTGTAACAACATTAGCATGTATTTATTTGCCTGTAGAAATTCTCTTGCTATAAAAATAGATATCTATTCTCATCTCCCGAAAACTGCTGACACACCACCGTTCTGTGAGAATTATTGAAAACGCACCGAATAATTCATTAAAGGGTTGCGAAACCATGCTGGTTTATCAGCTGTCCACTAAACGAATGTGCCTCCTTGAAGAGATGGTTCACCCCCAAAATTCCCTCAATGTTTGCGTGCTTTCTTGAGTTGAACACAAAAGAAATGCATTAGAGAGGCATACTCTTGCCCTTCTCTACGGATTTAACAAATGCAGACCGATGTGTAGAAGGTAAGTATTCCATGAAACTGGTTGATATTCAAGTCAAATCTTTTTAAAGGAAGTCTTGTTTGTACATTTTTCTTTGACATTGTAGGTGCTTGCATTGGTCACCTCACTTTCCACTACAGAGTTATCAATGGTCATCAATTAATGGAATCAAGCGTCAGCAGAGAAACAATTAGAAAAGAGACTAAAAAGAGTTTTTATTTATATTTGGGGTTCTATGGATTTTTAATAAAACACAGTTTTTCTCTCTAAATTGCTGGATTAATTTTGTTGATTGTTGGTTTTAAATAAAGTTGGTAACTTTCTATGTTCAACATGACTCATGTGATTCAAGTCACGAATGAGACAAAACTCAAATGCTACAAAAGAAAGTGCTATGAGGGAAATAATAAATAAATAAAAGAAAGAAACACAGCATGCTTCTTTGTGAAGCCATGTCTGATCCTGTGAGATGAATTATTTAAAGGACACGGATGTTGAGGGTCGAGATCAAGAAGCTCAATCCCAAAGCTCTGGAATATCTGCCACATGTAAAGCTTAGATCTGGATGTTTTACAGTAACTGCTGCTTGTTAGGACACCATTCATGGAACGTTCATGTAAAACTGAACACAATGTAGGATTTTAGATAAAAATGAAAGGCCAAAACATGGGCTGTATGAATCCACATCATATAGTAAATGATTGTAAAATCACTCTTTATGTCCAAGCTCTGCAGTAAATTAAGACTAACATTCAAAACACATGAAGACACGGTTTAAAGAAGCTTATTGAAAAGGCGTGGGATGCTGAGGCCCTGTCCACACGAAAACCATATTTTGAAAACCAGGATTTTTCTGCACGCTTATGCTGTTCATCCACACGTAAACACTGCTTCGCTTCAATGCAACCGGCCGTTTTTAAAAAGTGCATTATATTGTTTTGAAAATGACACTGAAACACTGTTTCCGTGTGAACAGCGAAAATGCGAGTTTCCCGGGTGAAGGAAGTGTCGTCACCCCCCGTGCTTGGAGTCACTGTTTTGTTTGGTGGATGAAACGAGCTTGATGTTGCTGCTCACTATCATGGCTTAAAGCAGGTACAGGATTACAAGCACACATTTCCAACCAACAAATGTTTCTGCAAACTCAATGCTGAAACTTCATTTAAGAAAAAGCCAAGAATCGACTGCTCACTGTTGGTTTGAGTCTTTCCAAATCCTTCTCAAATTCTTATTTCTGCTACTAAATGAGTTGTATATAACAGCTGCATGTGTTGGGGAGGGGTGCTTGTGAGCTAGTGTGGGGGGGGGGAGATAGAGGCGGACCTCTTATCAGCCCTCATCAGGAAGTCATGTGTCTCTCTCCGTCTGTCATGGCCGCACTCAAATCAGGCTCACGGTGGCCAGGAAACACGTACAGCCATTGGTCTAGACAGTTTGTTTTGTGCACGGTGTGAGCAAAAACCCGTTTTCAAAAAAACCCACTGTTCATGTGGACATGGCCTTTAAGTGGTGAACAAAACCTAAACAAAATGCAATCTCCTTGAATGAACTGATTATTACGTTTTGAAATTCCATTTATTTGTGTTTAATGATATGATGTATTAATAAGTATCAACAGAGATAAATGAAGAGTAAAAGAATCTCCAGTAGGATTTAAAAACATTGGATTATTTAGGAGTTCCCAGGAATGTGATTTAGCCATTGTTTGCATTTCTTTGAATACCAAATATGTTCAGATGAAAAGAATGGAATTCTTTAACCTTCCGGAGTAAATAAGACAAGATAGATAAGAAATCTATACGTCTGTCAGAAGCTTGCCTTTATTTACACAGTTCTGATTTGCAACTGTGCAGTTGCCAGTTCGCAGGTTGGCCTCTCTAAAGTTGTCAATGCTGTTTTTGAGTTCGTCCTCGATCTCCATGTACTCAGACTTGCTGACGACAGAGGAGCTGCGTCGACTAGAGTTGGATTCTGATGCAATGTTCTGATTGCTCACCGTGAGCAGCTGCGCCTGTTCGTCACCTTCCGTTTCTCGATGATAGAAATAATTAAAGTTGGACACAATCACAGGCACCGGGAGAGCGATGGTTAGCACTCCAGCAATGGCACACAGGGAACCTACGATCTTGCCCCCAATAGTAACAGGGTACATGTCTCCATATCCCACAGTGGTCATGGAAACCACTGCCCACCAAAAAGCATCCGGAATACTTGTGAAGAAAGACTCCTTCTCCTCTGCTTCGGCAAAATATACCGCGCTTGAAAACAAGATGACGCCAATGAACAGAAAAAAGATGAGGAGTCCCAGCTCCCGCATACTGGCTTTCAGAGTCTGACCCAAGATCTGAAGGCCCTTGGAGTGTCTGGAGAGCTTGAATATCCGAAAAACCCTGACCAAGCGAATAACCCTGAGAATGGCCAGCGATGTGGCTTGCTCCCCTCCGCCCTTTACCTCTCTCCCGCCCTCTGGATCTTCCGCCATTTCTGTCCCGAGCGTGATGAAATAAGGAATTATGGACACAATATCAATCGTGTTCATCATGTTTTTAAAGAAGGCAGGTTTACTCGGGCACGCGAAAAAGCGAACGATCAACTCAAAGGAAAACCAGATGATGCAGAGAGTCTCCACAACGAAAAAGGGGTCAGTGAGAATATTTGGTTTGTAATAAAATGTGGTGTTGCCGATCACCTGGAGCCGTCCGTGCGTATCCTCTTTTAATTCTGGTAATGTCTCCAGACAGAAAATGACGATGGAAATTAGAATCACCATGACAGAGACAATAGCAATTCCTCTTGCTGGACCTGAACTCTCGGGATGCTCAAACAAGAGCCAAACCTGCCTCTGGAACTCGTTCTCCGGCAAAGGACGCTCTTCCTCCCGGATGAAGCCCTCATCCTCACGAAATTTTTCCATGGCTTCTTCCCCAAGCTCATAGAACTTAATCTCCTCTGAGAACATATCCAAAGGAACATTGACAGGTCGTCTTAATCTCCCGCCTGATTGATAATAGTAGAGGATGGCATCAAAACTGGGACGGTTTCTGTCGAAGAAGTACTCGTTCCTCAGCGGGTCGAAGTACCGCATCCTCTTCTTCGGGTTGCCCAGCAGTGTGTTGGGGAATTGGGCGAGTGTCTTGAGCTGCGTTTCAAAGCGTAGCCCGGAGATGTTGATGACGACTCTCTCGCAGCATTCTGGTGAATACTGCAAGTCCTGCGGATGCCCCTGGAGTGTCGAGGAGCTCTCGTCCATGTTGTCTCCAGCTACCACCACAGTCATCCTGGAGATACAACACGCAGCCTTGGATGTTCAGTGTGATCTCATTCGCATCCGAAGCCCTGCTGCGTGAGTGATCAACAGCCAAGCAGGACGTCGTCCAACATCATGTACCACCAAGCGTCGGCCATCTCCATCTCCAATGGAGACATGAGTCTTATTTTCACCTGTGGGCATCGAGAAAACCATTAGGAATGACATTCGTTGGCTAATGTCACAACATGTTCCACTTCGGTCGAACCACTTGATCGTTTGCACAAGCGATCCACACAGACGATGTGGCTGGGCGAAAAGAATCTGAACAATACTCACTTGTCAAATTGATTTTGAAGCTTTGGAGGCACCGTCCAGAGATTGAGTTTAACCCTGCAGAAGCAGTCAGAACATGTCCTCTTGTCAGCCATCTATTTAACATATATATACATGCGTATCTGTTAAAACAATGGCACGGATTGACAGCATCTCACAAGGGTGAACGTCTGCATGCAGGAATCTTTCTTCCGGCACGAAACATTACGGATAATTAGACTGATACAATAAGCTGAGATAGAAAGAGTGTACTTACGTGGGCAGTCAGTCAGTCAGGATGAGGAGCGGTGGAAGAGAGAGCAGGGTAAAACCCTGGTGTGTTTTTAAAATAGATCTGGCAGCCTCATATTACAGCCTCGTATTCATGGAGCAGGAATATAAAGCATCCAGCTTACACATCCTACTGCCGAAGTTGCAGTGCTCCTCAAAGCTGTGCGGCAGAACAGCAGTGAGAGAGAGAGAGAGAGAGAGTGGGTGAGAGTGTGGGGGGAGGTGAGTTAGAGAGAGTGAGTGGGAGAGCGAGTGGATGTGTAATGCGCAATGCAGACAGACTCCAGCATGTTGCCCAATGTCCTTTTTACACCCATCTGACAGGAGACGCGAAGGAGAAATCCTCGTCTGAGAGAGATTTGCAGGCGTCCAGTCATTAATGTGCCTTTTGTAACCTGCTGGCTTACAACACTACAACCCCGTATGTGGGGATTATTTGTACTATACATGTTACCCTTCGTCCACCTTCATCCTTGCGGCAATGCTTGGGTCACATCTATTTTTATGTCGTCACACCAACACTTAGGTTGAAGTCAGTCATCACATGAACAAGGACAGCTTTTGGTTTGAAATGCGGCATCTAATGTGGAATTTTGAATATGTGTCTGATGTGCAAAATGCTGGAAAGGCAGCGCTTCCTTGTTTCAGCCTATGCTCCCACTCTCACCGGTTGTCATGAGTGACGGATCAGAAATTAGTTTAGGTGAAACAGCAGCAGTTTGCCCCCTTAGAAATACGCAAGCTAAGAGTGAAACCAATAATAAGAGGAGTTAACTGAGTCGTCTTGAGCATCTCTTTGGATGCTTTCACAGATGCTTCCCTCAGGCATGTCCCAGTATGAAAATACACACATGAACTCAAGGGACGTCCCATTCGAAACAACAGGGTTTAACACAATGTCTGCTCAGAATAACCATTTGAACTCCTCTGGAAAGGTTGATTTTCTCCACTGATGATGAAGCAGGAAAGGTTCTGGAACTGCGATTCTAATCATCTCAGCACAGTGCAATAAGACTGATGTCGTGGTAACGGCCAAACCGATTTTCACTCTTGATGACCCTCCATGCGCCCATTTACATTGCACTTGGTGCTGTATGGCTTGGGTGCAGCTGCTCATTCCCATCACAAGCTCTTTATGCCATGTTCCTAAACTTTTCTGTAAGCTCGCTCTCACCACTTTATGGCTAAGCTATTGTCCTTACCATGCTTTCACCTTTTTATAAGACCACTGGAATGTTCATGACTGGACTGGTGGCACCATTTGTCCTTCTATCTGCAGCACACTTTGGGCGTGAGGCTACCATGTAGATGGCTGGAAGACCTAGAGGACAGGATGCACAGGAAGTGTCCGGGGGACTGCTTAGTCTGATGCCTCCTCTACACAGCAGCAGAATCAGCAGCAAAGCACAGCTGAACAAACAACAGCCACCCGTTCTGGATGTCATCATACCATTCTTCTAGGCGTAATAAGTTATCAAAATTCATGCTCCACCTTCAAGCAGTTCAAGTGTTTTATTGTATAAATTATTGTACTTTGGTCCTTTTCAACTCAGATTTCCTTGGTCTAGCATCTGCTGCTACGCTGCCCCTACTGTTCCAACATGAATGTTACAAAAAAACGACCGATGTGTTTTTCTGGCACGAAAGCATCCAACGACGCACCAACAGCTGGACGACTTTTAATGCTCGACATCGCTTGATCTGTTCACCCGTCAGGTCCCAGTTAAGGTAGTTATCAGCTTTGTATAAGCCACCATCTCCCACTATCGATCGAACAGATGTCTTTACCAGATCTTTCGATGAGTTCCCTTCATTGCAGGTAGGCTCTCTAGGTCTCTGCACAAAACTAGTTGAGGACGCACATTTCTACTTTCCCCCTCGCTTTCAACATTTATAAGTTTGAGTTCTTCAATGCCCAGGAATGTTCTACTCTACTTGGGTTGGTTCTCCATATCTCAGACTTTTGGCCTGCATAGTGCTTCTCGGCTTTGTCAGCTGGGTCTCCTGGTGTTGGTTTGAACATGTTTGCACCAAAAGTTTAATCATGTCTAAGTTTGAAACGTGGCTTGTGAAGAATCTTGGTGAAAAGGTTCTTTTCCACATTGTTGGTCAGTTCTTCTCTCAGTTCTAATTCTGACCTGAGAAGTATCTTTTCCCCTTGGCCGGTTTATTCGAGATACGGAGGAAATACTTTTCTGCTTTGTTTACTTGTTTGACACGTTCAAAATGCACAACATTTCTGCTTTTCATGATTCATGGCTGTAATCTGTTGTTTAAATATAAAGTATCCACTGACGCGTGTTTTCCTTGTCTGGTCGCGTTCACCGCCGGATAAGCTGCACGAAGCATCTGTGTGACAAACATTATAATTTTTGTTCTTTTTGGGAAATGAAAATGAAATGATATCCGCAGCCAACACCCGAGGATCTGTGGTGATAAGCTAATAGACCATAGACCAAACTTTTTGTCCTGGAGTCATGTACAAAACTCTAAGCTGGCTGTAAATTCATTGGTAATTCTCAAATTAAATCGTATTTATAGAATGTAAACAAAGATCGGTTTTAACTTCCCTTTGAAAGAATATCGGTGTGGTGAGCTTCAGGTGCCTCTCGAGTTTGGTGCTATTTTTTTTCATGTTTGTGGCCACAGTGTGTTTCAGGGAATTTATTCTTGATTTTATTTTTCAAAACTTCAATTTTCATGCTTTTAAATATGTAAATACCAGTTCTTCCTCGCAAAAAAATAGAGCCACATTTGCCAAATTCAGAATGCTTTTGTTCTCGGATTTTTTAAAGTAAGGAAGATCAATTTCATTGTGTTAACACTTTATTTTGCGTAATCCTTAGTAGATTATACATAAGTACCATTGCATTTATTAATGAAAAGCATATCGACAATGTCACAATGTGAGCATTAGTTCATGAAATAAATTTAAATACACAATTTCTAATATTTAAAGAGTAAAAACAACCAAGTATTAATCAACATTAGCGTAAACCTTTAATTTTTGGTGACAGTGGCTGAAAACAAGTCTAAAAAGCAACACTGAATTAGAATATACACAGTAAAATTAACCTCATTCAGTATTTTGTCCTTCAATGAACAGAGTTAAAAAAAGCTCAGTGGCAGAGTTATTTAGGGTTTATACGACATGAGCATCCGCTGTTAACAGGAAATGAAACAGGAGTTGAACGCTGCGTCTCAGACGAGGACGAAATCGACTGATACTAAACGCATTGCCACAGAGGGAACAAACACCCTCTGCGTACATTTGTCACACTGCAAAAGTCCTACATCATGTTCTTTAGAAGTATCAATAAATCCGATTGTTGGTGGCTTACGTGACCTTTAATCCCCTAAAAGAACGTGCAATCTGCCCCTGTACCCCAACCAGCTCTCAAGAACCATCGTCACGCTCCAAACTTGCTGATGAGGCCTCTCTGGTTTTTGCCTAGCAACAGTCTCTAGCACAGCACACATCTCGCTGTATGGCTCAATTCATTTCAAGGGTTTGTGCAGAGTTCATCTAATTTCCAAAGGGTGATCACACGCACACGAAACACACTTGGTGACCAACGATTGAAGCCCCAGCTTCTGAGCGGCTCAAATCTGCAGAGATGAAGAACGATGTATAATAAGAATAAGCTGTGAGGGCTGCGACAGCTGAGAAGAGGTGCAGTCTTACAGTATGAATGTAGCGCCCCTCCTCCACTCTCATTCATGAATGCACCGGGCCATTATATAACTCCTGCGCTTGCTTTAAAGGAGCTGGAGATGGGCAGGAGACTCACGAGTGCCCTTCAAGAGCAACACTGGAGCCCCCAGGGCTGCTGGCTCACACCCATGCATGCTATTATTAGCCGACTAGCACACCACAACCAACAGAAAGCCACAAGAACTGACAGATGTGTGTGTGTGTGTGCGTGTGTCTTCATTGGTCATGTGCGTTCATGTGTGTCTATGTGACTGCATCGTGAAAAGCCAGATTTGCTGCACTGCACCATTCGGCATTAAACACACAAGGCACAATATTTCTCCGGCACACATCCACAATACTTTCCATCTCCGAGACTCCGAGGCTGAGCAGAGCGTTCACGTTTGACTTTACAACAGAGCGTTACCATGTCGTCACTGGGGCTATTTTTAGTTCCCATGTCTTTGGGTTCCCATGGGATTTTTTTCAAGCGCTCCCTCAGTGAAAGCAGCTTTCATTGTGAATTTCCATTTATTTCACTTCATTACATTTAAACAAACAGAATCATGGGCTTTGCCAACATCGCTGTGCATTTTTCTTCTGTCAGATGAGCGATTTTTGTAACATACTTATGATGAAACTTGTGTTGTGTTGTTTCTGTCCTCTACTGTTAATTTTGTAGTGGTGTAATTGGAGTTGTTTCGGTGGAAGCTGATGGTAGTGATGGTAATCTAGCTCTGGCAGAGGCGGAGGGTGGTTACAATAATTTCTAGAACAGCAATTCGTATCTACGTGCTCTGCGTTTAATATGTTTATCAGAAAACTCAAACTTCAAGATCTTTTTTACTGAACAAGCCTTACAGAATTTAGTAGGGGTGTAACGGTTCACGGGGATGTATTGAACCGTTTCGGTACGGCCTGTTCGGTTCGGTACACTTGCGTACCATTTCGGTATATTTAAAAAAAAAAAAATTATTAGCGCGATATTAAGCGCAGCGAAACAATGTTCCTAGGCGAGTTTCCGCACGGACGCTATTGAATGGCGCACAGTAGCGCTGCACGAGTAATGGCAACAGCGAAAGAGAAGCCAGAGCTTGAAGACCCTCCCACCTCTCTACGGTCTCGTGTTTGGGAACACTTTGGCTTCTCTGTTAAAATACATAACGGGGATAGACGAGTGGATAAATGTAAAGTTGTATGCCGACATTGTTCCACGGAGATCTGGTATGTGGCAGGCAACACATCTAACATTTTCTACTGCTGGAGATATTGTCACTGCAACCAGATCAGTGCTCTCTTCAGAAAATGTGGATAGGTTAATCTTTTTAGCCAAAAACTTGAATAGTTAGTTTTGTTGATATACAAGCTGAAGCTGTTTCTAGTGTTAAGTTTTCAGGTCCTAACTAGTTGCAGTATTTAATTTCTTATTTAAAAAAATGTGTATTTCTTTTTAAAGAGTGCAATTTATTTAAAATATCACCCAAATGTGTCACTTTTATTTATTTTATGTAAGAATTCTACTGTGTATTGGCAGCTTTTCAAAATAAAGATTATGTAAGTTCTTATTGTTTTGTACCGAACCGAATGAACCGAACCGAACTCTCCAAGACACTGTACCGAACCGAATACGATTTTAGTGTACCGTTACACCCCTAGTAATTAGCCTTCGAATGTTATCCATCATGAACACCACTAGGAATGAAAACAAAACATACTTTTATAACAATTTAATGCAATCATGTTAAATTTAATGTATGTAGTGCCACCTGTTAAAAAAAAAATCACCGGTATGAACATTTCAACTATTATCTCTCAGACCTTATAACAAAGGGAACAGACAAATGTTGTATTGAAAGAGATTTATTGCATACGTTCTAAACATTTCAGCTTCACATACATTTCTAGATGTGTCTATATCTGTGTATATGTCACAGACACCGCCCTCCAGAGGCCAAAGGGCTGCAGCGTCTGGAAACACCCGGTACTGCAATCTATTCTCTACGAGATAGCACAACATACGGCCACAGCATCATCTACACATGAACCGATCGCCCGTGGTGAGGCCTACTGCACCGGACACGCCCTGACTAAACCTTACAGGCCTCATGGTACGAGAATGACCCGAGAGCCTGAGAATGACCCGAACAGCATTAGAACTAAACACACACACACAGAAACACAGAACGCCTCCCAAAGCATCATTTCCATTCCTTCCTCATGATCCTTTGCACAGCCTGATGGGAGAAATAACCACTAGCAGCACCCCAAATTCCTCCCAGCACGCAGCAACCCTTTACAAACCAGAGGCTGAACGTGCATCAGAGGCTCTGAAACCAGCTTTCAGTTCCACATCAAACGTCCCGAGAGGTTCCAATTGCTTGCCTTTGTGATTTACCTTTGACAAAGCGCATTTATGATGTGAAGCATTAAACATCATTTGGCTCACGTGAAACGACTCATTGCATCCCGTATATTCACTGTTGCACAAATGCCAAGAAAGCTTTCGTGCCACACGTCGCAGCATGGTCACCACAGGACGATACATGAAGAATATTCCTACGGCAGGAAGACATCGAGAGCAATACATTCATAAAGAATCACAGACATCAGCATCTAGTGACGTTTTCACGACCTCTGTGTTCACTGCGGTTATGATCGGTGGCATAAGGCACTAGTAAAGAAATATACAGTGTTCATACTCAAAGAAACAGTTGCGTCACGCAGTGATTCTGGAGATCTCCGTTGCTATTATTGCCTGATGTGCTTTCATCCTGTAGCTAATAAACCTGTTTTAGCACGAGTGAACGTCACAGACTCGGCATGAATGCAGCACTTACAGTAGGGCAAGGTAGTAGTAGAACACATAATGTAATGTGAATTGTGGCTGTAGGATTGAGACTGGATGCTTTGTATGCGAAATTATTTTCCCTTTTATTGTAAGAAATAAGTTGCAGATCATCTAGAGACGGGCCGTAACTGTGGCACACTGATCCCCCCCACATTACCTGAAATAATTCAACTGTTTGAATTTATTCTGTGTACTACCCTCCACCAGTCACTCAAGCCTCTGCACGATGCTGTGGGAGCCACGTGGAACAGTGGTCTACGGACACCAGGGACAAAACTGCAGACCTCAGAATCAGATCTCGCCTTGTGGAGTGGAAAGATCCTGAGAGAGGTGAATTTCTAATCTTTTGCAAGAGCAACTTGATATTTAGAGGAAAACCTTTTTTTTTTAAGGTCCTGGAGCGGCAAAATCCTTCTCCAGACTTGAACAGAGCTGATACCTGAAACCGGGAAGCATGGAAACATCCGAGCTCTGGCATCATTTATCTGCTTAATATTAAGTTATTTTTCCGATTATTTCATGCAATAAAATGAAAATTAGTTATCACAAATGTGATTTTTTTTCTTTATTAAAATTCCCATTAACCCCAATGTTTACTCTACATTTACTATGGTTAGCTTTTACTCAATGAGCATGATGCTGAGCTTTTTACTGTAGTTATTCAAAAGAAAGGATTCCGTATATTTTCACATGACACCCCCCTCCCCCTGACCAATTATTGTGCAACAAGCTTAAACACAGAAAAATATACGTAAACAGCTTTGAAGCAAACACTGAAGCCGTAATTTCGATTCGGAGAAGAACTCGTTTTTGATATGAAGATATGAAATGAAGTGAGATAAAATAATGAAATCATCTGGAAGACCACACCAGAGTCATCACATGCACAGAGCAGTGTGTGCATTTGTTTCTGATAGAAAAATAAATGAATGCTGCAAATCCTCACAAAAATCTGTTTTTTCTCATTAGCTAGTAACCCTTTGGAAAGCATTACAATTTAGTTTTCTTTTTGGTTTGGCATTCAAAAAGCTGATGTGATGGGCTGCAAATATTGTGATGTTTATTCTGTAAATATTCCGTTTGACTCGATCGTTTTCATCACAATCTATAGTAACACATTATCGTCAACGAAACACTAGCAGAGCGTTCACGCCAATATTTACATCCATAAACAGCGCATGACGTCATCTCCGCCCACATGCGCACGCATGTCGCACGCGGTCACACGCACCCTAGATTTCAGTGATGTGAACAAGCGCACCTCAAAATTTTCATCTCAAATATCACCAATAATTACCGTATTTTTCGCCGTATAAGACGCACTTTTTCTTCCCCAAAACTAAGGGGGAAAAGTTGGTACGTCTTATACGGCGAATGCAGAGCGGCGCGGAGCGAAGGGCGGTCACGGCCGTAGGAGAGGCGTAAGAGAGCCCGCGGCTTCGGCCTAGCTCCAGTTATGGTAAAAATATACCTTCTCATTTGATAATAAACACTGGAGACCGTTTGAGAGAGAACACAGCATATGCGGCTATTTATTGTAAAAATTTAGCAGTCTCAACGCATTTCCTACACACGTGTTATCCGCATTGGAAGAAGAACCTCGAGCCTCCTCAATTTGTGGGACTGAAGTATGATGTGTGCTTTTAAAAGTTTCTCAAATTACATTTCTCTAAATGATCACTAGATGGTAGTATTATATAGGAAAATTCCCATCACACTACAGAGCCTTCGGCCATATTTGTACACCTGGCGGTGCGCGCTGATGTCATCGCCCATCTCGTTGATCCTACAATAGCGCGTAGGACTCCGTGAAGGAGGACTTTTATTGTTATAAAATCATTTAAGAAGTGTGGCATTAGTAATGCCTTGGATGGAATAGGAGACAACATCTTATTTGACACCAGTGAGGAAGAAAGTGATGACAATGACTGCGTGGATCTGTTCTTCCTCATTTCTGATAGCAGTGACGAAGAGGAATTATTGGGGTTCGAATAAAAACATTACAGCCTTTTTTTGTTACTTTTACCGTTTACTGACTTTACTGACTGTTCAAGTTTGGCATATAATTGTTCTTAAACTGCTGTTAACTTTTACACAGTTGATATTAAATATTCTACTACAGTATTTGGTTCAGAATCTTTTTTTTTTTAGATCTTCCTCATTTAAAATTGGGTGCGTCTTATATGCCAGTGCGTCTTATACAGCAAAATACGGTATATCATCTAAACATCGACCTACAGTGTGAGCGCAGCTTCTGATCACTGACACAAACTGCTTTATCTTTAGCAATCCATATCAATCTAAGTTCCTGATGTTCACAAACGTTTTCATTCCCAGAGGAGATGAACTGTCCTAAAGCAGAGCGATGTATACCTGATATAACGTAATATAGAAGAACAGTTCACATTACCCTTGTGTCATTATTCCGGTGGTAAAGCAACAGGTTTCTGGCGTCAGTGGTTTTGCATCTCGGGGAGCTGTGGGCTCAGCGCCCTTCTGAGCCTCGTACGTTCACCCGTGCTGAACTCTATAGTTTATATTGTTTGGGATTTTATGAAACGGATTTCTGCGGCGTGCTAGAACTGAACATTGAGGTGAAAGAGAAACTGAATAAAGCCGGCTCGGTTCAAACAGCAGCATTTGAACAATATCAACGTCTAGATATTGATTTTAGTGCAGTCAACTCAAAATAAGAGGGAATTATGTAAATTACTAAGAAAATATGAAAATGCTAAAAAAATAATATTTCACTTATTTAACAGATTTCATTTTCAACATGAAACCTAAAGTAGTTTTAAAAAAATAGATATTTAAGAATGCAACAGTCAAGTGTTGTCAAGCAGAACTGTTCCCACTTTGCAGAATTACAAAGTTTAACAATATTTCTAGATGATGTGGATTTACTCGGCGCAGGATTTCGACAGACGACACACTTCTGGCTCCAACACTCACATGTTTCACAGGAAACACACAAAAATAAACACAGAGGAGCATCTCACGAATCGTTTGTGATTTCACGTAGATGATCAACACTCTCTTGAAGCCGTTGAGTATCTTGCATTGTCCACAACTGCTCACAGTTAAGGTCTTGGTTTGAGAACGATGTTCCACATTCTCTTTCAAGCGGAGAAGAAAAGAATGTTTTGCGACCTGCGGAATTCATCTTGTCTCCTGGGATACTGCTGTGGAATCTTTTGCAGACCTGGAACAGAATATAACAGCGGTTACTGGAGATCTCAAGAGCTTCTAAGGAAATTCTCATGTGGTTCTTCACAAACAAAGACATTTGCAGCAATCGGAAAACCATGTGTTTCTAAAATCAGGATGCAATAATAAAAAGAACTTTTAGGATACAGCCTTCAACCAAATGGGTTTCCTGAATGAGCCGAAGTAAATGCTGGAGTCAGGGAGGAGATGCTAAGCCAAGCAGTGTTGTCATCTTTGTGACTGTTGCTAGACTTTTCAGATTTCTTTCTAATCTCGCTACTTTTTCTGGAGCTTTTGGAGGCTTTTGGCTCAAATGTCGCACTCAGACAGACTTAAGTCTACGGCCCCGATCTGTACTTTTCGATTTACGTGAATCAGGAGATTCGAGGAAAGGGATTCGGGATTCTTTCACGCGAATAGTTTGCTGTGACTCTCACAAATCCGTTACTATTATATTCAATACAAAGTGCTTTTTCACACTTATAAATGTTTTACACAATTTTAATTAATGCAAAAACAAAACAAAAAAATATTTTATCACAGAGCTTAAAAGGCCGTATTATAAAAAATCAGCTGCAAATGGCTCAATGTTCCTTGGACTGCTAACAATTCTTACCTCCGCCCACTGACCAATCAGATTGATTTCTAGTACAGCTCATCTCTATGCAGATCGTGCTCCCTGACCCGGAAGCGCAAAAGAACAATGAGAGAAAGCGTGTTTTCTGTTGACTATAATGCAATACGTATTAACACTATTTTAAAGCGCCGCTCAGTGTTTTTGTCTTTGTCAAATTCTGACCGACGGGTGAGGGTTGGTCATCAGGGGGCGTGGTGAGAGCATGACTGTGAGAGGATCGGTGTAAACAGTGCGTTTGGGGAAAAAAACGAGATAAACATTGAATTAGAAAGTTACTAATGGTGAAGTGCTATTATGGCGTCCTCAAATTAATGTTATCTTTTACGTTATTTACTTCATCAAATTACCATTTGTTTTTATACATTTTTAATGTTGTTTCATAAGGTTTTTACGTATGTTACTATGTGTGTTTATTTAGTTCAGATATGAAAATTTCTTTGGCTTTGAAATATTCACTTTATCTTCACTTAGATGATGACCTCATCTCCCAACTTATAGTGACTTTTTTTTCTTACTGAGGAAGGGTAAAGGTAAGTGGGTGCAGAACCACTGGGCGCCTTCAAGGTCTGCAGCATGATGTTGATTCAAGAGACAATCCAGAAGAGTTGGTTGGCTGAAATATAACGGTTACTGGGAGAGCTGTCCAAGTAATTCCGAAGGCGATCTTGAACCGAAATCCCCCAGTGGTGGGCAAACTGGTGGAAAGAGGGGTAGGTTGAACAATGACAAATGGTTTTCTGGTTGGTTGGGTGTTTATAGGGGAGTGGCAACCAGACTAAAATTGTGATGATGTACCAAGCTCTGGTGACTCCTCCCAAAACTCATTAATCAAAGGCCACTCAATAGTTTTGATGCCATAAACTGCTGAAATCAAATGTTAATAGATTTCATTGGGTTTTAAACATACTCTCTCCCACATTCAACTTGGAACTTAACTTTTGTTTCACCAGAAGCATGTTTTTGGACTGTGGTGTGTAACGAGAGGACGTACAACCAGCAGAAGCACTCCAGTAAGAACGGCAGCAGCTAGAGCAGTGATAAATATCGAACTTATACGTTTTTGCTGTAAAATTAATGTCAATACGTGACTTTTTTTGTTGTTGATAGTGCAATGGTTTCCATGGTGCCTGCTTAGATTCACGGATCTCTGTGCGAGAAACACTGCTGTTCTTGCCACTCAAATCCAGCTCATCAACACAGGGGCTAGACTGAAGCTAGCGTCTTTACCTTTGGCAAATACTTTCCTCCAAAAGATCCAACAAAAACGTTTTGTTGCAGGCGCAGTGCTTTTCTGATTGAGCCACGGGAATGCTCTAGCTTCCCCCTGGATTCTGAGGAGAATTATATGTGACCTTTCATTCCAAATGTGCTTCTTTCTTTTTCCGAGCTGACAACCACACAGAAGAAGGACCGTCATCACCAGATCTCCATGTGGCCTCATCCACAGACCCATTTTTCACTTGTTTATTTATAGGATTGAAAAAAAGGAAGCTAACAGGACATCATCCGTATAGACGAGATGAGATATGATCAGATATTACGATTGACAGATCTAGAGCGAATGAGCAGCTCCTGACTCATAACACATGCTCACGTGGACAGAAACGGGCATCACTCTGCTGTCTCCAGCTCTGAGGATTTCACATGAGCACGAACAGAAATAACAATACCTTCCCCTTGCTCTTGTTTGTTCAAACAGAACTATCAGGGATCACAGTAAAACCACTCATAGTGCTTTTCCCTTCAATATTTAAAGAAAGACTATTTTCAACATCAAACATTTGATTATTGGGTTCATTTGATAAAAGATGTTATTTACGTTGCTCTGATATGAAGAGCCCTGCGTCGTCTGCCCTAGTTATTCAGCATCCAAAAAGTTGCATATACCCCCGTTCAGTCGCTTTGCCATTATCGCACACTTCATAATTGGAGCACTTACCCTAAACAGGTCACATATGGACAAAGAAAGTAATTGTGGGCTTGCCTCGACCTGTGCTTAGAATATGTCACTAACCTCAGTTAGTGTACAACATACACCTGAAGACAGCGCAC
>SRMA01025653.1:0-27622 GCA_007224835.1 Danionella cerebrum
TGTTAGGGGCAACCGTCCATGATGGTAAGGGAGGGGTTAAACGAACTCAAATGCACACACAAGATGGGATCAAATCTCTTTTAATAAATAAAAATAAACAAATAAATACAAACACCCGTGGTAGGGCAAAACCTTACATAAATATACTGAAGAAAACTAAACTAACTCAGAAAACAAAACAGGAAAAACATTAACTGAAAAGACAATCAACGATTGTTAGCCAGCCGGTTGCTGGGGAGCAAATACAAAAATATATAAACTTTTCAAAGAACTGAGCAGAGATAGATGATAAGAACAGGCTTACCGGACACAGAACAATATTACTAATAATGAACCCGCACATGGAACAGGGAGCAAGGGGCTTAAGAAGGTAGAAGGCAAACGAGGGAATGACGAACCAGACATGAGGAGCAGGTGTGGCACATGAGGGCAATTAACAAGGACACAGGATGAAGACACACACAGGAGAAGGGGCCAGAATAAAAGGTACAACATGGAGGAACACCGACAAGGAGGAAGAGCAGGCAGGAACAGAAGAGAGTTTACAAAATAAAAGACTAGGAAAACAACAAAATAAAAGTAACTAGGGAAAGAACCCAACATAATCCCCCCCCTAAGGGGTGGCTTCCAGACACCCCAACAGAAATGAAAAGGAACAAGACAGAAACTAAATAAAAAACAGAACAGAGCCCGGGATCCTGTAACCCATAAAGGGGGCAAAAGCACACAGGATCCACACGAAGGGTCAGAGACTAGGGGCTAGGGAGACTCTGACAGACAAGGGGGAAAACAAGACCAAGGAGGAGCAGGAAGGGTGAGCCAGAAGACTATCAAGGAACAGAAAGGGGAGGCAAACAAAGGGGGCAGAGAACAGAAAACATGGACAAAAATCATAATAAAATAATCACAACAAAACTTGAGTCCAAACTTGGTGGTGCCGACCTTAACTCGGAGGATCCGACCATACTGAGCAGGGGCAAGGAGAGGGGCAGAGGTGACTTCTGCTGCAGGCGCTAGGTTCCCAGGGGGCCAAGCTGGAGACAGAACTTGAACCAGGGCACAGTTGATCCCCATCAGGCTGGACAGCAGCACCTCAGGAACACACTGGAGAGAGCGCAATGGAGGCGAGCAAAGGGAAAGGCGCTCAGGAGGAGCAGGCAAAGCTAAAAGTGTTCTGGGAGCACAGATGCCCAAACGCATTGGGGGCGAGCACAGGGCACGACGCTCAGGGGGAGCTGGTAATGCTAACAGTGTCCTGGGAGCACAGATGCTCAAGCGCATAGGGGGCGAACAAAGGGCATGACGGAAAAGGGGAGCAGGAAGGGCCAACAGGGCTCGACGATAGGTGCCAATAAACTTAAAAAAATAGCACAATAAACCAAATGAAAGTCTTACAAAAACAAAAAGGCAAAAAACTACATAATGCCCAAAAATTATTATCTCAACAAAAGCGTGAGGGCCAGCACAGGAACATGTTGACTGGGAACCCTCACAAAGCTGCTGACAGGCAAGTGCACTGGAGACTTCTCCGTCCAGTGACTGGGCAGCAGATTCCACTCCTCTAGTCTGCGCCGGAACAGCAGACACAACAGCATGGACAGGGACCACTTCAAAGGGAACAAGACCAACTCCAAACAGACAAGATTCAGGGGTAACTGAATCCAGGGGGCAAACAGGGCTAGACCTAGAGGACTTGAGCCATATAGAATCCTCCACAGTTCCAGGGTTCTCCTGGAGCGCAGTGTCATCACAGGGGTCAGCAGTCACAACATCGGGCAAGGCAGCAGAGCGCTGACTGGTGGGAGTGGCCAAACCCAGGGAGGAAAATCTTCCGGCTCTGACTTCTTCCACCAGCCTGAGAATCCAGGCAGGGACAGGGTTGCTGGGGACCGATGCGGGGTGACCAAAAACGGATGACTTGGCAGGCAGAGGTGGCTCTGGACAACTGGAAACTAGGTTACAGACAGGGTAACTGGACAAAGGGTTCACAGACAAAGTATCATTGTTGAAGTGGGGGGTACTGTGGGCTGATGGGGAGTGGCTCACTGGATCCTCGCTCTGTCTGTGTTGGGACGGAGTGGAGAACACAGCGGTAGAAGGAAAGTTGACGCAAGGAGAGGCAGTCTCACTCAGAGCAACTGGAGGTGAGAGATCAGCTGGCTCAACCGGGTGGCATATGGAGTAAATGTGACCAAAGGCCCTCTCAAAAGAATCGGGTCCCTCCATCACATTCATCACAGACCTGATAGTATCCCAAATAGAATAGTCACCATCCTCAAGAAAGATCCTTGCCAGGACAGGATGATCCAGACCGGAACAGAATAACTGGATGACTTCATGCTCCTCTAGTCCAAGATCGTTCAGGGCGAGGAGCAGGGAGGCTGCATATATTCCTATGGGACGACCAGCTTGTTTAAGACTGGAGACATCAGGGTTAGCTGGCACCACACGGCAGGGAGCTGAAGAAGGAGGCCGAGGCTTGCGTCCACGAGAGTGACCCATGATTGCAAAAAAAAAATAGTGTGTGCTGAGTTCTTCAGAATGGCGGGTTCATTCTGTTAGGGGCAACCCTCCATGATGGTAAAGGAAGGGTTAAATGAACTCAAATGCACACACACAAGATGGGATCAACTCTCTTTTAATAAATAAATATAAACAAATAAACACAAACACCCGTGGTAGGGCAAAACCTTACATAAATATACTGAAGAAAACTAAACTAACTCAGAAAACAACAGGAAAAACATTAACTGAAAAGACAATCAACGATTGTTAGCCAGCCGGTTGCTGGGGAGCAAATACAAAAAAATATATAAACTTTTCAAAGAACTGAGCAGAGATAGATGATAAGAACAGGCTTACCGGACACAGAACAATATTACTAATAATGAACCCGCACTTGGGACAGGGAGCAAGGGGCTTAAAAAGGCAGAAAGCAAACGAGGGAATGACGAACCAGACATGAGGAGCAGGTGTGGCACATGAGGGCAATTAACAAGGACACAGGATGAAGACACACACAGGAGAAGGGGCCAGAATAAAAGGTACAACATGGAGGAACACCGACAAGGAGGAAGAGCAGGCAGGAACAGAAGAGAGTTTACAAAATAAAAGACTAGGAAAACAACAAAATAAAAGTAACTAGGGAAAGAACCCAACATATCTATCGAATTGGGGAAGTGAGTTTCCTGTAGTAATACTATGTCTGCCTTTAACTTATGTAAATGGTTTAAAACTTTAATTCTCTTATCTTCCTTATTAATGCCACGCACATTCCAAGTGACAAACCTCAGTGATGTCATAGTTAGTTGATTGGCTGGTTTCTGTTAGCAGAGCTTGTGTACATGTTAATCTGGGCATTCATGCAAGTACACAGGGCTAGTGCTGGCATGAACCGAAATACATGCGTGTTTGTTAGCTGCTTTTCATGAAGTGAGTCTATATTAGTAACTAGGTGAGTTATGGAGTATCTGTTTATCAGTGCTCGAGGATAGTATAGATTAATAAATTGTGTATTTATCAGGCAGAGAAAAAAAGAAATAAGTGTAAGGAAGTGTGTGATGGAAGGGAAAGAGTTTCTGAGAGTGCCAAAAATGAAGAAAAGAGTGAAGGAGAGAACAAAAGCAAAAAAGGAGTGACGAACATCCTGTATACTCATTATTAATAGTAAGGACATAAACAGCTCTTACCTGTGAGACGGTGCATTGTCGTGTTGATACAGAGGTGAAAATGACATTATTATTAATAAAATCTGACCACCTGAAATTAGTAGAGCCACGGGGTAGCTTCTTTGTCGCGGTATAGCTGGTTGTTGACGTATAAACGGTCCACGCTTATCACAGCTTTACATCCCTGGTCCAGGAACCTTCTTCTCAATGGAAAGAGTCGCTTCCTCCTGTCCAGGATCTCCCGGGGGTACTGGTCGTTGACGCTGAAGTTCGTGCCTTTTAATTCACGACCGTGTGACTTTAAAAGCACTTTCTGCTAGAAATCAGCGAACTTTACCACGATGGGTCGTGGTCGCTGATCATCCGCTCTTTTTCCCCCCAGGCGATGAGCGCGGTGAATTTTGATCCGTCCAACAACTTCTTCTTTAATCTTCAGCTTGTCTTTTATGAACTGATGAATTGTTTCTTCCACGTTCTCCTCCGGTTTCTCCGCGATTCCCATGAAGACGAGATTGTCGCGCATGCTGCGCGCTTGTAGGTCCAGCATGGTCTCTTTGATGCGTTTATTCTCTCCATGTAGACGGGCTACATCTCCAGAGAGAGTTTTCACGTGTGTCTTCAGGGCTTCGTTCGCTTTAGAGAGTTCTACAACCTGTTGCTGACTGAATTCCAGCGATTCGCGGATCGCTGTGAACTCCCGGTGCAGAACTTCCACTAAGGCCAAACGGGCGTCGAAGCTAGCCAGACGCAGCTCAATTGACTCCAGGATTTCCCTCAGTCCTCCGTCAGGTTGGGAGTCTCCAGGTGAATCCGAGGGACGCTGTCGCTTGCTTGATGGCGTCGTGTTTGTTGCAGAAGCTGCCGGGCTAGCTTTCTTCTTTGATCTGCCCATCGCGTATTGATCAAAACAATCGTCGATGTATTCCTCCAAGTTATCCAGAGTGGCGCGGTAAGTGTTTTAAATTTTACAAGTTGTTTAAATTAAATATTTACGCAACCTCGTGCAAATTTTGGGGGCGGAAAACTGTGTTAATCAATTTGTTAGAATTTTTTAACGTGCCGCCATGAAACTCTGCACCTATTCCGCTTCGTACGTCACAGGAAGTCCATCCTCCCTGTTACATTAGAATTTGTTTCTAATATAAAAGAAATTGAATAGAAAAAAGTTTTTATAAAATAAATCTAACATGTTTTACGTCTTGCGTGTTTTATTTCCCTCCAGGAGAGAAGCCTTATATCTGTGAGATCTGTGGGAAGAGCTTCACGAGTCGGCCCAACATGAAGCGTCACCGACGCACACACACGGGTGAGAAGCCCTATCCCTGCGATGTCTGCGGCCTGCGCTTTCGATTCTCCAACATGCTCAAAGCCCATAAGGAGAGATGCTTCCAGCTCAGCAAGCCCACGATATCTGAAAACAGTCCCAGCCTTTTAGGTATGGCCCCCCTGTCAGCTGACATGGACCCAGCAGCCAATCAGATGCCCAGCCATCTCTCTGAGTCATCCGCTCTGCTCCCTTTAGTCACTCTATGACAGGTCCCCCATCTACTCCGGCACTGTATTCTAATAAAAGACTTAATTCCGCTAACAACTAGTGTTTAATATCAATGCTGTAAGAAACCAGGAGCTTGCAGTGCTGGTGTTGTGATTCGTCCTGAATGTGAATCACACTAATGCTGAGCTCTTAAGGCACACTGGGAGTTTTTAACTTGGTGATATATCGACTGAAGCGCTTTTGCAAAGATCAGAGTGCAATGCAGAAAAACTCCGGTGCACATGCCGGTACTGTGCAGCTTTATAGGTCTGGTACACACCAAATAACAAGAGAGACAGTGTTCGTGCACATATTCACTAGACACCTCTGCCTCGAGGCATCGGCTTTGACTTTACCAAGACCGTCGTGTGCTTGAGCCCCATCTTTTCTAACTAAAAATAATCAGATACGTTAAAATGCTGCTTTTAGGACTCAGTTTAGAGTGCATAATAACAGCGATAGAATTGAGCAAAAAAGCTGTGTTTATGGTTCTCTATTTGCACTAAAGTTATGCCAATTGTGATATTGAGCATATTTGTCAAAGAGCTCTGTTATGCCATGGTCTGTCTGAACGATCGATTTGCTGTTAGTTGTTGAGTATCATTCTAAATTCACAGCATTTTTATGTTGGTTTAGTTTGAGACACAGGGCTTTTATTTGCCCTGAAACTTCCCTCTTCCACCCGTTTGTTTGGGTTCATTTTATCAATAAGTATTGAATCTGTTACATGTGACGGCCACAATTCTAGCCGGAAGGTGGAATATCCACTTAACACTTAAGAACAGACTGAAAACAGAATATAAAAATGAAAGCTGCAAGGGCTCGAGCACCTACGGCGTCATCGCCTCTCTGTTTCCTGCACAACATACTAAGAGCAATCTATTTTTACAAAATGTTTTCAATGGAGATTTGTACAAATTACTGAACAATACAGGAAAATTAAATAATTTTGGCCAGTCACATAAAACTAAAATGGTATAAAAAAAGGAAGTAGCTTATCATTGTTAAACGTTGTATTTCCTGTGGCCAGCTGGTGTCGCTATAACAGAGAGAGTACGTTGTAGATGTGTTTAGACATAGACTGCTAACATAGTTGGTAAATTTGTATCTCTGAGTTCCTCTCTATAGCAAGATGTCAACTTTCCACCACCGCTGTGTGTACGTAGTTTATCAAAGTCAAAAAAGCTTCACAATTTGACATCCGTCATACCTTAAGATACGACTGATAGTTTTGCTGTGAACAGATACAATCTCTAGCATTTGTTTGGACAAGTATGAGACGTGCCATTTTTCAGAATGTTTAATTTTACAATATATTTCAATTTCTATTGCCTTTAAAAGGAAAGTTTTGGGGCACTTTCATACGTGATCTAAATTTCAAATTTAGAATTGCAGAAGCCCTTCTAATTAATGCTACATTTTTGATAATAAAGTTCTAATTAATAGTTTGCTAAAAAAAAGTTTAACCAAGTATTTAGTATTTAGCCTCGCAGCAGTGTGTTAATATGGCGGGTCTATTTTTTCTGGCGGAAGTATACGGGCAGTGAACAGCGCGTTTGCCGGCCGTCTCTATGCGCCTCTGGCTTCAGGGTTCACAGTTAAATGACGATCATTGGTTCTGCAGGAGGCATTACCGGGAACAATATTATCGCCGTTGTGCAGCTAAATCGCTTGTCGTTTTTAAAAGTGGAAACTTTCAAAGGCAGAAGTTTCAGTTCGAAGCTAAAGCTAACTCTTGTCTCAAACCAGAGTCAGATGCATGGAAAATAAAACCGTAAATTCAGTAGAATAGTTTATTGTATGCTATAGTTATTTAAAACTGCAGTGTAATGTTGCCTAATTCCTTTAAAAACAATTCAAGGGAGTTATTCCATCTAACCCACTGTTTAGTTTAGTAGTTAAACAGAGAGATCGACATGAAGAGTTTCGATATGAAGTAAAAGGTTTATTCCGGACTTTAAAAATTATTTGTTCACTCAAATTTTGGTTCTTTGCTAAACCCCCCCCCCCCCCAAACTATTCATATAAAAATAAGAAGTATTTAATGAATGAATCAATTAAGGCAAACAAATTTCATATGCCCCCAGAAGAGTTTAGAGACGAATGGATAAAATCTCTAGGAGGAGTTTGTTTAAGTATGACATATATAAGTATATTTTAAGTGCCGAAAGTGAATCGCTATAGGCAGTGGTGCTGTCTGGCGCGTGAGCATCCGTGGCATTAGCCCCCGGATAATTAAACTCCAGAAGAATTAATAAATACACTAGAACTGTGGATTAAAGAGCTACTAAAGAAATGACTTCATTACACAAACACCAATCACAGAAAAGGAGTGGCTGATCTGATGTGAAGTGTTTCAGTCCGAGCCGCGCTGCCTGAGCCAGACACTTTGAAAGGAAAGCAGAAATGGTTAATAAAGCATTTTTTAGTTTAATAAAGCATCGTTTACAGGGGGCCGCCAACAGAATCAAGTAAATTAAAAACTGAATTAATTTTTGTTAAATGAGTTGTGACCGTGTTCAGTGGTGACCCAGATGTTAACGTCGGCTGATTACTTTGTATAACACATTTTAACAGTTTAATAAACAGTTAAATCATCATTGAAAAAACAGTCTTGCGTTTACAAGTACGTTTCATGCAAAAAGACAAAAAAAAAATTTAATTGAGACTGCCCCTACCAGGATTCGAAGCGCCAAATATACTTAGAATCAAACTATTTAGTAAATCTCAGTAGTGTAAAAGATATAGTGTCATAAAACTCTGAAATCTGATCTAATTAGATCAGGCCAAATTTCCAATTTTATTTAGCAGAAGCGGTTATTATTTACAGAAAAGGCAATTTATGGAGCAATTCGATTGGTCGCCCACAGTGATCCACCTCTGCATTCATTACTGCACTACACCTGTTACATTTCTGCTACAGTGAGGTTGAATAAGAACCAATGAAAACCAACATTGAGTCAGTATTTTTAAAAAGTGTACTGGTTGCTGCAAAACCATCAAGGCGTCCTACATTTCCTGTTGCTATGGAAACATGCAAATAATTCCTAAAAATAATTCAGTTTGGTGTGAGTAATGTAAAAAGACACCACGCAAACCTAAGGAGCTTGAGTTCCCATTATTCCTGAAAGTTTCCAATGTGTTGCTTCTGCAAAACGGGTGTTCTGTGGTGCACCCCTTTGTTGACATTCATGCCCCAGTGCCTGGTACAAGTTATCGAAGCAGATTCAAACCTCTGTTTCTCAAACATTTATTCACAGCATACAACCGTATCGTTTCCAAATATTCGAATCGTTTTGAAATGAGTTCATGTGAGTAAATGTATATGACCTGCTCTCTCTTGTTTAACAAGTTGCAGGGAAAATAACTTTGTTAGACACAAAACAGCAACTCTAGAGATGTATTTAAGTATTTATCTCATGTATTTTGACTGGAGTATATGTTAAAAGTGTGCTTCTGTAATCAATTTTTTAATCAATTTCTGATGCATTGTAATCTTATTATTCTGGAATATTACATGTGAAATCACTCCAGCACCTTATTAATCCTCACACATGTATTTTAAAAAGCCTGATGTACAAACTTTGTGTTCTTGAATTACTGCGAGGGTTTGTCCTGTGGAGCAACATGATGAACTTTGGTGTCTGCCAATGTCAGTTTTGGTCTCTGTAGGCTGTTTAGGTGTTTTTGTAGATGAGGTACTTGAAAGTTGAAAAACATTCCCAAAGGTTAAAGTCTTTACTATTGGCACTTTATGTTGAAAAAGCCTGAATGTGAAATCGAGTGTGTCATTTGCAATATTCATGAGTAAAGCCAGTTGAACCTTGAAATGTCTGAATATAGCAAAATGTATAACTCAAACATAACAGAAACACGATGAAAGCCACTCTAAACAACAAAGATGGGATGCAATAGAACTTGTTGTTTTTATTTCATGCTTACTTATGCTTTCATGATAAATTGATATTGGATGATTTGGTGAAAAGCTGACAGGAGATGGATGGAGCTGTTCATATGTGTATAATCTCAGCCCTTCCCCTCAGCTCGTGTTTTAAGGGGTAAGTGAGAGCCTCAGTACAGTGCAGTGACGTGCAGTCAGAGAGTAATAAACTATAATTATTTTTCATTTAAATTCATCATTTTGGATGGTTTTTTTTCCATTTCTCATTTACCATCGTTCAGATACTAAAAAGAGATGTCCTGAGAGGCAAAAACTGGGTTGGCCGTCCTTCGGTTGCCAGATCATGGGCCATTGTGTGGAATAAGACGTTTTTGCTGTCTCTGTATGTTATTATTAAATTGTTCAAGGATTGTGATTCATGAGCAGAATTTACATCGTTTAGCTGAGGTAGATGCATTCTGTGCAGCGTGTTTATTTCTTGTGCAGAGTAATCACTAAATGCCTGCTGATTTAATTATCTCAAACGCTTCCTGGCCTAGGGGGCGCTGGTGATCCTAAAATAAATCTCAAAGCGCTGCTGAAGAATAATAGAATTAGTCAAGTGCAGCGTGTCTCAAACGGCTGGCGGAGTGAAGCCAAACCACAGCGATCACCCCCTGGGGCTGGTTGCAGAATTGTTTCTGGCCAAAGCCAAACTTTACAATAATTTCCTCCAAAATTACATTATTTACCCGAATGAATTAATGATTTTTGAAAGTTATCTATACAGTGAACAAAGTTCAATTGTTTTTTTTTTTTGGCTCAAGTTTATTTTCGTGTGGTTCGCAATTTTCACCTAAAAAAACTAGGCGGGGTCATGTGATTGTTAACTACACAGAACAGAGCTGACTGACTGCTGGTATCAAACCCAGAGAAGCCGGTCTCAAATTCTTGTTTAGAATTACAAAAATAAATCGTATGTAGCAGATGCGTGTGAGAGTGGCGTGTGTGAGCCAGACCCATGGCGGAGCTCTGAAACCACGACGGTTCCATCCTTATCAGTCTATGGTTCAGCTGTCCAGTTATTCTTTCATAATGATTAGCTTTGTTATCATAATGGAGGATAACATTTCTAAACTTTCCGTTTGTGTATAGAAAAAAAATATTTATTTGAAAAAGAAAACCATGTTAACAGTTGCTGAAAAGACGGCGAATAAGCTACTGTGTATTTTTTTATTCCAATATTCAAAATCTCAAGAAACAATGGAAACTCCACGCAATTACAAGGCAACATAGATATTTAAAGGACCCCATAAAATAAGAACAATAGTATATTTTACACAAGGGAAGAGACTTAGAGTGTGATAGAAAATTGTAAACATTGTATATAATAGTAATATTTAGAGATGTTCTGATACCATTTTTCCCATCCCGATACTTGGGCTCAGGGTATCGGCCAATACAGAGTACCGATCCGATACCTGGATGTGTATCTGTATAAACAGCTGTAGATTAGATAGCCGTGTATTAATTGACATTTTATAATTTAAAATAAATTATTTTATGCTGTGCTTCAGATATACTCAATATTGCAATGACAATAATCAATATGGACAAGCAAAAAATTTAATAGACATACACTATCTTTGAAATGTGGATACAAGAGAGTGGCAACTGCATACAAGGGCTCTTTCTCAATGGTTGTGAATCGTTTCTTGACGGCCTCAAGAAGAGTGTTTTTTATTGTTTTTATACCAGTGTCCTCCTGGCTCTCCCGAGCAAGGTGCCGTTTTGGAATTGTAACTGAGGGGATCACTTCCACTTTTTTCATGTTGCTTGCGTTGTCGCGCAAAATAATATTAACACTGGACTCAGAAATATTCCACTTCACAAGCATACCCTCGATTGATTCAGCTATTGACTTGCTAGTGTGCGAGCCGTGAAACTCTGCAGCACTGCACTTTGAAGAGTAAAAGGTGACGGCGTCACTGTGTCCAGCTCCAGATCGCGCGTCCTTTAGTTTACATGAAATGTGTTCGCGCACTGTCTCATATAATTTAGGGAGCGCTGTTTCGGAGATATATATGTAACCGGGTCAAAAGAGGGTTTGAAAGACCAAGTTAAGGGGTATTTCTGTTGGCCTACAGTGAGCGGCAAGCTTTTACTGTGTTTGCGTTCGCTCATCTTTGCTGGGCTGAATTGATGTGTCTGGCCCTTTAAGGAGCTCTGTGGTTTTCTGCTTTTGCGCATGTCAGTCTTTCTGAGCGCGAAACAGAGGAAGAGAGGGAACTCATGTGTAGCGTTGTGCTGATTTAGTGAGGAAAGTGTTCAATATTCTCAGTTTATACCGCCAAGCAGCTTAGTTAATCAGCATCTATGAACGCGAGTGGTGTCTGGGAGTGCCTGGAGTGAGGGAGCTGCGGTGTGTGACGGAGTTGGTTCAAGTTAAAATCGCCGTCGTAAAGTGTCAGCGCCGGCTAACGTGACGCGTATGTTGTTCAAACTAATCTTTACATTAATGTGTAGCGAGTCATTTAAAAGGAATACAGTTAATTGTTAAAGTTCATTGGTGCATGTGTGATCTTACTCAGAGGGGAGAGAGTTGATGCGGAGGAGCTGAACTGTAAGAAGCCTGCATTTATTGCCAAGCTGCCCTGTGGGGTGAGTTGCCGCCATGTCAAGTTAATATGTGTTTAGTTTTCAACTGAAAGATATTTTTCTGTATTTAACGTTGATTTTGCAATATCATCTTGTTTACAATGTAGAAGGGTTTTAAACTGTGAGTTGGGATGCTGGGAGACAAATTTTGATTGTATGCTTGCACTACATCTGAGGAAGGAGAGAGGTCTCATGAATGTGTATTTTGTGTTGTTCAATTTCAGAAGTGTAAAGACCTCTGCCGTTGTCCTCTTACTGTAGTTATATTTCTTGAGACCGAATAGTAAAAGAGAATTGTGTATAATTTCATTGAAGTCCTCTGTCAACCCTAAAGCCTAAGTTCTTTTGCTTTAACGCTGCTTGTTTTATTGCAAGTCAGTCGAGAATAAAGACCCCTTTTTTTTATAAGTGTTCGCTGGTGTTTTTTTATTCACCTGTTAAAGTCTTACTGGCGACACCTATTTTTGGTACCAGGAGTGGGGTCTCTCTGAGCTAGCTTCAGCGGTTGCGAAAAAGGAATAACATTTTTGATAGAAGTGAATAAAGAGGACAACGGTAGGGGTGGAGAAGGAGCTTCTGCATCACATTGCTGGTGCCATCAGAGAGAACGGTCAAAGCGCTGGTGTTCTGGAGAAGAAAAGAGGCGGAGTCATCACAGAAGCCACAGTTGATCACAGGAAAAGGACCCTTTCAAGGAGCGCGTAAACGGACAGTGACCATTGATTTGACACCAAGGACTGCCACAGAGAATGGATCGAGACACAGATGCCTCACCAGGGAGCAGCCAGCAGATGGACGGTGCTGGTGCTGTGGGTCATGGTGATGGAGGTAACCCGGTGTCGCAGCTCCAATCACAGGTTTTAGATTTGGGACAGAAACATGACCAAGTGCTGTCAGCCCTTGCAAACTTAAATATTGCCAACACCAGATCCTATGTGTACATTCCTAGGGAGCGTCAGATTGTCCCATTCTCTGGTGATTATTGTACTGACAATCAAACTGTTGATGAGTTCATTGAAGAAGTTGAACGAGTTATGCGAGTTCGAGGGTTAAACCTTGCAGATCAGACCGATTTCATTCTTTCACATTTGAGGGGCTCTGCGTTGGATGAGATAAAACTGCGTATGGGGGGAGAGAATAAGGAGCCACAGGAGCTATTTTTATACCTAAGAGGAGCTTTTCGTGAAAAGCGGACAACACCGCAGTTACTGCACGTATTCTACGCCCGTAGACAAAATGAAGGGGAGGGTTTTAGAGAGTATTCTCATGCTCTTTCTCAATTGTTGAATGCAACTCTTCAACAGTCACCGAACGCAGTTCCGAATTCACATATGGCTCTCAGAGATCAGTTTGTTGAAGGTGTGCGAGACTTAAACCTTCGCAGAGAGCTTCGTAGGTTCGTGAGAGAGCGGCCTGACAGTACATTATTTGCGGTTCGTGATGAAGCCATGTTGTGGTGCGTTGAGGAGAAACAGTGCGACACTAATGTAGCTAGGAGCAGGAACATTAGGAGTAATGACCACTGTGAAAGTTCTGGGCAGCTTCTGAATGGTCCTTCCACCAACGACTGGAGTGTCGCGCTACAAGAGGTAGTAAAAGTGATCAGTCAACAGGGAAAAGCAATTAGTGACCTAACAAAGGCAGTGAATGAGCTCACTACCAGGAGGGCAGGTTCAGTTCCCGATAGTGCTACACGGCCCAAGTTCAAACCTAGGTACACAGACGAGGGTCAGCCAATCTGCCTTAGATGTGAGGGTGTAGGACACATCGCGAGGGACTGTCCGGAATCACATGCCACAAGTCTCCAGTCTAGGTCTGGATCCATGCAGGGAAACGGGGTTGCTCCATTGCAGTGAGCCGAGCAATGCGAGGGAAGTCTGAAGGCTCCAATAATGTTTCACTTACCAGAGAGAGGTTTCTTAAGCATGCTGTAGGCACTTGTCCAGAAGTTGTAATTCATATTGATGGTGAACCGGTGCGCTGCTTATTAGACACAGGAAGTAACGTAAGCACCCTAACTGAGAGCTTCTTTAGAGAAAATCTACATGGTGAAGATAATGACATCCAGTGTACTACTAAGTGGCTCAAAATAACTGCTGCTAATAGACTACCGCTGCCATACTTAGGGTATGTGGAGTTAGATATCCAGGTAATGGGTTTGACCATACCAGAGTGTGGGTTCTTGATTGTGAAAGATGGAGAAGTGTCAGATCCAGAGTCGACGCCACCAGGCATCATCGGGATGAACATAGCCCAGCGGTGTCGACAGCTCGTCATCTCAGAGTTTAATAACACTTTAGGGGGCCAAGTAGACTCCGTGTGGAGTGAAGCTTTCCATCGGGTTCAGGAAGTGGAGCTTAGTGACAAGATGCAGGTAGCTAGAGTCAGTGGCAAAGGAAGTTTCCATGTACCTGCTTCATCTTTTGCCACAGTCCACGTGAGGGTCCATGCCAGACAATCGGGTGGGGAAGAATGGGCTTTGTTTGAACCAGGAAGGGTACCCCTGCCTAGAGGGTTGATCACGGTCCCTACCTTAGTACCCCCTCGTGCCAAAGTGTTTCCAATCCAAGTGATGAATCTTTCACCAGATGATATTTGGCTTCCAGCAAAGGCAAAAATGGGTCTGATTACCAGCTGCCAGCAGATTGAGAGTAACACCCGTGGAGTGAAGTTTCAGCACGGTTCCGCTGAACAGCCTGGCCAAGGTGAAGGACAAGTTAAGGGGCCAGAGGTCAACCCAGAGGAGTTTCAACTTCTAGACGAACTACAAATAGGGGGCACACTTGAACAGCAGGTTGAGTTGCGTGAACTCCTCAAGAAGTACTCTGATGTGTTTGCCACCTCTGAAGATGATTTGGGATACACTGATAGAGTGAAACATGAGATACCATTGGAGGATGAGGTGCCCATTTCTCAACCATACCGGCGCATACCCCCAAATCAGTTTGAAGAAGTACGAGATCACATTTCAAAGTTGCTCAAGAAAGGTGTGATTCATGAGAGCTCGAGTTCTTACGCCTCACCAATTGTGCTCGTCCGCAAAGCCGATGGGAGTCTCAGGCTCTGCGTTGATTACAGGAAGCTAAATGCGAAGACCAGGAGAGATGCCTTCCCACTACCACGAATAGATGAGAGTTTGGATGCATTGGGAGGAGCTGGGATATTTTCTTCAATCGACCTGGCCAGTGGCTACCACCAAGTGTCTGTTCATGAGAAAGACCGTCATAAGACTGCGTTTGTCACTCCATTTGGGCTATATGAATACCATCGTATGCCCTTTGGACTTTCCAATGCACCTGCAACATTCCAGCGCTTAATGCAATCGATTATGAATGATTTGGTGTTCCACATAGCACTGGTGTACTTGGATGATCTCCTGGTGTATTCGGCAAACTTTGAGGAACACCTAGAGAGGCTGGAGACAGTGTTCAAAAGGTTGCGAGACACAGGACTGAAGGTCAATGTGAAGAAATGTAACTTCCTACAGTCCGAAGTTAAGTTCCTGGGTCACAGAGTTTCTGCGCAGGGAGTAAGCACAGACCCAGAGAAAATCAGTGCCGTCCTCAAGTGGCCCGTCCCGAGCACCCTAAAGGAGCTTAGATCATTCTTGGGGTTTTGTAGCTACTACCGGAGGTTCATCGAGGGATTCTCTCAAGTTGCAGGCCCATTACATGACGCAGTCAATGCTTGTCTGAAGGAAAGTAGTTCAAACAGAGGAAGGCAGTCACTTAAACAGGTCTGGTCCCAGTCATGTCAATCTGCCTTTGAGCGCCTCAAGGAGAAGCTTACAAGTGCTCCCACACTTGGGTACCCCAATTTCGCACAACCTTTTGTGCTGGAGACTGATGCGAGCAACCTAGGGTTGGGTGCTGTACTGTATCAACATCAAGAGGGGAAGAAGGTTGTGATTGCCTATGCGAGTAGAAGGCTGAGAGGGGCAGAGCAGAATGACCGGAATTACAGCAGCATGAAGTTGGAGCTCCTAGCCATGAAGTGGGCAATAACAGAGAAGTTCAGAGGTTACTTGCTGGGGTCTAAGCTTACAGTAATTACGGACAATAATCCCCTCTGCCACCTTGCAACTGCAAAACTGGGGGCCATTGAGCAAAGATGGGCTGCTCAGCTCGCCATCTTTGATTTTGAGGTGAAATACAGACCTGGGAGGTGTAACACAGCTGCGGATGCACTGTCTCGTAGACCCGGCATGGAGGAAGTGGTATCTCAAGGGGAGGATGCAGAATATGATGGATGTGTGGCTTTGTGCAACTCCCTACGAACTGGAACCACCCTTGGACCCGAACTTGTGTTTGCTGGAAGGGAGAACTGTAAGGTTGCACAGATGCAAGCATGCGTAATGGGGGAGGGCAATGACTGCTGCGCAAATACTCCTACCATGCCAGGATACTCCAAGGAAGAACTCCAGCGATTCCAAAGAGCGGATCCAACTCTCAGTTCATTCAGAAAGTTCTGGTGTAGAAGGATAAAGCCAACTCACCAAGAGAGGAAAGAGCTGCCAAGGTCAGCATTGTCCCTGCTGAAACAATGGAAGAGGATCAGTGAGAAGGATGGACTTCTGTACCGTGTGTTTGAAGAAGTGAGAGCTGGAGAATGCAATCAACTGCTGCTACCTGAGTGTTTGATTGAGCAGGTCCTTAGGAGTGTTCATGACCAACTGGGACATCAAGGTATAGAGAGAACCCTCAGCCTGCTAAAGCAGAGGTGTTACTGGGGAGGCATGTACAAGGACGTTGAGAAATGGGTGAAGAACTGTCAAAGGTGTGTGCTGGCTAAGATGCCACAGCCAAAGATCCAAGCCCCATGGACCCCATTCCTAGCCTCTCGCCCGTTGGAAGTGATTGCGGTGGACTTCACAACTCTTGAGCCAGCAACTGATGGACGTGAAAACGTTTTAGTGGTGACTGATGTTTTCACTAAGTTTAGTCAGGCATTTGCTACCCGCGACCAGAAGGCAGATACTACTGCTAAAGTCCTGCTGAAAGAATGGTTTCTGAAGTATGGGGTGCCTCAGCGCTTACACTCAGATCAAGGTAGGAACTTTGAAAGCGCCATCATTGCTGAGCTCTGTAAACTGTATGGAGTGAAAAAGACCAGAACCACCCCGCACCATCCGCAAGGGAACCCCCAGTGTGAAAGGTTTAATAGGACTTTGCATGATCTCCTACGAACCCTTCCACCTGAGAAGAAGCGCAGATGGCCAGAACATTTAGCGGAGCTTGTGTATGCATACAATGTGACCACGCACTCATCCACGGGGTATTCGCCGTACCAGTTGCTTTTGGGGGTACAACCACACCTGCCAGTAGATGCACTTTTGGGCCAAGAATCTGATGCAACTCCAGGTCAGGACTGGTTGAGTGCACATAGAGAGAGACTTCTGGATGCACATCTCAGAGCGAAAGAGTATGCTGAAAGAAAAGCTGCTGATCGGGTCATGCATCATGAAGGCAAAGTCCATTGTCCATCAGTGGAAGTAGGGCAGCAAGTGTACCTCCGACACAGACCTATTGGAAGAAACAAGATCCAGGATGCATGGTCATCCGCTCGCCATATTGTGAAGGAAGTCCAGGGCTCGACTTACACCTTAGAGCCAGTGGGGGGAGGCCCCATAAGAAGAGTGCATAGAGCCAACCTCAGGCCTTGTGAGATCAAAGCGCCCCCACCAGCACACAGAAACCAGAGGAGTCCTGAGGAAAAGATACCTACAACCTGTGTAGAAGAGGAAGTGCCAACATTGGAGGTTGAATGCGTTGTAGTGGAAGAAGTTGACCATTCAAGGAGCCTGCCTGTCCTCAGTCCTCACCTGGATAGACAAGAGCTGGCCAATCATGAAGCGGAGAGTAGCTATAGAGATAAGAGTGAGGAAGACAAGAACATTGTAGATGATGGTCAGGGTACCAGTGAGACTGAGAGCATTGAACCAGACCCAGTGAGAACAGAGTCAACAGAAGTTTACCCACCTGGTGTAGACTCTGCAGTGAAACCTGTGCCTACGACTAGAAGGAGAGAAGACTGTACAATTCAAGAGAATGTAATTCATCATGTGCCCCGACGAACGCAGAGGTCAAATGCTGGAGTACATTCAAATCAGAATAGATTACCCAAGTCAGCCTGTGTTCCCCATATGCCAAAGGAGGGTTAGTGGAGTAACTGACGAATAGTCACCGAGGACGTTGACTTTTAGCAGGGGAGAGTGTAACCGGGTCAAAAGAGGGTTTGAAAGACCAAGTTAAGGGGTATTTCTGTTGGCCTACAGTGAGCGGCAAGCTTTTACTGTGTTTGCGTTCGTGTGTAGCGTTATGCTGATTTAGTGAGGAATGTGTTCAATATTCTCAGTTTATACCGCCAAGCAGCTTAGTTAATCAGCATCTATGAACGCGAGTGGTGTCTGGGAGTGCCTGGAGTGAGGGAGCTGCGGTGTGTGACGGAGTTGGTTCAAGTTAAAATCGCCGTCGTAAAGTGTCAGCGCCGGCTAACGTGACGCGTATGTTGTTCAAACTAATCTTTACATTAATGTGTAGCGAGTCATTTAAAAGGAATACAGTTAATTGTTAAAGTTCATTGGTGCATGTGTGATCTTACTCAGAGGGGAGAGAGTTGATGCGGAGGAGCTGAACTGTAAGAAGCCTGCATTTATTGCCAAGCTGCCCTGTGGGGTGAGTTGCCACCATGTCAAGTTAATATGTGTTTAGTTTTCAACGGAAAGATATTTTTCTGTATTTAACGTTGATTTTGCAATATCATCTTGTTTACAATGTAGAAGGGTTTTAAACTGTGAGTTGGGATGCTGGGAGACAATTTTTGATTGTATGCTTGCACTACATCTGAGGAAGGAGAGAGGTCTCATGAATGTGTATTTTGTGTTGTTCAATTTCAGAAGTGTAAAGACCTCTGCCGTTGTCCTCTTACTGTAGTTATATTTCTTGAGACCGAATAGTAAAAGAGAATTGTGTATAATTTCATTGAAGTCCTCTGTCAACCCTAAAGCCTAAGTTCTTTTGCTTTAACGCTGCTTGTTTTATTGCAAGTCAGTCGAGAATAAAGACCCCTTTTTTTTTATAAGTGTTCGCTGGTGTCTTTTTATTCACCTGTTAAAGTCTTACTGGCGACATATATATACATACATACATACATATATATACACATATGTGTGTGTGTGTATATATACATACATATATATATATATACATACATATATACACACACACACACACACACACACTCACACACACACATATATATATTATACAAGTGGAAATTGTGGTGGAAATGAGCCTTCACCTTGCTGAGAGAGAGAGACCATCTTGACGAAACAAACAGCACAGAAAACCATTGTAAAAAGAAGCTTCTTTATTGATGATGCACAGTGAGAAGACCACAAGCACAGAGAACAGCGTTGTCAATGTGAACTTGTCGGACAGTTTAATTCCGATTCATTTAACCCCTTAACAACCACCCCTCTTTATGAGAATTTGTCCGAAAAAGGCATAACCAAATTAAAATGGCTGTAACTCTCACATTTTAAGGGTTAAATTAATGTCCTTGGTGTCATTTAAAAGGTTACCCTTTCTAGTTTATCAGGAAAAAGTAAGGAACTGGATACCTTAAACAAAACTAAAGTTATAGGTTCACAAACTTTTTAGAAATTGTTGAAAATATCCTCGCCTAAGAGTCCCTGCTGGACTTGTTGACAACACTGAATAGAAGCCACAACTGTTGACTAATACATGGCCAAAATCTGTTAAAATAAAGCTAAACATGTGTTTTCTAGAGATAATTTTATAAGACAATATCTAGGCGGACACCATTGGCACCAAAGTGGCACTTTGGTAACCAAATGAACAAATTGATGTAAATTACCCCTTTTTTAATACAGGTCAATACCACTACATAATTTAATCCAAAAATGTTTATTTTTTTTAAGAAAATGCAAAAAAAGTGTAAACAAAAATATATAGAACAATATAAAACAATAGTTGTGCAGACCCATATTGAATGGTCAACGTTACAGGCCATTTTCTGTGTGCCACACTGGGTCATTGTCTTTATGGACCATCTGGAGAGGTGAATGTGGGGGTTGGAGGTGTGAATCTGCAGGTTTTGGCTTCTTTTGTTATTTAGATTCAGGTTCCCACACGAAGATGAAGACTCACTATAAAACAGAAAAAAGTAGTATAAAACAAAACTGTCCATTTAAAAACATACTTATATAACAACAACATGAAATTATAGGTATGCAGTTATGTAAAAATATAGAAACTTGACTTAGTATCTGAAGTGGAGTTTATACAGTGTTATTCAACTAGAATACAAACTTTTGAATGAGATAGTTGTCAGCTTATTATTATTATTGTCCATTACTGTTAGTTGTGGTGTAATTATAACATAACCTAACTTTACTTTTATCACCAAAGCCGACATAAATAAACATTTCATATCTTACCGATCAGCTTCAGGGTCCAGTCCTTCTTCGAAACATCGCTCTTTCCCGCAGTCAACGCTGTCCTCACTTTCTTCTGAACTCTGCAGAAGTTTGTCTCGTTCATCATCGCTGGATGGACGCTGAATTTCTTCAAGAATGTCCTCGATCCGCGAAAAAGTCTTCTTTGGGGTCATTGCATCAAAATTATGTACAAATAAGGTCAATAAACAGCGTCTGTATGATGCGCTCTTGTGCATCTTCATGCGTTACGCTCAGGCTGTAGAGACACTTCCTCCATTTACGCACCGAAACTACTGTATGTTTGCTGGAGAGAATTGTGACAATCAATACATCAGTGGAAAGGTCATCTCATTGGCTAAATGACCCGTCAATCTGCTTGGAGTTTAACCGTGATTAGTTGGCTGTTCACACATGTGAAAAAAAATGACTGACATTGGCCTTCGCTTTTCAAAGGCTGACCAAGTCTTGTTTACTGGCTTGCTGATTTGCCAATTCTGGTCACTGAGCTGCAAAGGTAGCCTCAATGTGTTCACGAGGCTCTAGTGAATTGAAAACTACCTTGTTTGACGGCTTTATTCTAAAATGGATGCCAAAACAACCGGATGAATCGCAGACTTTTTTTTCTTCTGTAGCATACGAAAAGTGAATTGTTGTGCTTTTTTTTGTCTTTTTCTAGTGGTAAACACGTTTTTGGAGTACCAGCTTGGATGCATTTTATTCGTTGGACTGTTACGAGTACAATGCTATAAGAAACTTGCAGATTCATTGACTTTGTACCTGTAGAGACATCCTAAAAGGTAAGCATCGCGATTTTGCTTTGTTAGGACTCTTTACACAAACTGACTAACTGTTGTCACTGTGGTGTGTTATATAATGCTTTATAACGCCTGAAACATGAGAAAGTCAGCTTTCAAATGATGTATAGTTTGTCAAATTTTGCTTAAAAATAGTGGGTGCAATTATGCAATCTTTCTGTACGTGTCATTTAAGAGGCGTAGGCGGGACGGTGGGTGTTAAGGGGTTAAACTTAGTTGAAGATAATCATATAACACCAAGTTTCAAGTGGATTTAACTTAAAAGATAATTAGATCAAACAAAGTATTTAAGTTAAGTAGACTCAAACTATCGATTATCAAATTTTTTTTCAGCAACCAGTTCATTCAAATTCATTATGTAGACTATTTATCCAGGCTTAAGGTGTCCCTAAATCAGGGGTGTCAAACTCATTTTCACAGAGGGCCACATTAGCATAAAGGCTGTACTCAAAGGGCCAGATGTAACTTATAAATGTAAAACAATGTAATCGAATGTAATATAAAATAAATGTAACTACTCCTTAATGTTAAGTAACTCCTTATTTATAACTTATTCAAGTGACAATTCAGTTGCATAGAAACAATTGTATGCTTATTGTTGTAATATACCGTATTTTTCGGCTCATAAGACGCACTTTTTCTTCCCCAAAACTGAGGGGGAAAAGTTGGTGCGTCTTATAGAGCGAATGCAGAGCGCCGCGAAGTCCGGTCACGGGCGTATGAGAGGCGTAAGAGCTCCGGAGCTAGGCCGAAGCCGCGGCCATATTTGTTTACCCAGCGCTGCGCGCTGACGTCATCGCCCATCTCTGCCATAGCGCTGTCGTAACGAAAACGGGGGAAAAAACTACATTTTCCACAATGCCTTTGGCTTCTGCATCCATACTCACGAGCGAAACTACAGAGCTCAGCTGCCGTTTCTCACACATTGAACGTAAGACTCTCGCATTTGAGTGATCTCTCACGCTACAAACCTGATTTCTCACGCTAAAATACATTTCAAGATGTGAAATGGGCACAGCTAATAGTTTATCTGCGATGTTTCTTGAGCCTGATGTGACGCATGTGCCGGATAGCCAGTGGAAAAAGAAGGAGCTTCAAGACGAGCACATCATCCCAGACTCAATATACAACAGGGTAGCGGTCCCAGGGGAAGAGCAGCGCACACACTCGTCTCTCCCTCTCCTCGCACACACTTTGGGGCACAGCTCTTAAAGGGTAACATACATACAAATACAATGTGGTACATAGACCTAGCAGTGGACGTTCCACTTACTTTAAGGAGCAGTTACATTTATTTTACATTAAAATAACTATTAATTAATTATTTAATAATTATTATTTTACATCTGAGGGTGCACAGATTCTTTTAACCCTTTAAGACCTGCCATAGAGCAATTCCGCCAGAGTGTATCTTTGTATTTTCACATGCTGTGCCATCATTCTTTTGAGTATTTTCATATGCCATACATCAATGCAATCCTAACACTCCCAATTTGAAGGCTTTGGTTGCAGGAAATCCATAATAACTAAGTAAATAGGTCAAAAGTGCAAAAAATTAACAAAAAAAACAGTCGTTTTTTTTTTTTTACAACATATTTTATTAAATACAGAAATGTGACAAATGTAAACCTCAAACTTGTCAATGTAAAAAACTTGGATAAAACACTTTGAAACCACACAAAATTGATTTGAACTGTGTACATCAATTCGTTTGTGAGATACACTCATTTTTATAAACAGTGCGTTGTGAAGTCAAACTGGCAATGCATAGCAATGCTCTATATTGCATTTGAGAACAATATTGATTGAACAGCTAAAAAAAGACCATGTAAAATATTAAAATAGACTACTCTAAAGTCTGCACTTTATCAGAACTGAAAATGCAGAAAGGCTGTGTTAAGACTTGTAACAGTTCATGTCCATAATGCCTCATATGTGAGTGGAGTGCATTTGTATTTGTGGGGTCAAACAAGTAATATTTTGCTTTTGAGATGGAACAATTCATTGGTTAAAAAAAAAAGAATGGATAACTAATTATCACAGATGACTCTGAGGTGCAGGGTGGCTCTGAGGGCTCTGCTGGCCCTCTAACATCTTCAGCACTATGAAAAAGAAAATAAGTAAATGGTAAATAAGTTAGATGTTTTGGCACAAAAGCAATATAGACATGACAAGAGAAAATGGTGCAACATGTTCTCAGGCTCATTCTGTGTTTGTTTTATTTACAAAGCATATTTCATGAATATATAGGTTAGATGTTTTTTGCACAAAACCAATATAGAACAGATAAAAGTAATGGTACATGACGCGTCACGCACTCATGTTTATTTTATGTTTGTTTCATTTATTCTCTAACTCAAAAGCAAAGAATATTTGATGAATATGTACTTACATGTCCTGGATCGGATCTATTCCTTCAAGAAAGTCAGCTTCGTCCTCACTAGAAACTGAATCCGGAGCAGACGAGCAGTCGGACAGTTCTCCTTCATCAGACACGAATAGTAGCTCAGCTCAGCATCCGTGAACTTTTTTTTTCTCTTTGCACGTTGTGTAGACGTAACGTTACGCCCGCGGGTGTGTGTTTGGGGATGCATTTATAAATGTGCATTATGTGTATGAATGAAAGAGAAATGACGAAGCAATAGGTTGCAATGATAAAATGTGACGAAGAAGAGTAGAACGCACCTGAGTAGTATGTACATCATTCAATTCAAATGTCACGCCTTGTGACATCACCACACGCGACATACCTTGGGGGTCATAGTGCACAGAATGTGATTACGTCTATGAGTCGTAAATAGCAACTGCCAGCCCCCGCAAATCTATAGAACATGTGTGCAAAGACGTGAAAAGCATTGTAGTATTTTTTGTTGTAAACGAATATTATGCGATTTGTGCAGACACATTAAAGGGTAAAAACAACGCAACAGTAGCATATTTTAGGCTTGATCTGAATGTGTAATGTCTCTGATTTTGTATGCAAAAAGAATTATTGTGCTACCTATTTGGTTTCGTTTTCTATTGGCTTTTAAACAGAGCCGGCGCTCCCGTCGGTTTTAAATGGTTAAAGGTTTAAAGGGGGGCTCGACTAAAAAAGTTTGAGAACCACTGTATTATTACTAATGTGGGGGCAATCTTACTAGCTATTATTAGTAATGTAGTGACAACATTACTGGCTATTACGGTATTACTAATGTGGGGGCAATGTTGCACTGGAACACTGATGGTCATAACGAACGGTGAATTGTGACTTTAGAATGATGAGTGGGGGCAAAGAAAAACATTACAGCCTTTTTTGTTACTTTTACTGTTTACTGTCTGTTCATGTTACCTGTTTGGCTGTTAACTTTTACACAGTTGACATAAAATATTTTACAACAGTATTTGCTTCAGAATCTTTTTTTTTCTAGATCTTCCTCATTTAAAATTGGGTGCGTCTTATGAGCCGAAAAATATGGTAAATCCTTTTGATTTTTGTCAGCCTATGAAAACCCACATAACTATTAATGAAGGATCAAACTGCCCAATTGAATAAAGAAAAATAGTATTTATGTCATTTGTTTAGCGAAGAAAAAAAAAACCTCACAGACATGTGATATCATCAGGCTCAAGAAAAGATGACAGATAAACTATTAGCTGTGTCCATTTCACATCTTGAAATTTATTTTAGCGTGAGAAATCGGAGGCGTGAGAAATCACTCAAATGCGTGAGTCTTACGTTCAATATGTGAAAGTTGGCAGCTCTGCAGTTTCACTCGTGAGTATAGATAACGATAGAAACACCATTGCGGCTAAAGGCATTGTGTGAAATTTAGGTGTTTTTTTTTATTTTTAGACACTCAAATCTTTTAAGCTCTCGCGGGCCACATTAGATTACGTGGCGGGCTACATCTGGCCTGTGGGCCTTAAGTTTGACACATGTGCCCTAAAATCTTCTCAAGTGAATTTTTTTATGTGAAATGTTTAGCAGCAAGTACTCACGGAACATGGTCATGTACTGTTTGCAGTTGAGGTTCCAGTAGCCCCAGTTGGTCCTGTAGCCATGTAGTGTTGCATACTCCTCATTATTATATGCTGGCTCTGTGCCAAAGGTGTCGATTACACGGATGTGACATCTGCACAAACACAAACACTTAACATTAAATCCACAGCTCCACTGGGAGTCAGAGGTGACGTGAGTGAGGGAAGTTCACTCTCTCCCACTTTTGACAACCATAACTGTGGTGGCCTTGAGCTGGTCACCAGTTTCCCCCATTTGTGACCGTCACCACAGCTATGGCTGCCCTCTGCTCTGGGTGTGGGTTCCCTGCTGTGTGTGGGGGCACTTGGATGTGTTATAAATGCAGAGTACAAAATTCCTTGTATGGGTCACTTGGTTCCCCTTTGGAGTATGCAGGAAAAGCATTGTGGCATGCAGTAAAAGAGACAGGTGTGCATCGAACCATGCACGGTCAACTCACGCTTCTGGCTACAGCACATGTCTGATCAATCAGCACAAGTCAGATCAATCTGCTCTGATCAACTTGAAGATCTCAAAATCGCACCAAAGGAAACTGAAGACAGTATGGCTCAAAAAACTTGTTAGGATTATGGGTTAGATTTAGGGTTGGTGTTTAATGCTACTGCATCATTTGGGTTGACATTGTAGCATTAAAGTCACCAACAGTATTGCAGAAGTTTTAGGGAGTGTGGACGGCCTGGGTTTGCACAGCGCAATCCACGCCTTCCCCATTTATTGCATGATGCAATTAGACCTCTCTTCTTTGGAGGCGGACCAGAGCTCATCTACTCCCATTATAGAAACCAAAGAACGAATTCTCCTTAGGTATAAGAGGACAGAGTGTTCGTCTAGAGCAGGGGTGTCAAACTCTGGACTGTACCAGACAAATCATGTAGAATAATCATTGATTGCCTTAATTGATTGATTCATTAAATACATCTTATTATTCCTATTAATAATTTGTATAAATTTTTTTTCATCAAAAAAACTGAAAGTAAATTCTAGAAGTAAAACATTTTGATAAACAAATATTTCCACAAAAAATGTTTTGAAAAGCCAAAAACAAAAAAAAAATCTCAATGTATAATGTGCTTCAGAAGTCAGCAACATTAAACTTTCAAATATTTCAGATTCATTTACTGACAACTAAAGTAGTTCAAGCCTTTTATTGTTTAAATATTGATGATTGTGGCATACAGCTCATGAAAAAAATGAGCATATTTCATCCGACCAATAAAAGAAAAATGTTTTAAGTACAAAAAAAAGTCAACCTTGAAATATTTCTGTTCAGTTCAACACTCAATAGTTGGTCGAGAATCCTTGTGCAGAAATGGCTGCTTCAATGTGGCCTGGAATGAAGGCACTATGGCATGGTGCCTGTGGCACTGCTGAGGTGTTATGGAGGCCCAAGATGTTTTAATAGCGGCCTTAAGCTCCTCCAGAAAGTTGGGTCTTGCGTCTCTCAACTTTCTCTTCACAATATCCCACAGATTCTCTACGGGGTTCAGCTCAGGAGAGTTGGTACAGTAATACCATGGTCAGTAAACCATTTGCCAGTGGTTTTGGCACCAAGATCAAGTGCCAGGTTGTGCTGAAAAAAGAAATCTTCATCTCCATAAAGCTTTTCAGCAGATGGAAGCATAAAGTGCTCCAAAATCTCCTGATAGCTAGCTGCATTGACCTCGCTCTTGATAAAACACACCAGTAGCTGACATAGCACCCCAGACCATCAGTGACTGTGGGTACTTGACACTCGACTTCAGTCATTTTGGCATTTCCCTCTCCCTCAGTCTTCGGCACCTTTATTTCAGAATGACATGCAAAATTTCTTGTAAATGGTGGCTCTGGATGTTTCTACTCCAGACTCAGTCCACTACTTCCGCAGGTCTGGAATCGCTCCTTCTCCACAATCTTCCTCGGGGTCCGGACACCTGTTGTCGTTGTGCAGCATTTTCTGACATACTTTTTCCTCCCCCCAGACTTCCTAATGAGTCGCCTTGAAACAGCACTCTGACAAGAGCCGATTCATTCCGAAATGTCTTTCTGTGTCCTACACTCTTTCTTGAGGGTGTCAGTTATGGCCAGTCTTACCCATGATTGCGGAACTCCAAGCTGGGAGTTAAAAGCTTCAGGAATCTTTTGCAGGTGTTTAGAGTTAATTAGTTGATTTAGATGAATAGGTTAATAGCTCATTTCGAGGACCTTTTTATTGTGTGCTAATTTTTTTAGATTTTGGGTTTTCATGAGCTGTATGCCAAAATCATCAATATTAAAACAATAAAAGGCTTGATAAATAGAGAGGGTTGTGTCAGGAAGGGCATCTGGCATAAAACATGCCAAAAAACAAACATGTGAGTCATCAATTTGATTTTTATACCGGATCAGTCGAGGCCTGGTTTTTCAACTGCCACCGGTGCTTGTTGACCTACAGGGTGCTGGTGAAAACTGAACTAATGTTAGTCAAAGGAGAAGAGGAAGAAAGATTTATAGACAGAGAGAAAAGAGGAAAGGCAGTGGTATAGATCTGAGAATAGGGACTCTTAATGTTGGTACAATGACATGGGAAGGTTCCTGGTGGTCAGGAAGAAGAAGGAAGAAAAGATTGA
>SRMA01025653.1:33263-56625 GCA_007224835.1 Danionella cerebrum
TTTCATTTAAATGGAGCGTCGGTAAGCCACGGCATTGGCAATTCGTATAAATGGAGCGTTGGTGAGCCAGGGCATTAATATTTAGTGTAAATGGAGTGTTGGTGAGCCATGGCATTGGTATTTTATTTAAATGGAGCGTCAGTAATCCACAGCATTGACATTTCATGTAAATGGAGCGTCGCTGAGCCACAGCATTGGTATTTCATGTAAATGGAGCATTGGTGAGCCTCAGCATTGATATTTCGTTTAAATGGAGCGTCGGTGTGCCACGGTATTGGTATTTCATGTAAATGGAGCGTCTGTGAGCCTCTGCATTGGTATTTCATGTATATGCAGCGTTGGTATTTCATTTTATACCATAACTTTGGTATAAAAGTCTACAAAACTAAAATTTGGTGCATGTGAGCATATCATTATTGTTGGAAACATCAAGGCTGTTTCTTACAGTCGAGAACGTAGACGAATGTCGGAGGGACTTACCGAACCTGGGAGGTGGTACCGAGTATATAACGGGCAAATTGATTTGCAAGTGCAGATGATTAGCAATTAGCCGCTCTATAAGAGGAGCGCTTGCCTCTACACTCATTCTACTTTCTTCCTCGGAGCGGAATGGTGGTTCCTTCCTCTGAATTTCGACGCTTTCTAGCCAATCAGCTGAAATATCAAAGGTTGTGTTGTTTATGCCAGCCCAGATAGCCAGCCACCAAACCGCGGCACCTCTGATTCCCAGCTTGAGCCTGTCAGTTTCCTTACAGTTTTATCCTGTATTCGTCATTATTCACGATGATGGGTAAAATCTGTGTGTCCCCTGGCAGCGGTGGATTCATCTCTTCGGACACGATAAATGCGTAGAGTGTTTGGGCTTCAAAGAGGCGAGAGTGTGTGCACTCCAACTCTCTCCCTAATCGCACACTAAGGTACAGGAGGTCCTTTTGCGAGGAAGCGGGCACTGGAACTTTGGCTTCGGCTGCCCCTCTGAATCGATCAAGCTCTTCGGAGGCCTTAGCTGACGGTGCCGGGTCAATGACATCATGAGATCCCTCGCGTCATTCCCGTGCGCAGCGGAGCCGGGGCCGGAGGATACGGCGATGCTCTCCAAGGCCGAGGCTGTTTCAAGGGCCTCGTCTACCAATACAGAGTCCTGCCCTTCTGCCTCGCCCTCTCCCCGCACACTTTCACGAAGGCTGTCCGGGCTGCTCTCGCCCTGCTACGCCGGGCAGGCATATGGATCCTGGATTACCTGGACGACTGGCTGTTGCTAGCCGAGTCCAGGGAACAGTTGATCACACAGAGGGACATGGTCTTGGCGCACATGTAGTGCCTGGGGTTGCAGGTCAACTGGGAAAAGAGTCAACTCACTTCGGTGCAAAAGGCTACTTTTCTTGGTATGGAGCTGGACTCCATGAACATGAGGGCACAGTCTCAGCGATGAGCGGTCCCACAGAAAACCTTTTAGAGGCTCCTGGGGCATATGGCGCCTGCAGCCTCAGTGATTCCACTCGGGCTCCTGCATATGCGACCGTATCAGCATTGGCTTCATTCACGGGTTCCCGAGTTGGGCATGGCGCAGAGGTCAGCTGCGGTCATCAGTGACACCACGCCGTCTCTCGTCCCTCAAGGCCTGGAGGTCTGTGACTTTCCTGCGAGAAGGAGTCCTTGTGGGTGGTACTCCTCACCACCTGGTAGTCACTACAGACACCTCCCTGACAGGCTGGGGCGCCGCGTGCGGTTCCCATCGAGAGTCCGGTTCCTGAACCCGACACCAATCTCAATGGCACATCAACAGTCTCGAGCAAGGGCGCTCCTGCTTCAGCGTCACGTGCTTGTCAGGATGGACACCATGACGATGGTTGCATATATCAACTCCCAAGGGGGTCGCTCCCGCCACCTGCACTACCTCGCCCAACGACTGCTCCGGTGGAGTCAGAGCAGACTGTTGTCAATCGAGGCCGTTCATATCCCCGCGCTTTGAACAAGACTGGCTGGGTGAAGGGTTTGATCGGGGACTGTCCCCTTCATCCCTTAACCTCTTAACCTCTTAAGCCCGAGAGTCCCCGGTACCGGGGACTTGCCCCCTTGTGCGTTACATTTTCACTCATAGCTCACGAACCCTGAGAATAACCCACACATATTAAATACTGTTGTGTTCAGCGGAAACTCCTCTAAAAACGTATCTAATTCAATTTCATATCCGTTAACCACAGCTCGAACGCCATACAAATAAACAACAACATGTCCGGAGTATAATTCATGACCACGTTTTTGTTTATGTGTGATATGTATCCACAATATAAACGGAAACACCAAAACCATGGCATCAAATGAAAGCTAACAACCAGCTGAATCCAGCGATATGCAACTCATTTACATTGCATGAAGTATTTCAGAGCAGGGAGCGAAAGTTCCCCGAAAAAACGCCAGCGAAAACCAAGCAAGCATGTAAATCTTGTCTTACCTTTGCCGTTTTTTCAACAAAAGTTATTTCCATAGCGATAAAAGTCCGTTTGTTGTTATGTCCGGTCGATAGCTTCGCGAAAACTCCATTTTGGATTTTTTCTGTTGCTCCCGTGCTCTCATTACGTCACCAAAGTCATTACGTCACCAAATATGGAATGACTCCCCGTGCGTAAGAGGTGGTCTCTCCACGCTGCGCGTCGTGTGATTCGTCGGCGATGCTGTCCGTCTCAAAATGGTTGAGCTTATTGGCTTCCTCAGAATCAGAGCTTTCCAGCGATATATAGAGCTCCCGGATTGGACAGATGGTCGGGGGGTAGGGACACGCAGAAACTCGACGTCGAAAGCGCTTGTGAATGAAAGGTTCCCAAAAGCGCAGCAAGATGGCGTAAATGAGCTTCTACCCCCCTTTTACAGTGTTTCTTTAGGAGGTTTTTTGCTGAAATCATGTCCCATAAGCAAGAAAACAAGACTATGAACGTAGCTGAAGCTTTGGACAAGATTTTTTCCATATTTCACTTATTGTGCCAAATTGTGCCAAACTGTGCCAACATGGATTACGCCTGAACTTTGTTCAATAAAAACCTGTACAGAATATTAGTTTCTTGTAGTATGAACACCAAACTTGCTACAGATGTTCTTGACATGTAGTGGTTACAATTGATTGTGTTTATTTGCTTCGTTATAAGTAAAATAAGGAGATATTGGAGGAAACATGTGGTTTTTTTTTTTTAGGCGGAGTTCATTTTTTGGCCATTCCAACATCAATTACTCTTACCCAGTGTTCTTGACTGTCAATTTAACTCATCCACACCACTCCCCAAGAACCTGTCTTCATTTTGATACCAAGATTTGCAGTTTAGGCCGTGTAAAAGCTGAGAAATGCCTTAAAAAGTAAAAGTATAGGATTTTCGGAAAATAGGCCTCAGGGCTTAAGAGGTTAAGGTCTACGCAGCAGCAATTTCCTTCTTCCACCTTCGGGTCGAAGGGAAATTGATCGGCAGCCACGATCTGACTTTGAGATTTCTCCAAGGGGCCAGACGGCTCTGTTCCCTCTTGGGACCTCTCCATCGCCCCGAGAGGGCTGAGGATTTCCCCTTTCAAGCCTTTGGCCGTCACAGATATTCGAGCCCTCTCCTTGAATACGGCTCTTCTGTTGGCCTTAGCGTCCCTTAAGAGGGTTGGAGATATCCAGGCTCTGTCCGGCGACGAAACCTGCCTGGAATTCGGCCCTGAGGATTCCCTGGTGATAATCAGGCCCAAGCCTGGATTCATCCCCAAGGTCCAGTCGATCCCCCTTCGGGACCAGACGGTGACCCTGCAGGCCCTGCCCCGGGAGGAGGCAGACCCAGCCCAGGGTACTCTCTTAGGAAACCTGGGAGTTTCCTATCTCCCAGCAGCTCTTCGTTTGCTTTGTGGGCCAGCGTAAGGGCTACGCTGTTAGGGGTTACAATTGATTGTGTTTATTTGCTTCGTTACAAGTAAAATAAGGAGATATTAGAGGAAACATGTGGGTTTTTTTTAGGCGGTGTTCATTTTTTGGCCATTCCAACATCAATTACTCTTACCCAGTGTTCTTGACTGTCAAATTAACTCATCCACACCACTCACCGAGAACCTATCTTCATTTTGATACAAAGATTTGCAGTTTAGACCTTATAAAAGCTGAGAAATGCCTTAAAAAGTAAAAGTATAGGATTTTCAGAAAATAGGCCTCAGGGCTTAAGAGGTTAATTATTTAGGTCAGGCCCTTTATAACTCAGTGTGTGGTAGTTCCTTTTTATAATAACCTAAATACATTTAACCGTCCAACATGAGGATTTACTATGAAGTCTGTGAGAGAATTTTTAATCATTATATTAAATAAAGTTGTTAAAATATGTAAACTTTACATCACTTTGTAATGTAATAGTGGGTATTTAAACGCAGTTCTGCATGCTTTCTCTTTCATCACGGACATAAGAGAGTTGGACCTCTATGCGCCCCCCTCAGGAGGCTTGAGGTGAGGCATGTTTTTGAGTACCATAGGATAATGCATTATAAACCGATTTTCTTTTTAGTCATTACAATCACTGCCTCTCGAGTCTTCAATATTAAAAGAATAATGTTTTATTCTATAACATTTTGGTGTATCTGGAAACTTTACAACCTTTTTAGAAAATGTCTGTACAACAAACAGAGCCAGAACTCCGGTGCTAGCATACCAACATGGTGAATTGGAATCTATTTGTTCTTTTCAAATGGATTAAGGGGCTTTTAACCGTGTGTTATTCGTTGCTCAGCATTGGAGTTTGAATTACCAGGCGGGAAATCCAAGAGGATGGGGTGGGTGCATGTGTTTTCATTTCAAATATAAATAAACTTATAATAATAAACCCTGGAGATTCCATTGAGGACTTTTTAAGAATGATTTGAATAAAATTAATTGACAAATGATTTCTAATTTTTTTACCAGCTCTGGGGTCGGGCCCCTGGTCTTGTCGTTCAATGGGAGGGGAATGGCCCAACGGGGCCTGGTTTGAGGCAGAGCTCACATCACACCTGGGTCACAGAAGACTAGATATGACACATGGGATGATGGTTTGCTTAAGGATTAGGTCTCCTGTGCTAGGCACTTCATACTGCATTCACTTATTTATTTAATATGTCTGTGTGTTTTTGTTCAGATCAGATCATAATGTGAAGTTTACGATTCAATCCCCTCCTCATTCGTGATCTATCATATGTATTATAAATGGCCTCATTGTTTTCCCATATAGTTCATTAACTGTGTGTATGTGGGTAGTTATTTACAACTGAAACAAACTTGTATTGTATGTTCAGCTAGGAATTCTTCCCACTCTTGAATCTTTCCCCCTCACCAATATCTCTCATTCGCTCCCCCCTTTTCTTTTAAAACCTTTCTGTCCTCATGTAATGCATGCATATACAATAAATGAACAAAAAAGGCCTTAACTCTGTACTAATAATTTGTAAAGGGAAAAAACAATAAATTGCAAATAACCAACAGAAAATAAACTTTTGTACTGAATCTGCTTTCTTTTCCACACAAAATCTGCCTGATTTAAGGTGCAGTCATGAATTGTAACGTAAAAAAAAGGATTTTTAACTTGTGACTTGTTAACTTCTGAAACTTGCCCCAGTTTCCACTAGTTTACACAAAAAGGACGAGCTTTTAGCAACACTGAAGAGATTATGTTACCGTTTTGAAGACTACATTCATGTCAGTGAGCACAACACGACGCATGTATGACACTCAGCTCACTGCGCAAATTAGACAAAATAGACCTAATTAACAGAGGTGTGAGATGAAATACTTAAACAATTTATTAGTAGAATAATGTCTCTTAAAATGCGGCATTAGTAAAACAACCCACAGTGAACTCTCTCTCGCTCACTACCTCTTGTGTGCTCTCTGTTTCTCCAAAATGATCCCTTGCCATCTTCTGACTCTCAGTGTGTTCTACCGAGTGGAATTGTTTCAAATGGAGAAAGAGATTTCTTCCGCTGCTTGTTAGCACAACTCTACGGTACATTTTGCAGAGCTCTGAAATCTGAAGTTTCGGACCTTAAAAAACATTTCACCGTTACTAAAAAATATATATTGCAATATATATTGTTATTGAATTACTTTCCAAGGTTGTGACTGGCTGAGGGGATGATGAGGTACAAAAAGGTGGAATGGCTACATCATCACACAATCATTGTTCTGTTATTTTATTTTCCAAACAGAATCTTGTATTGTATGTTATCTGTATGATGTGTGAATTGTGTATGCGTTATCTTACATTTTGTATGTGTTTTAATGTGCAAGTTTCTGTTTAAGATCTTCTATCTCTTCACTCTATCCATGCTTTTTTCTTAAAAAACAAAGGGAGCTGAAGAAACTGACAAGGCACAGTGAAAACAGGACTCCAATGCTGAACTGTTGAGCACAGAATTTAATCATGTGGACAGAATTCTGGGCTTCTGATGCGGCGCTAGAGTGCTGATTTCTTCTGCAGTGAGTAGCTGTGATTGTTGCTTTTGTTGTCACGTAGCTGTGTAGTGGTACTGAACTAACAGGAAGGGTGGAGCCACAGCATCTGGCTTTATGCTGGTGCACATCGTTGGAGTAGATTGGCCCCTCGAAAGTAGGTTCCCATAATCGATTATTCAACATATGTTGAATTGAACTTGAGTATTCATACTTGAATACTCAACTGAAACATGAGTATTACCAGGAGGGCCCTAAAGAGTTTTACAGAGGCACAAGCCACTAGCATTGCCCATGGGGAAACTCACACAAACAAACAAACATCACTCAGAAACATGCCTGAAGAAAAATGGTCACAATTATCATCAAGACCATAAACTCTATATGAAAGGGTAGGATGCTGTATTTTATTTTATTGTTCGTAATCTATTTAATTGTAACTTATCGCATATTTGAACAAGATATGAGCCAGGGGGTGTTTTGTCCTCGGAGCTACTCCACTTAAACAGTTCACAGGAAATCAGACCTCAATGGAAGAGCGTTCACATTTCATGTTCAATGCTGATGATTGGAATACACTCACGATAGAAGCAGAGGAGGGTGGGACTTTAGCCCCACAGTCAAGAAAAAAAATCTCCTCTAAACCAGTTGTCCCCAACATTTTCCACATCGCAGACCAGTTTAACACAGGCATTTCTTTTTTTGGTCCAGTGCTCAGAGTATGCCCCATTAGAGAGCTGGTCACCACATATTGTGTAGAGCCTTGTGTGTGCTGTCCTAAACTCTTATTCCCAATAGTGCTTTTGAGCAGGACAAGGTAAAAAAATTAAATACAGTAATATGCAATCCTTAACCTTTTAACCATGTTCTGTTTGAAACAGGCTAAAAAAATAAGCAATTTAAACACTTGACAGCTCTCTCACTTGCTATTCCAGACTTTATTTATTGTAACTCCACTGTCAAGAGTAAGACAGGAGTAAACTTCAGAACAAGACTCTGCTCAAAGATGAGAGTGAGCAATAGTTCAGGAGGTTTGTGTTCCTGACTAGGGCTCTCTGGAGCAAAAGTCTTGCTCAACATCATGTGTCGGTTCATTTGCAATTGGTTTTGAGTGAATCAAGTCAGTCCAATATGAAATATTGAAAAATGGAAACTGCTCATTTCTTGTTCAAATACGATACAATCCCATATTTAAAGGGAGGTGTCGCTGGGTGTATGGGAGCTGGACTCACCCCTGCAATTCTTTCAGGGAGAGAGAGATCTTGAGCTGGTGACCCAGTATATGCAGGGTGCTCAAGATATCCGCCCACTGCACCATCTCTCCCAGTGGTCCTCCTTTCAGCACCTTTGGACTGAAAACATCACCAGACTCCTCTGTCAGGAAGCCAACATGAATTAGGATCTGGAGGGGTCATTAAAGAACAAACTAAACATTAAAAGGCACACAGCACTTTCTACAGAAAAAATTAAGTCATGAAAGAACTTCACACGAGACAATTCTGAGCTTTACATAACCTCTGCACTGTTACATAAAACACGTGTAAATGATTATTTCTTTGTTTTATGCAAGGTTTTTTGGAGTGTTTGAGACAGCAAAACACAATCAGGAAGTGACGATACACAGTTTGTGTTTCCACTATGCAAGTGACCGCATTTTGTAACAACTTCAAATGTGTGCATCAATGCCAACACTGGGAAATGGAAGACTGGCCAAATATCATAGCACCATTATTAACAGAAGAAGCCAAAAGAGCATGTTTTTTTTCTGACGCCCTCTTAAATGGTGGATTATTAAGTGCTAAAAGTGGAAATTCTGGCAGATAACAGAGAAAAGTAGCTCTCACAGGACACAGGAAACCCTGGATTGGATCTGCCTCCTCCCGTGGCAGGGCTTGCAGTGTCACCACCTTATCCTGAAAAGGAACCAATGGGACCTTGGGGATGAGTAAGGGCATGGGCCTGATGGTAAATAGGGAATCCTCAAGCCCGAACTCCAGGCAGGAATCGTTTATGGACAGCGCATGTGATGTATGATTTATCAAATGCATTTACAACTGTATACAGTTCTATTAGTTCTCATTCCTTACTGATCAATCCTAAGCTTTTGATCCAGAGATGTACTCAGCGTTTACCATGAGCTGAGACACAGTCACAATAACGGAAAAATAAAATAAGAGAATAATAAAAGCAATGACTCTATGATACTTTGCGTCTCCATATGCTCTTAATCTCCTTGATCAAAAATAGGTACCAAACTTAGTATGTCAAATAGGGAATTAAAATTAACATCAATTGGATTCATGATGTCAGTGTTCTTCTTTTGGAATTTTTTTCAAACATATTGGTCCTTCGACGCCTGGAGCTAGACCTGAAACCAAGCTTGGGGAGAGACTTGGGGAGGGTTCTGCTTTTCTAACTTTTTCTCGCGTAGAGGCTGAGAGGCCAGTGTGAAAATGCTGGTTGTATGATTCGAAATAGACTTGGATGCGGTTTTCCTTGAAATCTTTGGGGGTTAGGCAACCCTGTTAGAGAGGTGCACTGAGGCATCCTCTGTGACACACTTGCGAAGTGTGTCAGACGAGCGCTGAGGCTCTGTCTCAGATGCGCTCTTTGGGGAATTAGTAAACAACAGTAAGACCAGTGATAAAGACTTCATGTTTTCAAAGATCTGTGAACTTGTTGTTTGAGGATGATACAGAGCTGCGTGAAAGTCACTTGTATTGAGTTAAGACTATAAAAAACAAGTCTGTGCCGGCATGTTAAACATTGAGAGTACGAGATGGTTAACAGGGTCGTAAAAGAGGAAGCATGATATGAGGGAGATGCAAAATACATGTGTGAGAATGATTCTGAAACGGTCAAATATCTTAAAAAATGGAAAGATAAATATAGTTTTAATGGAAAGCTAAATGAAGAGAGTTGCATAAAACTGATAAAACACATTGAAAAGAAAACCAAGAAAAACATGAACATTGATCCAAAGATAGCCTTTATAAAGTAAAAGCATGGTTGAGAGAGGCAAGGAGAAGACGGGAGAGAGAGAGAAGAGGAAGAGTGGAGAAATTAGAGGAAAAATACACATTTGCTTTACTTAGATATGAAGACCTGGATTTGGTTTTTAGACACAAGCAGTCTGACCAGAGGGAACTACCACCTCCTTATCCACCCCAGCAGACTGCTGCTCCCAGTGTGTCACAAATATGCTGCGAATGTCACAAAGCATGTTAACCCACTTATATTACGAGGTGATTCAACAGGCCCTAGATCAGGCCTCATAAGAAAAAAAATCAGACAATTGTAAGATCTTAATCTAGTCCAATAAAAAGTCTAAATCCTGATGACAGTGGGGTACTTTCAAGGATACAAGTTTCTAATCCATGTGGAGACGGTGAAAGTGCAGCAATGTATGTTTACAGACCTTGGGCTAATGAGGATATCAGAAAAGCCACTAAAGCATTCCAAATTCTAAAATTAATGTTAAAGAAAAGATGGAATTTGCAGATTCGACGATCTTAACAGCAAAAGGTATTACACATATACAAAAATGTAAAAATGAGAATTATTACAATTTAATGAAAAAATTCCAGTTGCGAGTTGAGTTAGTCCTGAATGGGCAGCGCTCGATAAAACCATGGGGTATCAACACAAGATCCCTGATCCAGATATATTTTTCAGATATGTGAAACAAAGAAAATCAGGTATGTCTGTTATTGACATTAGCAATATTTTTTCCCCCAAACCTGTTAATCTGAACAGCCAATTTTGACAGGTGTTGCATTAAAAGGTAAATTGTATAATTAGCAGATTTTATTAAGATTGTCTTCTAGTGTAAAAGATTACAAAACAATGTAAAGAAGATGCGCTAACATTGATAAAATTCTTGATGGAACAAGAACATAAAGTTTCTAAAGTTTTGGAAACATGTACAATATTAATGGGGAAATATCTGGTTACATCTTATCTCGGGCTCCTGCATGAGGAGCATAAAAACACTGCAGTGCAAACTACCGAAGCGATCATTAATGATTAAATAAGAGACTAATTATGTCGTTTCCTAATCTAATTTATGAACAAAACTTCAGATCCACTGAGATGGACATAAGTAAAAGAGTTATTTATTGAGATAAAAATGTGATTCTGAAAACATTTACTTACAACCTGAACTTAAATTATATAACCAAAAAAAAAAAAACCCTTTATTGAGTCATAGGCATTGCAATGTTTAAACAGGGGGGTTGGTATAATGATAAGTAAAGTTTTTATAAAATATGATTTTAAAAGTTATGCAAAAAGAAGTTTTGTAATTAATTTCTTACTTGTGCTAAAATAATCAACAGGGAAATCTAAGAAAAAAAAGTATGTTTCTAAAATCTAAATTTGAAAACATTTATATGAACTTTATTGAACTAAATGAATGTGAAGAAATTAAATATTGTTTTAGTAATATAAGTCATGTTCTTGAAATGATGAATTTAAACCTAAATGAAAACCCTTTACTGATGAAAGAGTGAAAATGTTGATTATATGACCAGATTGCTAATCGCACGAGAGGTCTGTTCTGCTAAACTCTTCCCAGGAACACCTGACTGAGACCCATTGCTGAACCTGAAACCAGGAGACCGGGTGCTAATTAGGGTGATTAATAGGAAAAAATTGGAGTAAACCTCAGCGGGAAGGACCACAGCAAGCACTACTCATGACGCCAAGGCCTTCCTGGGTTCACCTTCCTCATTAAGAAAAAGTTAAATTTGAGCGCAGAATAGAATCTAAAAAGAATTGAACGCGTGTACAAGCTTATAACCTTTGTTTGGTGACTGTAATGGAGCAAAGCATAGCCTATCACTATTTTATTTATCTATTAGTTTTAAAGGGAAATTAAAGAGAAAAACTTAAATTAGATTTTAAAGTTTGCGCGCAAACTTTGATGTTGGCTTGTGTTGGGGCCGTTAATACCTATTTTTTATGTTGTCAATTCCACAACAATAACATAATCTAACCAACATGTCCCTATGATTTTCATAAACTGAGATAGGTACACCCAAAATTGGTTACTATGGTAACCAGTCTGGTTGTTATGGAGGGGTCAGTGACCTAACATATTGTTCCCTATGTCAATACGAGTAAAATAGATCAACCCCCATGTCTTTATGTTTTTTATAAGCTGAGATAGGTACATGCGAAATTGATTGCTATGGTAACCAGTCTGGTTGCTATGGAGGGGTCAGTGACCTAACATATTGTTCCCCATGTCAATACGAGTAAAATACATCAACCCCTATGTCTCTATGACTTTCCTAAGCTGAGATAGAGATACGGCATATTGGTTGCTATGGTAACAGTGTGATTGCTATGGAGGGGTCGCTGACCTAATATATTGTTCCCCATCTGAATACGAGTAAATTACAGCAAGCCGTATGTCTCTATGACATCCCTAAGCTGAGATAGGTACATGCAAAAATGGTTGCTATGGTAACCAGTCTGGTTGCTATGGAGGGGTCAGTGACCTAACATATTGTTCCCCATGTCAATACGAGTAAAATAGATCAACCCTTATGTCTCTATGGCTTTCCTAAGCTGAGATAGAGACATGCCCTATTGGTTGCTATGGTAACCAGCAAATAAAGATTATAGAAGAACCGTAAGACATATCGAAATGATTATTTCTTTGTCAGAAGCAGAAGACCCTAACGAAGAGACTGATGTAAATTTTGTGAAGCTGTGATAAAGTTTGAATGATTTATAGCGAGTTAGAAATAGCCTGCGATTGAGATTTTAAACAGGATCCACCAGAATTTTTGAATAGGGGTGAATGGAGCAATTATGTGCACTCCTTGTGGTTTAGGCCACCTGGAGTAAAAACCGTGTGTTTTTTAAAAATGAAAACAGCACTAACTGAAAGAGGACAAAAATCTCTACCCTTTAGATATAAAATGTGTGTGTAAAGGTTAATTTTTAGTTGAGAAAACAGTGCAAGTATCAACAAGACTGAGCTTGCTCAAAGTTAGAGTGGGCGATGACATCACCACTCTAGGGCCCCCATAGGGAATGACTTGGGCGTTTTTTGGGCCGAAATTCGCGATTTTTACGGAAACCGCTGGTCCAATCGGTCCGAAGAGATATAGCAACTCGAGTGGGAACAGTCTGGACGACCGTGGAAAGTTTCGTGGCTGTAGCTCAAACGGGCTAGGAGGAGTAGCTGTCAGAATTTTTGTCAGAAGAAGAAGCCGGAAGAAGAATAATAACTAGATTTTAAAGTTTGCACGCAAACTTCGATGTTGGCTTGCGTTGGTGCCGTTAATACCTATTTTTTTTAAATGTTGTCAATTCCGCAACAATAACATAATCCAACCCCCATGTCTCTATGATTCTCATAAGCTGAGATAGGTACATGCAAAATTGGTTGCTATGGTAACCAGTCTGGTTGCTATGGAGGGGTCAGTGACCTAACATATTGTTCCCCATGTCAACACGAGTAAAATACACCAACCCCCATGTCTCTATGACTTTCGTAAGCTGAGATAGAGATACGCCATATTGGTTGCTATGGTAACAGTGTGGGTGCTATGGAGGGGTCGCTGACCTAATATATTGTTCCCCATATGAATACGAGTAAATTACAGCAACCCCCATGTCTCTATGATTTTCCTGAGCTGAGATAGGTACATGCAAAATTGGTTGCTATGGTAACCAGTCTGGTTGCTATGGAGGGGTCAGTGACTTAACACATTGTTCCCCATGTCAATACATCAACCCCCATGTCTCTATGACTTTCCAAAGCTGAGATAGAGCTGCGCCATATTGGTTGCTATGGTAACCAGTTTGGTTGCTATGGAGGGGTCGCTGACCTAATATATTGCTCCCCATATCTATACGGGTAAAATACAGCAACCCCCATCTCTCTATGTTTTTCTTCTAAGCTGAGATAGAGACATGCCATATTGGTTGCCATGGTAACCAGTCTGGTTGCCATGGAGGTGTCATTAACATAATATGTTTCAGCTGTCAGTATGGGTGAAGCTTACCAGCCCCCAAGTCTCTAGCATTTTCCTAAGCGAAGATAGAGATGTGGCAATATAGTTACTATGGTAAACAATTTGGTTGCTATGGAGGAGTTAGTGACATCATGTTGAAATCTACTTTCCATTTAGACTAATATAAAGCAACCCCCATGTCTCTACTGTGTTCCGTTTAGAAGATATTTGACATTGAAAAATAAGTCAAAAAGTGGGTGTGGCTTAATTAATTTATGTTAATTCACAAGCAATGACGGGCTGGATAAGTATTTTGCTTCCTTAATGCTGGTATGACTTTCCAGTGTCAATCAATTACAGAAGTTCTTTCACAATAGGATCTATGGGATTCATGCTCCATTAATTTCAATGGGCCATTGAAAGTCAATGAGACACCTTTGACCTACTTATTTGAAATCAGCTTGCACCTGGAGTTATCAACTGCCAGATTTTCAAACGAGTCAGCTGACTCAACTGTCAGTTTTTCAAACGATGGCAAATCTGCTGGAGAAAATCCGATTTCCATGCCTCAAACAAATAAAGATTATAGAAGAACCGTAAGACATATCGAAATGATTCTTTCTTTGTCAGAAGCAGAAGACCCTAACGAAGAGAATGCTGTAATTTTTGTGAAGGTGTGATTAGAAATAAAAAAATTATGGCAAGCTACAAATAGCCTTCATTTGATTCTGTGCAACTGCTCATTTTAGAGAAATTCATACCCTCAAACAAATAAACATTACGAAAGAATGAACAGAGGTATTGAAATATTTCTTTTACTGTTAGAATCCCAAGATTTTAAGGAAGAGAATGGTGTAAATTCTGTGAAGCTGTGATAAAGTGTGAATGATTTATGGCGAGTTAAAAATAGCCTGCGATTGAGATTTTAAACAGAATCCATCAGAATTTTTGAATGGAGGTGAATGGAGCAATTATGTGCACTCGTTGTGGTTTAGGCCACCTGGCGTAAAAACCGTGTGTTTTTTAAAAATGAAAACAGCACCAACTGAAAGAGGACAAAAATCTCTACCATTTAAATATAAAATGTGTGTGTAAAGGTTAATTTTTAGTTGAGAAAACAGTGCAAGTAGCAACAAGACTGAGCTTGCTCAAAGTTAGAGTGAGCGATGACATCACCACTCTAGGGCTCCCATAGGGAATGACTTGGGCGATTTTTGGGCCGAAATTCGCGATTTTTACGGAACCCGCTGATCAAATCGGTCCGAAGAGATATAGCAACAAACTACATAACAGCTTTGAGGTGTGTTGAAAGTTTCGCGGCTGTAGCTCGAACGGGCTAGGAGGAGTAGGGTTAAGAATTTTTGTCAGAAGAAAAGAGAAGAAGAAGAAGAAGAACTAGATTTTAAAGTTTGCACGCAAACTTCGATGTTGGCTTGCATTGGTGCCGTTAATACCTATTTTTTAAAATGTTGTCAATTCCGCAACAATAACATAATCCAACCCCGCATGTCTCTATGATTCTCATAAGCTGAGATAGGTACATGCAATATTGGTTGCTGTGGTAACCAGTCTGGTTGCTATGGAGGTGTCAGTGACCTAACATATTGTTCCCCATGTCAACACGAGTAAAATACACCAACCCCCATGTCTCTATGACTTCGTAAGCTGAGATAGATACGCCATATTGGTTGCTATGGTAACAGTGTGGTTGCTATGGAGGGGTCGCTGACCTAATATATTGTTCTCTATATGAATACGAGTAAATTACAGCAACCCCCATGTCTCTATGATTTTCCTGAGCTGAGATAGGTACATGCACCATTGGTTGCTATGGTAACCAGTCTGGTTGCTATGGAGGGGTCAGTGACCTAACACATTGTTCCCCATGTCAATACATCAACCCCCATGTCTCTATGACTTTCCAAAGCTGAGATAGAGCTGCGCCATATTGGTTGCTATGGTAACCAGTTTGGTTGCTATGGAGGGGTCGCTGACCTAATATATTGCTCCCCATATCTATACGGGTAAAATACAGCAAACCCCATCTCTTTATGATTTTCCTAAGCTGAGATAGAGACATGCCATATTGGTTGCTATGGTAACCAGTCTGGTTGCTATGGAGGTGTCATTAACACAATATGTTTCAGCTGTCAGTATGGGTGAAGCTTACCAGCCCCCAAGTCTCTAGCATTTTCCTAAGCTAAGATAGCGATGGGGCTATATAGTTGCTATGGTAAACAATTTGGTTGCTATGGAGGAGTTAGTGACATCATGTTGTAATCTACTTTTCATTTAGAATAATATAAAGCAACCCCCATGTCTCTACTGTGTTCCGTTTAGAAGATATTTGACATTGAAAGTTATGTCAAAAAGTGGGTGTGGCTTAATTAATTTATGTTAATTCACAAGCAATGATGGGCTGGATAAGTAATTTGCTTCCTTAATGCTTGTATGACTTTCCAGTGTCAATCAATTACAGAAGCTCTTTACATTAGGATCTATGGGGTTCATGCTCCATTCATTTCAATGGGCCATTTAAAGTCAATGAGACACCTTTGACCTACTTATTTGAAATCAGCTGCACCTGGAGTTATCAACTGCCAGATTTTCAAACGAGTCAGCTGCAGCTGGAAATTCAACTGTCAGATTTTCAAACGATGGCAAATCTGCTGAAGAAAATCCGATTTCCATGCCTCAAACAAATAAAGATTATAGAAGAACCGTAAGACATATCCAAATGATTCTTTCTTTGTCAGAAGCAGAAGACCCTAACGAAGAGAATGCTGTAAATTTTGTGAAGGTTTGATTAGAAATAAAAAAATTATGGCGAGCTAGAAAAAGCCTTCATTTGATTCTGTGCAACTGCTCATTTTAGAGAAATCCATACCCTCAAACAAATAAACATTACGAAAGAATGAACAGAGGTATTGAAATATTTCTTTTACTGTTAGAATCCCAAGATTCTAAGGAAGAAAATGGTGTAAGTTTTGTGAAGCTGTGATAAAGTTTGAATGATTTATGGCGAGTTATAAATAGCCTGCGATTGAGATTTTGAACAGAATCCACCAGAATTTTTGAATGGAGGTGAATGGAGCAATTATGTGCACTCCTTGTGGTTTAGGCCACCTGGAGTAAAAACCGTGTGTTTTTTAAAAATGAAAACAGCATCAACTGAAAGAGGACAAAAATCTCTACCATTTAGGTATAAAATGTGTGTGTAAAGGTTAATTTTTAGTTGAGAAAACAGTGCAAGTAGCAACAAGACTGAGCTTGCTCAAAGTTAGAGTGAGCGATGACATCACCACTCTAGGGCTCCCATAGGGAATGACTTGAGCGATTTTTGGGCCGAAATTTGCGATTTTTACGGAAACCGCTGGTCAAATCGGTTCGAAAAGACATAGCAACTCGAGTGGGAACAGCTTGGACGACCGTGGAAAGTTTCGTGGCTGTAGCTCGAACGGGCTAGGAGGAGAAGCTCTGTAAAATTTTGACGTAGGAAAAGAGAAGAAGAAGAAGAATAATAACTAGATTTTAAAGTTTGCACGCAAACTTCGATGTTGGCTTGCGTTGGTGCCGTTATTACCTTTTTTTTAAATGTTGTCAATTCCGCAACAATAACATAATCCAACCCTCATGTCTCTATGATTCTCATAAGCTGAGAAAGGTACATGCAAAATTGGTTGCTATCGTAACCAGTCTGGTTGCTATGGAGGGGTCAGTGACCTAACATATTGTTCCCCATGTCAACACGAGTAAAATACACCAACCCCCATGTCCCTATGACTTTCGTAAGCTGAGATAGAGATACGCCATATTGGTTGCTATGGTAACAGTGTTGTTGCTATGGAGGGGTCGCTGACCTAATATATTGTTCCCCATATGAATACAAGTAAATTACAGCAACCCCCATGTCTCTATGATTTTCCTGAGCTGAGATAGGTACATGCTAAATTGGCTGCTATGGTAACCAGTCTGGTTGCTATGGAGGGGTCAGTGACCTAACACATTGTTCCCCATGTCAATACAGCAACCCCCATGTCTCTATGACTTTCCTAAGCTGAGATAGAGCTGCGCCATATTGGTTGCTATGGTAACCAGTTTGGTTGCTATGGAGGGGTAGCTGACCTAATATATTGCTCCCAATATCTATACGGGTAAAATACAGCAACCTCCATCTCTCTATGATTTTCCTGAGCTGAGATAGAGACATGCCATATTGGTTGCTATGGTAACCGGTCTGGTTGCTATAGAGGTGTCATTAACATAATATAATGTTTCAGCTGTCAGTATGGGTGAAGCTTACCAGCCCCCAAGTCTATAGCATTTTCCTAAGCTAAGATAGAGATGTGGCTATATGGTTGCTATGGTAAACAATTGGGTTGCTATGGAGGAGTTAGTGACACCATGTTGTAATCTACTTTTCATTTAGAATAATATAAAGCAACCCCCATGTCTCTACTGTGTTCCGTTTAGAAGATATTTGACATTGAAAAAAAAGAAAAAAAGTGGGTGTGGCTTAATTAATTTATGTTAATTCACAAGCAATGATGGGCTGGCTAAGTAATTTGCTTCCTTAATGCTTGTATGACTTTCCAGTGTCAATCAATTACAGAAGCTCTTTTACATTAGGATCTATGGGGTTCATGCTCCATTCATTTCAATGGGCCATTGAAAGTCAATGAGACACCTTTGACCTATTTATTTGAAATCAGCTTGCACCTGGAGTTATCAACTGCCAGATTTTCAAACGAGTCAGCTGCAGCTGGAAATTCAACTGTCAGAGTTTTAAACGATGGCAAATCTGCTGGAGAAAATCCGATTTCCATGCCTCAAACAAATAAAGATTATAGAAGAACCGTAAGACATATCGAAATGATTCTTTCTTTGTAAGAAGCAGAAGACCCTAACGAAGAGAATGCTGTAATTTTTGTGAAGGTGTGATTAGAAATAAAAAAGTTATGACGAGCTACAAATAGCCTTCATTTGATTCTGTGCAACTGCTCATTTCAGAGAAATCCATACCCTCAAACAAATAAGGATTACAAAAGAATGACCAGAGGTATTGAAATATTTCTTTTACTGTTAGAATCCCAAGATTTTAAGGAAGAGAATGGTGTAAATTTTGTAAAGCTGTGATAAAGTGTGAATGATTTATGGCGAGTTAAAAATAGCCTGCGATTGAGATTTTAAACAGAATCCACCAGAATTTTTGAATGGAGGTGAATGGAGCAATTAAGTGCACTCCTTGTGGTTTAGGCCACCTGGAGTAAAAACCGTGTGTTTTTTAAAAATGAAAACAGCACCAACTGAAAGAGGACAAAAATCTCTACCATTTAGATATAAAATGTGTGTGTAAAGGTTAATTTTTAGTTGAGAAAACAGTGCAAGTAGCAACAAGACTGAGCTTGCTCAAAGTTAGAGTGAGCGATGACATCACCACTCTAGGGCCCCCATAGGGAATGACTTGGGCGATTTTTGGGCCGAAATTCGCGATTTTTACGAAAACCGCTGATCAAATCGGTCCGAAGAGATATAGCAACAAACTACATAACAGCTTTGAGGTGTGTTGAAAGTTTCGTGGCTGTAGCTCGAACGGGCTAGGAGGAGTAGTGTTGAGAATTTTTGTCAGAAGAAAAGAGAAGAAGAAGAAGAAGAAGAATAACTAGATTTTAAAGTTTGCACGCAAACTTCGATGTTGGCTTGCGTTGGTACCGTTAATACCTATTTTTTTTAAATGTTGTCAATTCCGCAACAATAACATAATCCAACCCTCATGTCTCTATGATTCTCATAAGCTGAGATAGGTACATGCAAAATTGGTTGCTATGGTAACAAGTCTGGTTGCTATGGAGGGGTCAGTGACCTAACATATTGTTCCCCATGTCAACACGAGTAAAATACACCAACCCCCATGTCTCTATGACTTTCGTAAGCTGAGATAGAGATACGCCATATTGGTTGCTATGGTAACAGTGTGGTTGCTATGGAGGGTTCGCTGACCTAATATATTGTTCCCTATATGAATACGAGTAAATTACAGCAACCCCCATGTCTCTATGATTTTCCTGAGCTGAGATAGGTACATGCAAAATTGGTTGCTATGGTAACCAGTCTGGTTGCTATGGAGGGGTCAGTGACCTAACACATTGTTCCTTATGTCAATACATCAACCCCCATGTCTCTATGACTTTCCAACGCTGAGATACAGATGCGCTATATTGGTTGCTATGGTAACCAGTTTGGTTGCTATGGAGGGGTCGCTGACCTAATATATTGCTCCCCATATCTATATGGGTAAAATACAGCAACCCCCATCTCTCTATGATTTTCCTAAGCTGAGATAGAGACATGCCAAATTGGTTGCTATGGTAACCAGTCTGGTTGCTATGGAGGTGTCATTAACATAATATGTTTCAGCTGTCAGTATGGGTGAAGCTTACCAGCCCCCAAGTCTCCAGCATTTTCCTAAGCTAAGATAGAGATGTGGCTATATAGTTGCTATGGTAAACAATTTGGTTGCTATGGAGGAGTTAGTGACATCATGTTGTAATCTACTTTTCATTTAGAATAATATAAAGCAACCCCCATGTCTCTACTGTGTTCTGTTTAGAAGATATTTGACATTGAAAGTTATGTCAAAAAGTGGGTGTGGCTTAATTAATTTATGTTAATTCACAAGCAATGATGGGCTGATAAGTAATTTGCTTCCTTAATGCTTGTATGACTTTCCAGTGTCAATCAATTACAGAAGCTCTTTTACATTAGGGTCTATGGAGTTCATGCTCCATTCATTTCAATGGGCCATTGAAAGTCAATGAGACACCCTTGACCTACTTATTTGAAATCAGCTTGCACCTGGAGTTATCAACTGCCAGATTTTCAAACGAGTCAGCTGACTCAACTGCCAGATTTTCAAACGATGGCAAATCTGCTGGAGAAAATCCGATTTCCATGCCTCAAACAAATAAAGATTATAGAAGAACCGTAAGACATATCGAAATGATTCTTTCTTTTTCGGAAGCAGAAGACCCTAACGAAGAGAATGCTGTAATTTTTGTGAAGGTGTGATTAGAAATAAAAAATTATGGCGAGCTACAAATAGCCTTCATTTGATTCTGTGCAACTGCTCATTTCAGAGAAATCCATACCCTCAAACAAATAAGGATTACGAAAGAATGACCAGAGGTATTGAAATATTTCTTTTACCGTTAGAATCCCAAGATTTTAAGGAAGAGAATGGTGTAAATTTTGTGAAGCTGTGATAAAGTTTGAATGATTTATGGCGCGTTAAAAATAGCCTGCGATTGAGATTTTAAACAGAGTCCACCAGAATTTTTGAATGGAGGTGAATGGAGCAATTAAGTGCACTCCTTGTGGTTTAGGCCACCTGAAGTAAAAACCGTGTGTTTTTTAAAAATGAAAACAGCACCAACTGAAAGAGGACAAAAATCTCTACCATTTAGGTATAAAATGTGTGTGTAAAGGTTAATTTTAGTTGAGAAAACAGTGCAAGTAGCAACAAGACTGAGCTTGCTCAAAGTTAGAGTGAGCGATGACATCACCACTCTAGGGCCCCCATAGGGAATGACTTGGGCGATTTTTGGCCCGAAATTCGCGATTTTTACGGAAACCGCTGGTCAAATCGGTCCGAAAAGACATAGCAACCCGAGTGGGAACAGCTTGGACGACCGTGGAACGTTTCGTGGCTGTAGCTCGAACGGGCTAGGACGAGTAGCTGACAGAAATTTTGTCAGAAGAAGAAGAAGAAGAATAATAACTAGATTTTAAAGTTTGCACGCAAACTTCGATGTTGGCTTGCGTTGGTGCCGTTAATACCTATTTTTTAATTGTTGGCAATTCCGCAACAATAACATAATCCAACCCCCATGTCTCTATGATTCTCATAAGCTGAGATAGGTACATGCAAAATTGGTTGCTATGGTAACCAGTCTGGTTGCTATGGAGGGGTCAGTGACCTAACATATTGTTCCCCATGTCAACACGAGTAAAATACACCAACCCCCATGTCTCTATGACTTTCGTAAGCTGAGATAGAGATACGCCATATTGGTTGCTATGGTAACAGTGTGGTTGCTATGGAGGGGTCGCTGACCTAATATATTGTTCCCCATATGAATACGAGTAAATTACAGCAACCCCCATGTCTCTATGATTTTCCTGAGCTGAGATAGAGACATGCCATATTGGTTGCTATGGTAACCAGTCTGGTTGCTATGGAGGGGTCAGTGACCTAACACATTGTTCCCCATGTCAATACATCAACCCCATGTCTCTATGACTTTCCAAAGCTGAGATAGAGCTGTGCCATATTGGTTGCTATGGTAACCAGTTTGGTTGCTATGGAGGGGTCGCTGACCTAATATATTGCTCCCCATATCTATACGGGTAAAATACAGCAACCCCCATCTCTATGATTTTCCTAAGCTGAGATAGAGACATGCCATATTGGTTGCTATGGTAACCAGTCTGGTTGCTATGGAGGTGTCATTAACATAATATGTTTCAGCTGTCAGTATGGGTGAAGCTTACCAGCCCCCAAGTCTCTAGCATTTTCCTAAGCTAAGATAGAGATGTGGCTATACAGTTGCTATGGTAAACAATTTGGTTGCTATGGAGGAGTTAGTGACATCATGTTGTAATCTACTTTTCATTTAGAATAATATAAAGCAACCCCCATGTCTCTACTGTGTTCCGTTTAGAAGATATTTGACATTGAAAGTTATGTCAAAAGTGGGTGTGGCTTAATGAATTTATGTTAATTCACAAGCAATGATTGGCTGGATAAGTGATTTGCTTTCTTAATGCTCGTATGACTTTCCAGTGTCAATCAATTACAGAAGCTCTTTTATAATAGGATCTATGGGGTTCATGCTCCATTCATTTCAATGGGCCATTGAAAGTCAATGAGACACCTTTGACCTACTTATTTGAAATGAGCTGCACCTGGAGTTATCAACTGCCAGATTTTCAAACGAATCAGCTGCAGCTGGAAATTCAACTGTCAGATATTCAAACGATGGCAAATCTGCTGGAGAAAATCAGATTTCCATGCCTCAAACAAATAAAGATTATAGAAGAACCGTAAGACATATCGAAATGATTCTTTCTTTGTAAGAAGCAGAAGACCCTAACGAAGAGAATGCTGTAATTTTTGTGAAGGTGTGATTAGAAATAAAAAAATTATGGCGAGCTACAAATAGCCTTCATTTGATTCTGTGTAACTGCTCATTTTAGAGAAATCCATACCCTCAAACAAATAAACATTATGAAAGAATGAACAGAGGTATTGAAATATTTCTTTTACTGTTAGAATCCCAAGATTTTATGGAAGAGAATGGTGTAAATTTTGTGAAGCTGTGATAATGTGTGAATGATTTATGGCGAGTTAAAAATAGCCTGCGATTGAGATTTTAAACAGAGTCCACCAGAATTTTTGAATGGAGGTGAATGGAGCAATTATGTGCACTCCTTGTGGTTTAGGCCACCTGGAGTAAAAACCGTGTGTTTTTTAAAAATGAAAACAGCACCAACTGAAAGAGGACAAAAATCTCTACCATTTAGGTATAAAATGTGTGTGTAAAGGTTAATTTTTAGTTGAGAAAACAGTGCAAGTAGCAACAAGACTGAGCTTGCTCAAAGTTAGAGTGAGCGATGACATCACCACTCTAGGGCTCCCATAGGGAATGACTTGGGCAATTTTTGGGCCGAAATTCACGATTTTTACGGAAACCACTGGTCAAATCGGTCCGAAAAGACATAGCAACCCGAGTGGGAACAGCTTGGACGACCGTGGAAAGTTTCGTGGCTGTAGCTCGAACGGGCTAGGAGGAGTAGCTGTCAGAATTTTTGTCAGAAGAAGAAGAAGAAGAAGAAGCCGGAAGAATAATAATAAGTTTAAGTGAGATAACAATATGTTGGCTTTGCAAGCAAGCCAACATAA
>SRMA01025654.1:0-63580 GCA_007224835.1 Danionella cerebrum
TTTACTTGTTCCCTTAGATTCTCCTGGTGAAATTCCCGCGGTGGCGTTGTCCGTTTTGACGAGTTGATTTCTTCTGCTTGTCGCAGTCAGCAGGACAATGCCAGAAACACACAGCCAACGTCAGCGAGAGATGTGCGTGTGTTTATGAAAGCCGACCGCACTCCGAAAGCCACACTCAAGACTCACTCAGAGAACAACATACGGGTAAAGTGCACGCGATGCCAGGCTGCCCAATAGCGGAGAGAGAGCAGATTTGGTGTCCAGCACACGTTTTGTTCGATGCGTTTGTAAAATGTACAAATTGTTTATGGTAAAATGTTAAAATGTAAAAAAAAATAAATAAATAAATAAAGAAAATAAAGAAAACAACAACCTTAGCTCACTTTTTGTACGTGTTTCATCTATGATTCGTACATTGGATATTGTGATTTTCTCGGGACCGTCTTAGAAGTGATCATTTTGAAGTGTTTTGAACATTTCTTATATTTTTTTTCAATTTAACAAGAAATCAGTCGCACTAAGAGAAAAACTAAAGTGTTGCCTATAAATGTTTACCGTTTACTACCTGGTTCGTTCATTGTCTGTATTCGTTGTGAAAATTAATGAACGCGATCTGTGTCTTTGCAGTGAAGAGTATCCTTCAATCGTAATCCGCTCATACGAGGTGTCAAAGCGGTGGCCCTTTGCATCCATCGGTACCCAGGAAGCAGCTCTCGCGTTTCCCAAATCCATCTTCCCTTTCCAGAGTCAAAGGCTTATGGTGCCGGTGCACGTTTCCAGCGCCGTTTGGGAAGATTGCGGGGTACGGCCTAGAATTGAGCAAATTCAATGATCTCGACGCATGTTTTTGCTCCAGTGGAGTAAACCGGAGAAAACCAGCTCACGAGAATGAGCAAGTTCCTTTTGGAAGAGCCCCGGCTGGCCTCGAACCAGCAACCTTCTCACTTAAAGAGGAACAGCGATACCCGGCATGCCACTCGCAACAAATCATCTGCAATGTATTCACGCGCGAAAAATGAGATGGAGAAAAAAACAAAAAAAACAACGGACAAGCCTCTGTCACCCAAAAGCCCGTCGCTGACACAGCTACACCGGTGTGATGCTGATGACGAGTCCCACCCCGACTCATCATGGTCAAAATGTAAAGTGCCCTCGCATTGGTTACGTGCTCAATGGCATTGAGCACCTAACAAATGTTCTAAGGCATGCGCGGTAATGAATCTCGAAACACACATGCGCGATGACGTACTCAATAGTATTGAGGACGTAATCAATGTTCATCCGCGCATGCGCGGTGATGGATTTTGAAACTCCCATACCCTGTGATTAGGTTTTAAAGTCTATAGTTAAAACCATAGATATTTTATAATCAGACAAGTGTTCTTTGAAAAGACATAACAATTATACTGACACGAAATACTGTTTTACTCTGATGATCCCGATTCGTTTGATCACTCGTTTTGGAAGTGCATAAATACAGCAGTTTGTGAAATTCGATTTTAAGTAATTGTATTGTTGATATTCATAGTATTATTTGCTATTGTTGTTGTTCTAATGCTGTTTATTTCTTTATTTTAAATACATTTTTATTTTATACATTTATTTTATTTAACAATATGAAGCCGTGCGAAAGAAAAAAAAAAAGTTCGCATCCTCTTCCCCTCACCGCAAATCCACACAGACTTCAGACACATCAGTGAGCTCCCGCCCCGCTCACAGCCAATTGTGACGTCGTGCGCTCATTATAAATGGCCTATTATGCAGTGCATTTAAGTTGACGGTGACCGGAAATATTCAGGGTCTCCCCAACACTCTGTTCGCGAGCAGCGTGTGATTCTCGGTGGGCTTAAGCTCTCAGGTCATTTGGTTCCTCGTCTCGACGGAGTAGATTCAAGGTTTGCTCAAACAGGGACCTATGCAAATGACGTTCGGCTCTATTGGTTGCGTCGTCACGCTCGTCATTCTCGTCACGCCTGACTGATAAACGTTTGTTTAGACTTGATGTGTCTGGTTTTACTTGCCTAGAAATGCTTTTGTCTTTTATTTGAAGCTCGTGGTTAACTGGACGCTTAACCACTTCAACAGATTCGTGCTGTGTATTTGTGTTTTTTTCTTTTCAGAGGTTCGCCACCTGAGGGCGCACACGCTCCAAAAAACGCAGAGAGAGAAAGAGAGAGAGAGAGAGAGAGAGAGAGAGGGCCAGGTTTGAGTAACGTTTTTTTGTTCAATTTCTCTGATCTCTTGGTCACTTTTGATAAATTACTGCTTGTGGGAGATTTTAATATTCATGTAGATGAAACAGGTGATGCCCTTGGACTGTCATTTATAGACCTAGTAAATTCATTTGGGGTTCAACAAAACATTTCAAGACCACCTCATAGTCTTATTAGGGAAATATACACCACTTATTAATTAATTTTTTCCTCTTTTTTGAGTTTCAACTTGTTGGTTTACTGTAAAGCTGCTTTGAGACACTGTCCGTTGTGAAAAGCGCTATATAATAATCAAACTTGAACTTGTGTGCTATTGCGGCTGTGTTTAATTGAAAAAAAAGGGATAGAGACAAGAAAATTTGAGACTTGTCTTTTTTCTCTCTAAAGATAGGTTGCAGCTAGAACTACAGTGACAAAATTTAGCTTTGAGAGCAAAACTGACATTCCAAATGTGTCCGTGACTGCGGCCCTTTGGGCTGTGCTAAGGCTGTTCTTTACAGTCGACGCATTTCACAAGAGCTAGCACTGTGGCTTTTCATCAAAAGGTCACTAGTTAGAGGCTAGCGGGCGGCTCCTGCTGGTTACAGATGCTAATGAGCCAAGTACGGGTTTCTTTTTCAGAAAGCAGCAGAAACGAAGGCTGTGACAGTGATTTCTCTCTCTCTCTCTCTCTCTCTCCCTAGTGGAAATGCTTTACAGAGTCAGTAAAAGCACAGGGTTCTCTCCACGCCGCGACTGCGATGACGTGTCTGTGGGAAGTCGTGAAGGCCAATAAATTGCGTTGGTGTTCTGCCTTTGACATGCACTGTCTTTTAAGCAGAGTCTGCTTTTACTTGTTCCCTTAGATTCTCCTGGTGAAATTCCCGCGGTGGCGTTGTCCGCTTTGACCAGTTGATTTCTTCTGCTCGTCGCAGTCAGCAGGACAATGCCAGAAACACACAGCCAACGTTAGCGAGAGATGTGCGTGTGTTTATGTGAGCCGACCGCACTCCAAAAGCCACACTCAAGACTCACTCAGAGAACAACATACGGGTAAAGTGCACGCGCTGCCAGGCTGCCCAATAGCGGAAAGAGAGCAGATTTGGTGTCCAGCACACGTTTTGTTCGATGCGTTTGTAAAATGTACAAATTGTTTATGGTAAAATGTTAAATATGTAAAAAAATAAAGAATCCAAAACAATCTTAGCTCACTTTTTGTACGTGTTTCATCTATGATTCGTACATTGGATATTGTGATTTTCCCGGGACCGTCGTAGAAGTGATCATTTTGAAGTGTTTTGAACATTTCTTATATATTTTTCAATTTAACAAGAAATCAGTCGCACTAAGAGGAAAACTAAAGTGTTGCCCATAAATGTTTACCCGTTTACTACCTCGTTCGTTCATTGTCTGTATTCGTTGTGAAAATTAATGAACGCGATCTGTATCTTTGCAGAGAAGAGTATCCTTCAATCGTAATCCGCTCATACGAGGTGTCAAAGCGGTGGCCTTTGCATCAATCGGTACCCAGGAAGCAGCTCTCGCGTTTCCCAAATCCATCTTCCCTTTTCAGAGTCAAAGGCTTATGGTGCCGGTGCACGTTTCCAGCGCCGTTTGGGAAGATTGCGGGGTACGCCCTAGAAGTGAGCAAATTCAATGATCTCGGCGCATGTTTTTGCTCCAGTGGAGTAAACCGGAGAAAACCCGCTCACGAGAATGAGCAAGTTCCTTTTGGAAGAGCCCCGGCTGGCCTCGAACCAGCAACCTTCTCACTAAAAGAGGAACAGCGATACCGGCGTGCCACTCGCAACAAATCATCTGCAATGTATTCACGCGAGAAAAATGAGATGGAGAAAAAAAAACAAAAAAAAACAACGGACTAGCCTCTGTCACCCAAAAGCCCGTCGCTGACACAGCTACACCGGCGTGATGCTGATGACGAGTCCCACCCCGACTCATCATGGTCAAAATGTAAAGTGCCCTCGCATTGGTTACGTACTCAATGGCATTGGGCACCTAACAAATGTTCTAAGGCATGCGCGGTAATGAATATCGAAACACATGCGCGATGACGTACTCAATAGTATTGAGGACGTAATCAATATTCATACGCGCATGCGCGGTGATGGATTTTGAAACTCCCATACCCTGTGATTAGGTTTTAAAGTCTATGGTTAAACCCATAGATATTTTATAATTAGACAAGTGTTCTTTGAAAAGACATAACAATTATGCTGACACGAAATACTCTTTTTACTCTGATGATCCCGATTCGTTTGATCACTCGTTTTGGAAGTGCATAAATACAGCAGTTTGTGAAATTTGATTTTAAGTAATTGTATTGTTGATATTCATATTATTATTTGCTATTGTTGTTGTTCTAATGCTGTTTATTTCTTTATTTTAAATACATTTTTGTTTTATACATTTATTTTATTTAACAATATGAAGCCGTGCGAAAGAAAAAAAAAAAAAGTGCGCATCCTCTTCCCCGCACCGCAAATCCACACAGACTTCAGACACATCAGTGAGCTGCCGCCCGGCTCACAGCCAATTGTGACGTCGTGCGCTCATTATAAATGGCCTATTATGCAGTGCATTTAAGTTGACGGTGACCGGAGATATTCAGGGTCTCCCCCAACACTCTGTTCGCGAGCAGCGTGTGATTCTCGGTGGGCGCCAGCTCACAGGTCATTTGGTTCCTCGTCTCGACGGAGTAGATTCAAGGTTTGCTCAAACAGGGACCTATGCAAATGGCGTTCAACTCTATTGGTTGCGTCGTCACGCTCGTCATTCTCGTCACGCCTGACTGATAGACGTTTGTTTAGACTTGATGTGTCTGGTTTTACTTGCCTAAGAAATGCTTTTGTCTTTTATTTGAAGCTCATGGTTAACTGGACGCTTAACCACTTCAACAGATTCGTGCTATGTATTTGTGTTTTTTCTTTTCAGAGGTTCGCCACCTGAGGGCGCACACGCTCCAAAAACCGCAGAGAGAGAAAGAGAAAGAGAGAGAGGGAGAGAGGGCCAGGTTTGAGTAACGTTTTTTTGTTCAATTTCTCTCTGATCTCTTGGTCACTTTTGATAAATTACTGCTTGTGGGAGATTTAATATTCATGTAGATGAACCAGGTGATGCCCTTGGACTGTCATTTATAGACCTAGTAAATTCATTTGGGGTTCAACAAAACATTTCCAGACCACCTCATAGTCTTATTAGGGAAATATACCCCACTTATTAATTATTTTTTTCCTCTTTTTCGAGTTTCAACTTGTTGGTTTACTGTAAAGCTGCTTTGAGACACTGTCCGTTGTGGAAAGCGCTATATAAATAATCAAACTTGAACTTGTGTGCTATTGCGGCTGTGTTTAATTGAAAAAAAAAGGATAGAGACAAGAAAATTCGAGACTTGTCTTTTTTCTCTCTAAAGATGGGTTGCAGCTATAACTACAGTGACAAAATTTGGCTTTGAGAGCAAAACTGACATTCCAAATGTGTCCGTGACTGCGGCCCTTTGGGCCTGTGCTAAGGCTGTTCTTTACAGTCGACGCATTTCACAAGCGCTAGCACTGTGGCCTTTCATCAAAAGGTCACTAGTTCGAGGCTAGCGGGCGGCTCCTGCTGGTTACAGATCCTAATGAGCCAAGTACGGGTTTCTTTTTCAGAAAGCAGCAGAAACGAAGGCTGTGACAGTGATTTCTCTCTCTCTCTCTCTCTCTCTCTCTCTCTCTCTTCCTAGTAGAAATGCTTTACAGAGTCAGTAAAAGCACAGGGTTCTCTCCACGCCGCGACTGCGATGACGTGTCTGTGTGAAGTCGTGAAGGCCAATAAATTGCGTTGGTGTTCTGCCTTTGACATGCGCTGTCTTTTAAGCAGAGTCTGCTTTTACTTGTTTCTCCTGGTGAAATTCCCGCGGTGGCGTTGTCCGTTTTGACGAGTTGATTTCTTCTGCTCGTCGCGGTCAGCAGGACAATGCCAGAAACACACAGCCAACGTCAGCGAGAGATGTGCGTGTGTTTATGAGAACCGACCGCACTCCGAAAGCCACACTCAAGACTCACTCAGAGAACAACATACGGGTAAAGTGCACGCGATGCCAGGCTGCCCAATAACGGAAAGAGAGCAGATTTGGTGTCCAGCACACGTTTTGTTCGATGCGTTTGTAAATGTACAAATTGTTTATGGTAAAATGTTAAAAATGTAAAAAAATAAAGAAACCAAAACAATCTTAGCTCACTTTTTTTTTGTTTTTTATCTATGATTCGTACATTGGATATTGTGATTTTCTCGGGACCGTCGTAGAAGTGATCATTTTGAAGTGTTTTGAACGTTTCTTATATTTTTTTCAATTTAACAAGAAATCAGTCGCACTAAGAGAAAAAACTAAAGTGTTGCCTATAAATGTTTACCCGTTTACTACCTGGTTCGTTCATTGTCTGTATTCGTTGTGAAAATTAATGAACGCGATCTGTGTCTTTGCAGAAGAGTATCCTTCAATCGTAATCCGCTCATACGAGGTGTCAAAGCGGTGGCCCTCTGCATCAATCGGTACCCAGGAAGCAGCTCTCGCGTTTCCCAAATCCATCTTCCCTTTTCAGAGTCAAAGGCTTATGGTGCGGTGCACGTTTCCAGCGCCGTTTGGGAAGATTGCGGGGTACGCCCTAGAATTGAGCAAATTCAATGATCTCGACGCATGTGTTTGCTCCAGTGGAGTAAACCGGAGAAAACCCGCTCACGAGAATGAGCAAGTTCCTTTTGGAAGAGCCCGGCTGGCCTCGAACCAGCAACCTTCTCACTAAAAGAGGAACAGCGATACCCGGCGTGCCACTCGCAACAAATCATCTGCAATGTATTCACGCGAGAAAAATGAGATGGGGAAAAAAACAAAAAAAACAACGGACAAGCCTCTGTCACCCAAAAGCCCGTCGCTGACACAGCTACACGGCGTGATGCTGATGACGAGTCCCACCCCGACTCATCATGGTCAAAATGTAAAGTGCCCTCGCATTGGTTACGTACTCAATGGCATTGAGCACCTAACAAATGTTCTAAGGCATGCGCGGTAATGAATGTCGAAACACACATGCGCGATGACATGCGCTGTCTTTTAAACAGAGTCTGCTTTCACTTGTTCCCTTAGATTCTCCTGGTGAAATTCCCACGGTGGCGTTGTCCGTTTTGGCGAGTTGATTTCTTCTGCTCGTCGCAGTCAGCAGGACAATGCCAGAAACACACAGCCAACGTCAGCGAGAGATGTGCGTGTGTTTATGAGAGCGACCGCACTCCGAAAGCCACACTCAAGACTCACTCAGAGAACAACATACGGGTAAAGTGCACGCGATGCCAGGCTGCCCAATAACGGAAAAAGAGCAGATTTGGTGTCCAGCACACGTTTTGTTCGATGCGTTTGTAAAATGTACAAATTGTTTATGGTAAAATGTTAAAAATGTAAAAAAATAAAGAAACCAAAACAATCTTAGCTCACTTTTTGTACGTGTTTCATCTATGATTCGTACATTGGATATTGTGATTTTCTCGGGACCGTCGTAGAAGTGATCATTTTGAAGTGTTTGAACATTTCTTATATTTTTTTCAATTTAACAAGAAATCAGTCGCACTAAGAGAAAAACTAAAGTGTTGCCCATAAATGTTTACCCGTTTACTACCTCGTTAGTTCATTGTCTGTATTCGTTGTGAAAATTAATGAACGCGATCTGTGTCTTTGCAGAGAAGAGTATCCTTCAATCGTAATACGCTCATACGAGGGTGTCAAAGCAGTGGCCCTTTGCATCAATCGGTACCCAGGAAGCAGCTCTCGCGTTTCCCAAATCCATCTTCCTTTTCAGAGTCAAAGGCTTATGGTGCCGGTGCACGTTTCCAGCGCCGTTTGGGAAGATTGCGGGGTACGCCCTAGAATTGAGCAAATTCAATGATCACGACGCATGTTTTTGCTCCAGTGGAGTAAACCGGAGAAAACCCGCTCACGAGAATGAGAAAGTTCCTTTTGGAAGAGCCCCGGCTGGCCTCGAACCAGCAACCTTCTCACTAAAAGAGGAACAGCGATACCGGGCATGCCACTCGCAACAAATCATCTGCAATGTATTCACGTGAGAAAAATGAGATGGAGAAAAAAAAAAACAACGGACAAGCCTCTGTCACCCAAAAGCCCGTCGCTGACACAGCTACACCGGCGTGATGCTGATGGCGAGTCCCACCCCGACTCATCATGGTCAAAATGTAAAGTGCCCTCGCATTGGTTACGTACTCAATGGCATTGAGCACCTAACAAATGTTCTAAGGCATGCGCGGTAATGAATATCGAAACACACATGCGCGATGACGTACTCAATAGTATTGAGGGCGTAATCAATGTTCATACGCGCATGCGCGGTGATGGATTTTGAAACTCCCATACCCTGTGATTAGGTTTTAAAGTATATGGTTAAAACCATAGATATTTTATAATCAGACAAGTGTTCTTTGAAAAGACATAACAATTATACTGACACGAAATACTGTTTTTACTCTGATGATCCCGATTCGTTTGATCACTCGTTTTGGAAGTTCATAAATACAGCAGTTTGTGAAATTCGATTTTAAGTAATTGTATTGTTGATATTCATATTATTATTTGCTATTGTTGTTGTTCTAATGCTGTTTATTTCTTTATTTTAAATACATTTTTATTTTATACATTTATACATTTATTTTATTTAACAATATGAAGCCGTGCGAAAGAAAAAAAAAAGTGCGCATCCTCTTCCCCTCACCGCAAATCCACACAGACTTCAGACACATCAGTGAGCTGCCGCCCCGCTCACAGCCAATTGTGGCGTCGTGCGCTCATTATAAATGGCCTATTATGCAGTGCATTTAAGTTGACGGTGACCGGAAATATTCAGGGTCTCCCCCAACACTCTGTTCGCGAGCAGCGTGTGATTCTCGGTGGGCTTAAGCTCTCAGGTCATTTGGTTCCTCGTCTCGTTGGAGTAGATTCAAGGTTTGCGCAAACAGCGACCTATGCAAATGACGTTCAACTCTATTGGTTGCGTCGTCACGCTCGTCATTCTCGTCACGCCTGACTGATAAGCGTTTGTTTAGACTTGGTGTGTCTGGTTTTACTTGCCTAAGAAATGCTTTTGTCTTTTATTTGAAGCTCGTGGTTAACTGGGCGCTTAGCCACTTCAACAGATTCGTGCTATGTATTTGTGTTTTTTCTTTTCAGAGGTTCGCCACCTGAGGGCGCACACGCTCCAAAAACCGCAGAGAGAGAAAGAGAGAGAGAGAGAGAGAGAAAGAGAGGGCCAGGTTTGAGTAACGTTTTTTTGTTCAATTTCTCTCTGATCTCTTGGTCACTTTTGATAAATTACTGCTTGTGGGAGATTTTGATATTCATGTAGATGAACCAGGTGATGCCCTTGGACTGTCATTTATAGACCTAGTAAATTCATTTGGGGTTCAACAAAACATTTCCAGGCCACCTCATAGTCTTATTAGGGAAATATACACCACTTATTAATTAATTTTTTCCTCTTTTCCGAGTTTCAACTTGTTGGTTTACTGTAAAGCTGCTTTGAGACACTGTCCGTTGTGAAAAGAGCTATATAAATAATCAAACTTGAACTTGTGTGCTATTGCGGCTGTGTTTAATTGAAAAAAAAAAGGGATAGAGACGAGAAAATTCGAGACTTGTCTTTTTTTTCTCTCTAAAGATGGGTTGCAGCTATAACTACAGTGACAAAATTTGGCTTTGAGAGCAAAACTGACATTCCAAATGTGTCCGTGACTGCGGCCCTTTGGGCCTGTGCTAAGGCTCTTCTTTACAGTCGACGCATTTCACAAGAGCTAGCACTGTGGCTTTCATCAAAAGGTCACTAGTTCGAGGCTAGCGGGCGGCTCCTGCTGGTTACAGATGCTAATGAGCCAGGTACGGGGTTCTTTTTCAGAAAGCAGCAGAAACGAAGGCTGTGACAGTGATTTCTCTCTCTCTCTCTCTCTCTCTCTCTCTCTCCCTAGTAGAAATGCTTTACAGAGTCGGTAAAAGCACAGGGTTCTCTCCACGCCGCGACTGCGATGACGTGTCTGTGTGAATTCGTGAAGGGCTATAAATTGCGTTGGTGTTCTGCCTTTGACATGCACTGTCTTTTAAACAGAGTCTGCTTTTACTTGTTCCCTTAAATTCTCCTGGTGAAATTCCCGCGGTGGCGTTGTCCGTTTTGACGAGTTGATTTCTTCTGCTCGTCGCAGTCAGCAGGACAATGCCAGAAACACACAGCCAACGTCAGCGAGAGATATGCGTGTGTTTATGAGAGCCGACCGCACTCCGAAAGCCACACTCAAGACTCACTCAGAGAACAGCATACGGGTAAAGTGCACGCGATGCCAGGCTGCCCAATAACGGAAAGATAGCAGATTTGGTGTCCAGCACACGTTTTGTTCGATGCGTTTGAAAAATGTACAAATTGTTTATGGTAAAATGTTAAAAATGTAAAAAAATAAAGAAACCAAAACAATCTTAGCTCACTTTTTGTACGTGTTTCATCTATGATTCGTACATTGGATATTGTGATTTTCACGGGACCGTCGTAGAAGTGATCATTTTGAAGTGTTTTGAACATTTCTTATATTTTTTTCAATTTAACAAGAAATCAATCGCACTAAGAGAAAAACTAAAGTGTTGCCCATAAATGTTTACCCGTTTACTACCTCGTTAGTTCATTGTCTGTATTCGTTGTGAAAATTAATGAACGCGATCTGTGTCTTTGCAGAGAAGAGTATCCTTCAATCGTAATCCGCTCATACGAGGTGTCAAAGCGGTGGCCCTTTGCATCAATCGGTACCCAGGAAGCAGCTCTCGCGTTTCCCAAATCCATCTTCCCTTTTCAGAGTCAAAGGCTTATGGTGCCGGTGCACGTTTCCAGCGCCGTTTGGGAAGATTGCGGGGTACGCCCTAGAATTGAGCAAATTCAATGATCTCGACGCATGTTTTTGCTCCAGTGGAGTAAACCGGAGAAAACCCGCTCACGAGAATGAGCAAGTTCCTTTTGGAAGAGCCCCGGCTGGCCTCGAACCAGCAACCTTCTCACTAAAAGAGGAACAGCGATACCCGGCGTGCCACTCGCAACAAATCATCTGCAATGTATTCACGCGAGAAAAATGAGATGGAGAAAAAAAACAAAAAAAAACAACGGACAAGCCTCTGTCACCCAAAAGCCCGTCGCTGACACAGCTACACCGGCGTGATGCTGATGACGAGTCCCACCCCGACTCATCATGGTCAAAATGTAAAGTGCCCTCGCATTGGTTACGTACTCAATGGCATTGAGCACCTAACAAATGTTCTAAGGCATGCGCGGTAATGAATATCGAAACACACATGCGCGATGACATGCGCTGTCTTTTAAACAGAGTCTGCTTTTACTTGTTCCCTTAGATTCTCCTGGTGAAATTCCCGCGGTGGCGTTGTCCGTTTTGACGAGTTGATTTCTTCTGCTCGTCGCAGTCAGCAGGACAATGCCAGAAACACACAGCCAACGTCAGCGAGAGATGTGCGTGTGTTTATGAGAGCCGACCGCACTCCGAAAGCCACACTCAAGACTCACTCAGAGAACAACATACGGGTAAAGTGCACGCGATGCCAGGCTGCCCAATAACGGAAAGAGAGCAGATTTGGTGTCCAGCACACGTTTTGTTCGATGCGTTTGTAAAATGTACAAATTGTTTATGGTAAAATGTTAAAAATGTAAAAAAAAATAAAGAAACCAAAACAATCTTAGCTCACTTTTTGTACGTGTTTCATCTATGATTAGTACATTGGATATTGTGATTTTCTCGGGACCGTCGTAGAAGTGATCATTTTGAAGTGTTTTGAACATTTCTTATATTTTTTTCAATTTAACAAGAAATCAGTGGCACTAAGAGGAAAACTAAAGTGTTGCCCATAAATGTTTACCCGTTTACTACCTCGTTCGTTCATTGTCTGTATTCGTTGTGAAAATTAATGAACGCGATCTGTGTCTTTGCAGAGAAGAGTATCCTTCAATCGTAATCCGCTCATACGAGGTGTCAAAGCGGTGGCCCTTTGCATCAATCGGTACCCAGGAAGCAGCTCTCGCGTTTCCCAAATCCATCTTCCCTTTTCAGAGTCAAAGGCTTATGGTGCCGGTGCACGTTTCCAGCGCCGTTTGGGAAGATTGCGGGGTACGCCCTAGAATTGAGCAAATTCAATGATCTCGACGCATGTTTTTGCTCCAGTGGAGTAAACGGGAGAAAACCCGCTCACGAGAATGAGCAAGTTCCTTTTGGAAGAGCCCCGGCTGGCCTCGAACCAGCAACCTTCTCACTAAAAGAGGAACAGCGATACCCGGCGTGCCACTCGCAACCAATCATCTGCAATGTATTCCCGCGAGAAAAATGAGATGGAGAAAAAAAACAAAAAAAAACAACGGACAAGCCTCTGTCACCCAAAAGCCCGTCGCTGACACAGCTACACCGGCGTGATGCTGATGACGAGTCCCACCCCGACTCATCATGGTCAAAATGTAAAGTGCCCTCGCATTGGTTACGTGCTCAATGGCATTGAGCACCTAACAAATGTTCTAAGGCATGCGCGGTAATGAATGTCGAAACACACATGCGCGATGACGTACTCAATAGTATTGAGGACGTAATCAATGTTCATACGCGCATGCGCGGTGATGGATTTTGAAACTCCCATACCCTGTGATTAGGTTTAAAGTCTATGGTTAAAACCATAGATATTTTATAATTAGACAAGTGTTCTTTGAAAAGACATAACAATTATACTGACACGAAATACTGTTTTTTCTCTTTTTTTCCCGATTCGTTTGATCACTCGTTTTGGAAGTGCATAAATACAGCAGTTTGTGAAATTCGAGTTTAAGTAATTGTATTGTTGATATTCATATTATTATTTGCTATTGTTGTTGTTCTAATGCTTTATTTCTTTATTTTAAATACATTTTTATTTTATACATTTATTTTATTTAACAATATGAAGCCGTGCGAAAGAAAAAAAAAAGTGCGCATCCTCTTCCCCGCCCCCCAAATCCACACAGACTTCAGACACATCAGTGAGCTGCCGCCCCGCTCACAGCCAATGGTGACGTGGCGCGCTTGTCATTCAATAGTGACGTCGTGCGCTTATTATAAATGGCCTATTATGCAGTGCATTTAAGTTGACGGTGACCGGAAATATTCAGGGTCTCCCCAACACTCTGTTCGCGAGCAGCGTGTGATTCTCGGTGGGCTTAAGCTCTCAGGTCATTTGGTTCCTCGTCTCGACGGAGTAGATTCAAGGTTTGCTCAAACAGGGACCTATGCAAATGACGTTCAACTCTATTGGTTGCGTCGTCACGCTCGTCATTCTCGTCACGCCTGACTGATAAACGTTTGTTTAGACTTGATGTGTCTGGTTTTACTTGCCTAGAAATGCTTTTGTCTTTTATTTGAAGCTCGTGGTTAACTGGACGCTTAACCACTTCAACAGATTCGTGCTATGTATTTGTGTTTTTTCTTTTCAGAGGTTCGCCACCTGAGGGCGCACACGCTCCAAAAACCGCAGAGAGAGAAAGAGAAAGAGAGAGAGAGAGAGAGAGAGAGGACCAGGTTTGAGTAACGTTTTTTTGTTCAATTTCTCTCTGATCTCTTGGTCACTTTTGATAAATTACTGCTTGTGGGAGATTTTAATATTCATGTAGATGAACCAGGTGATGCCCTTGGACTGTCATTTATAGACCTAGTAAATTCATTTGGGGTTCAACAAAACATTTCCAGACCACCTCATAGTCTTATTAGGGAAATATACACCACTTATTAATTAATTTTTTCCTCTTTTTCGAGTTTCAACTTGTTGGTTTACTGTAAAGCTGCTTTGAGACACTGTCCGTTGTGAAAAGCGCTATATAAATAATCAAACTTGAACTTGTGTGCTATTGCGGCTGTGTTTAATTGAAAAAAAAAAAAGGGATAGAGACAAGAAAATTCGAGACTTGTCTTTTTTCTCTCTAAAGATGGGTTGCAGCTATAACTACAGTGACAAAATTTAGCTTTGAGAGCAAAACTGACATTCCAAATGTGTCCGTGACTGCGGCCCTTTGGGCCTGTGCTAAGGCTGTTCTTTACAGTCGACGCATTTCACAAGAGCTAGCACTGTAGCTTTTCATCAAAAGGTCACTAGTTCGAGGCTAGCGGGCGGCTCCTGCTGGTTACAGATGCTAATGAGCCAAGTACGGGTTTCTTTTTCAGAAAGCAGCAGAAGCGAAGGCTGTGACAGTGATTTCTCTCTCTCTCTCTCTCTCTCTCTCTCTCTCCTAGTAGAAATGCTTTACAGAGTCAGTAAAGCACAGGGTTCTCTCCACGCCGCGACTGCGATGACGTGTCTGTGTGAATTCGTGAAGGCCAATAAATTGCGTTGGTGTTCTGCCTTTGACATGCGCTGTCTTTTAAACAGAGTCTGCTTTTACTTGTTCCCTTAGATTCTCCTGGTGAAATTCCCGCGGTGGCGTTGTCCGTTTTGACGAGTTGATTTCTTCTGCTCGTCGCAGTCAGCAGGACAATGCCAGAAACACACAGCCAACGTCAGCGAGAGATGTGCGTGTGTTTATGAGAGCCGACCGCACTCCGAAAGCCACACTCAAGACTCACTCAGAGAACAACATACGGGTAAAGTGCACGCGATGCCAGGCTGCCCAATAGCGGAAAGAGAGCAGATTTGGTGTCCAGCACACGTTTTGTTCGATGCGTTTGTAAAATGTACAAATTGTTTATGGTAAAATGTTAAAAATGTAAAAAAATAAAGAAACCAAAACAATCTTAGCTCACTTTTTGTACGTGTTTCATCTATGATTCGTACATTGGATATTGTGATTTTCTCGGGACCGTCGTAGAAGTGATCATTTTGAAGTGTTTTGAACATTTCTTATATTTTTTTCAATTTAACAAGAAATCAGTCGCACTAAGAGGAAAACTAAAGTGTTGCCCATAAATGTTTACCCGTTTACTACCTCGTTCGTTCATTGTCTGTATTCGTTGTGAAAATTAATGAACGCGATCTGTGTCTTTGCAGAGAAGAGTATCCTTCAATCGTAATCCGCTCATACGAGGTGTCAAAGCGGTGGCCCTTTGCATCAATCGGTACCCAGGAAGCAGCTCTCGCGTTTCCCAAATCCATCTTCCCTTTTCAGAGTCAAAGGCTTATGGTGCCGGTGCACGTTTCCAGCGCCGTTTGGGAAGATTGCGGGGTACGCCCTAGAATTGAGCAAATTCAATGATCTCGACGCATGTTTTTGCTCCAGTGGAGTAAACCGGAGAAAACCCGCTCACGAGAATGAGCAAGTTCCTTTTGGAAGAGCCCCGGCTGGCCTCGAACCAGCAACCTTCTCACTAAAAGAGGAACAGCGATACCCGGCGTGCCACTCGCAACAAATCATCTGCAATGTATTCACGCGAGAAAAATGAGATGGAGAAAAAAAACAAAAAAAAACAACGGACAAGCCTCTGTCACCCAAAAGCCCGTCGCTGACACAGCTACACCGGCGTGATGCTGATGACGAGTCCCACCCCGACTCATCATGGTCAAAATGTAAAGTGCCCTCGCATTGGTTACGTACTCAATGGCATTGAGCACCTAACAAATGTTCTAAGGCATGCGCGGTAATGAATATCGAAACACACATGCGCGATGACGTACTCAATAGTATTGAGGACGTAATCAATGTTCATACGCGCATGCGCGGTGATGGATTTTGAAACTCCCATACCCTGTGATTAGGTTTTAAAGTCTATGGTTAAAACCATAGATATTTTATAATTAGACAAGTGTTCTTTGAAAAGACATAACAATTATACTGACACGAAATACTGTTTTTACTCTGATGATCCCGATTCGTTTGATCACTCGTTTTGGAAGTGCATAAATACAGCAGTTTGTGAAATTCGATTCTAAGTAATTGTATTGTTGATATTCATATTATTATTTGCTATTGTTGTTGTTCTAATGCTGTTTATTTCTTTATTTTAAATACATTTTTATTTTATACATTTATTTTATTTAACAATATGAAGCCGTGAGAAAGAAAAAAAAAAAGTGCGCATCCTCTTCCCCTCACCGCAAATCCACACAGACTTCAGACACATCAGTGAGCTGCCGCCCCGCTCACAGCCAATGGTGACGTGGAGCGCTTGTCATTCAATAGTGACGTGGCGCGCTTATTATAAATGGCCCATTATGCAGTGCATTTAAGTTGACGGTGACCGGAAATATTCAGGGTCCCCCCCAACACTCTGTTCGCGAGCAGCGTGTGATTCTCGGTGGGCGCAAGCTCTCAGGTCATTTGGTTCCTCGTCTCGACGGAGTAGATTCAAGGTTTGCTCAAACAGGGACCTATGCAAATGGCGTTCAACTCTATTGGTTGCGTCGTCACGCTCGTCATTCTCGTCACGCCTGACTGATAAGCGTTTGTTTAGACTTGATGTGTCTGGTTTTACTTGCCTAAGAAATGCTTTTGTCTTTTATTTGAAGCTCGTGGTTAACTGGACGCTTAACCACTTCAACAGATTCGTGCTGTGTATTTGTTTTTTTTCTTTTCAGAGGTTCGCCACCTGAGGGCGCACACGCTCCAAAAACCGCAGAGAGAGAAAGAGAAAGAGAGAGAGAGAGAGGGCCAGGTTTGAGTAACGTTTTTTTGTTCAATTTCTCTCTGATCTCTTGGTCACTTTTGATAAATTACTGCTTGTGGGAGATTTTAATATTCATGTAGATGAACCAGGTGATGCCCTTGGACTGTCATTTATAGACCTAGTAAATTCATTTTGGGTTCAACAAAACATTTCCAGACCACCTCATAGTCTTATTAGGGAAATATACACCACTTATTAATTAATTTTTTCCTCTTTTCGAGTTTCAACTTGTTGGTTTACTGTAAAGCTGCTTTGAGACACTGTCCGTTGTGAAAAGGGCTATATAAATAATCAAACTTGAACTTGTGTGCTATTGCGGCTGTGTTTAATTGAAAAAAAAAGGGATAGAGACAAGAAAATTCGAGACTTGTCTTTTTTCTCTCTAAAGATGGGTTGCAGCTATAGCTACAGTGACAAAATTTAGCTTTGAGAGCAAAACTGACATTCCAAATGTGTCCGTGACTGCGGCCCTTTGGGCCTGTGCTAAGGCTGCTCTTTACAGCCGACGCATTTCACAAGAGCTAGCACTGTGGCTTTTCATCAAAGGGTCACTAGTTCGAGGCTAGCGGGCGGCTCCTGCTGGTTACAGATGCTAATGAGCCAAGTACGGGTTTCTTTTTTCAGAAAGCAGCAGAAACGAAGGCTGTGACAGTGATTTCTCTCTCTCTCTCTCTCTCTCTCTCTCTCTCTCCCTAGTAGAAATGCTTTAAAGAGTCAGTAAAAGCACAGGGTTCTCTCCACGCCGCGACTGCGATGACGTGTCTGTGTGAATTCGTGAAGGCCAATAAATTGCGTTGGTGTTCTGCCTTTGACGTGCGCTGTCTTTTAAACAGAGTCTGCTTTTACTTGTTCCCTTAGATTCTCCTGGTGAAATTCCCGCGGTGGCGTTGTCCGTTTTGACGAGTTGATTTCTTCTGCTCGTCGCAGTCAGCAGAACAATGCCAGAAACACACAGCCAACGTCAGCGAGAGATGTGCGTGTGTTTATGAGAGCCGACCGCACGCCGAAAGCCACACTCAGGACTCACTCAGAGAACAACATACGGGTAAAGTGCACGCGATGCCAGGCTGCCCAATAGCGGAAAGAGAGCAGATTTGGTGTCCAGCACACGTTTTGTTCGATGCGTTTGTAAAATGTACAAATTGTTTATGGTAAAATGTAAAAAATAAAGAAACCAAAACAATCTTAGCTCACTTTTTGTACGTGTTTCATCTATGATACGTGCATTGGATATTGTGATTTTCTCGGGACCGTCGTAGAAGTGATCATTTTGAAGTGTTTTGAACATTTCTTATATTTTTTCAATTTAACAAGAAATCAGTCGCACTAAGAGAAAAACTAAAGTGTTGCCCATAAATGTTTACCCGTTTACTACCTCGTTGGTTCATTGTCTGTATTCGTTGTGAAAATTAATGAGCGCGATCTGTGTCTTTGCAGAGAAGAGTATCCTTCAATCGTAATCCGCTCATACGAGGTGTCAAAGCGGTGGCCCTTTGCATCAATCGGTACCCAGGAAGCAGCTCTCGCGTTTCCAAAATCCATCTTCCCTTTTCAGAGTCAAGGGCTTATGGTGCCGGTGCACGTTTCCAGCGCCGTTTGGGAAGATTGCGGGGTACGCCTTAGAATTGAGCAAATTCAATGATCTCGACGCATGTTTTTGCTCCAGTGGAGTAAACCGGAGAAAACCCGCACACGAGAATGAGCAAGGTCCTTTTGGAAGAGCCCCGGCTGGCCTCGAACCAGCAACCTTCTCACTAAAGAGGAACAGCGATACCCGGCGTGCCACTCGCAACAAATCATCTGCAATGTATTCACGCGAGAAAAATGAGATGGAGAAAAAAACAAAAAAAACAACGGACAAGCCTCTGTCACCAAAAAGCCCGTCGCTGACACAGCTACACCGGCGTGATGCTGATGACGAGTCCCACCCCGACTCATCATGGTCAAAATGTAAAGTGCCCTCGCATTGGTTGCGTACTCAATGGCAATGAGCACCTAACAAATGTTCTAAGGCATGCGCGGTAATGAATATCGAAACACACATGTGCGATGACATGCGCTGTCTTTTAAACAGAGTCTGCTTTTACTTGTTCCCTTAGATTCTCCTGGTGAAATTCCCGCGGTGGCGTTGTCCGTTTTGGCGAGTTGATTTCTTCTGCTCGTCGCAGTCAGCAGGACAATGCCAGAAACACACAGCCAACGTCAGCCCGAGATGTGCGTGTGTTTATGAGAGCCGACCGCACTCCGAAAGCCACACTCAAGACTCACTCAGAGAACAACATGCGGGTAAAGTGCACGCGATGCCAGGCTGCCCAATAACGGAAAGAGAGCAGATTTGGTGTCCAGCACACGTTTTGTACGATGCGTTTGTAAAATGTACAAATTGTTTATGGTAAAATGTTAAAAATGTAAAAAAAATAAAGAATCCAAAACAATCTTAGCTCACTTTTTGTACGTGTTTCATCTATGATTCGTACATTGGATATTGTGATTTTCTCGGGGACGTCGTAGAAGTGATCATTTTGAAGTGTTTTGAACATTTCTTATATTTTTTTCAATTTAACAAGAAATCAGTCGCACTAAGGGGAAAACTAAAGTGTTGCCCATAAATGTTTACCCGTTTACTACCTCGTTCGTTCATTGGCTGTAGTCGTTGTGAAAATTAATGAACGCGATCTGTGTCTTTGCAGAGAAGAGTATCCTTCAATCGTAATCCGCTCATCCGGGGTGTCAAAGCGGTGGCCCTTTGCATCAATCGGTACCCAGGAAGCAGCTCTCGCGTTTCCCAAATCCATCTTCCTTTTCAGAGTCAAAGGCTTATGGTGCCGGTGCACGTTTCCAGCGCCGTTTGGGAAGATTGCGGGGTACGCCCTAGAATTGGGCAAATTCAATGATCTCGGCGCATGTTTTTGCTCCAGTGGAGTAAACCGGAGAAAACCCGCTCACGAGAATGAGCAAGTTCCTTTTGGAAGAGCCCCGGCTGACCTCGAACCAGCAACCTTCTCACTAAAAGAGGAACAGCGATACCCGGCGTGCCACTCGCAACAAATCATCTGCAATGTATTCGCGCGAGAAAAATGAGATGGGGAAAAAAAACAAAAAAAAACAACGGACAAGCCTCTGTCACCCAAAAGCCCGTCGCTGACACAGCTACACCGGCGTGATACTGATGACGAGTCCCACCCCGACTCATCATGGTCAAAATGTAAAGTGCCCTCGCATTGGTTACGTACTCAATGGCAGTGAGCACCTAACAAATGTTCTAAGGCATGCGCGGTGAATATCGAAACACACATGCGCGATGACGTACTCAATAGTATTGAGGGCGTAATCAATGTTCATACGCGCATGCGCGGTGATGGATTTTGAAACTCCCATACCCTGTGATTGGGTTTTAAAGTCTATGGTTAAAACCATAGATATTTTATAATTAGACAAGTGTTCTTTGAAAAGACATAACAATTATACTGACACGAAATACTGTTTTTACTCTGATGATCGCGATTCGTTTGATCACTCGTTTTGGAAGTGCATAAATACAGCAGTTTGTGAAATTCGATTTTAAGTAATTGTATTGTTGATATTCATATTATTATTTGCTATTGTTGTTGTTCTAATGCTGTTTATTTCTTTTTTTTAAATACATTTTTATTTTATACATTTATTTTATTTAACAATATGAAGCCGTGCGAAAGAAAAAAAAAAAGTGCGCATCCTCTTCCCCGCACCGCAAATCCACACAGACTTCAGACACATCAGTGAGCTGCCGCCCCGCTCACAACCAATTGTGACGTCGTGCGCTCATTATAAATGGCCTATTATGCAGTGCATTTAAGTTGACGGTGACCGGAAATATTCAGGGTCTCCCCAAACACTCTGTTCGCGAGCAGCGTGTGATTCTCGGTGGGCTTAAGCTCTCAGGTCATTTGGTTCCTCGTCTCGACGGTGTAGATTCAAGGTTTGCTCAAACAGGGACCTATGCAAATGACGTTCAACTCTATTAGTTGCGTCGTCACGCTCGTCATTCTCGTCACGCCTGACTGATAAACGTTTGTTTAGACTTGATGTGTCTGGTTTTACTTACCTAAGAAATGCTTTTGTCTTTTATTTGAAGCTCGTGGTTAACTGGACGCTTAACCACTTCAACAGATTCGTGCTATGTATTTGTGTGTTTTCTTTTCAGAGGTTCGCCACCTGAGGGCGCACACGCTCCAAAAACCGCAGAGAGAGAAAGAGAAAGAGAGAGAGAGAGAGGGCCAGGTTTGAGTAACGTTTTTTTGTTCAATTTCTCTCTGATCTCTTGGTCACTTTTGATAAATTACTGCTTGTTGGAGATTTTAATATTCATGTAGATGAACCAGGTGATGCCCTTGGACTGTCATTTATAGACCTAGTAAAATCATTTGGGGGTCAACAAAACATTTCCAGACCACCTCATAGTCTTATTAGGGAAATATACACCACTTATTAATTAATTTTTTCCTCTTTTTCGAGTTTCAACTTGTTGGTTTACTGTAAAACTGCTTTGAGACACTGTCCGTTGTGAAAAGCGCTATATAAATAATCAAACTTGAACTTGTGTGCTATTGAGGCTGTGTTTAATTGAAAAAAAAAGGGATAGAGACAAGAAAATTCGAGACTTGTCTTTTTTTCTCTCTAAAGATGGGTTGCAGCTATAACTACAGTGACAAAATTTAGCTTTGAGAGCAAAACTGACATTCCAAATGTGTCCGTGACTGCGGTCCTTTGGGCCTGTGCTAAGGCTGTTCTTTACAGTCTACGCATTTCACAAGAGCTAGCACTGTGGCTTTTCATCAAAGGTCACTAGTTCGAGGCTAGCGGGCGGCTCCTGCTGGTTACAGATGCTAATGAGCCAAGTACGGGTTTCTTTTTTCAGAAAGCAGCAGAAACGAAGGCTGTGACAGTGATTTCTCTCTCTCTCTCTCTCTCTCTCTCCCTAGTAGGAATGCTTTACAGAGTCAGTAAAAGCACAGGGTTCTCTCCACGCCGCGACTGCGATGGCGTGTCTGTGTGAATTCGTGAAGGCCAATAAATTGCGTTGGTGTTCTGGCTTTGACATGCACTGTCTTTTAAACAGAGTCTGCTTTTACTTGTTCCCTTAGATTCTCCTGGTGAAATTCCTGCGGTGGCGTTGTCCGTTTTGACGAGTTGATTTCTTCTGCTCGTCGCAGTCAGCAGGACAATGCCAGAAACACACAGCCAACGTCAGCGAGAGATGTGCGTGTGTTTATGAGAGCGACCGCACTCCGAAAGCCACACTCAAGACTCACTCAGAGAACAACATACGGGTAAAGTGCACGCGATGGCAGGCTGCCCAATAACGGGAAGAGAGCAGATTTGGTGTCCAGCACACGTTTTGTTCGATGCGTTTGTAAAATTTACAAATTGTTTATGGTAAAATGTTAAAAATGTAAAAAAATAAAGAAACCAAAACAATCTTAGCTCACTTTTTTTATGCGTTTCATCTATGATTCGTACATTGGATATTGTGATTTTCTCTGGACCGTCGTAGAAGTGATCGTTTTGAAGTGTTTTGAACATTTCTTATATTTTTTTCAATTTAACAAGAAATCAGTCGCACTAAGAGGAAAACTAAAGTGTTGCCATAAATGTTTACCCGTTTACTACCTCGTTCGTTCATTGTCTGTATTCGTTGTGAAAATTATTGAACGCGATCTGTGTCTTTGCAGAGAAGAGTATCCTTCAATCGTAATCCGCTCATGCGAGGTGTCAAAGCGGTGGCCCTTTGCATCAATCGGTACCCAGGAAGCAGCTCTGGCGTTTCCCAAATCCATCTTCCCTTTTCAGAGTCAAAGGCTTATGGTGCCGGTGCACGTTTCCAGCGCCGTTTGGGAAGATTGCGGGGTACGCCCTAGAATTGAGCAAATTCAATGATCTCGACGCATGTTTTTGCTCCAGTGGAGTAAGCGGGAGAAAACCCGCTCACGAGAATGAGCAAGTTCCTTTTGGAAGAGCCCCGGCTGGCCTCGAACCAACAACCTTCTCACTAAAAGAGGAACAGCGATACCCGGCGTGCCACTCGCAACAAATCATCTGCAATGTATTCACGCGAGAAAAATGAGATGGAAAAAAAAAACAAAAAAAAAACAACGGACAAGCCTCTGTCACCCAAAGGCCCGTCGCTGACACAGCTACACCGGCGTGATGCTGATGACGAGTCCCACCCCGACTCATCATGGTCAAAATGTAAAGTGCCCTCGCATTGGTTACGTACTCAATGGCGTTGAGCACCTAACAAATGTTCTAAGGCATGCGCGGTAATGAATATCGAAACACACATGCGCGATGACATGCGCTATCTTTTAAACAGAGTCTGCTTTTACTTGTTCCCTTAGATTCTCCTGGTGAAATTCCCGCGGTGGCGTTGTCCGTTTTGACGAGTTGATTTCTGCTGCGCGTCGCAGTCAGCAGGACAATGCCAGAAACACACAGCCAACGTCAGCGAGAGATGGGCGTGTGTTTATGAGAGCCGACCGCACTCCAAAAGCCACACTCAAGACTCACTCAGAGAACAGCATACGGGTAAAGTGCACGCGATGCCAGGCTGCCCAATAACGGAAAGAGAGCAGATTTGGTGTCCAGCACACGTTTTGTTCGATGCGTTTATAAAATGTACAAATTGTTTATGGTAAAATGTTAAAAATGTAAAAAAATAAAGACACCAAAACAATCTTAGCTCCCTTTTTGTACGTGTTTCATCTATGATTCGTACATTGGATATTGTGATTTTCTCGGGACCGTCGTAGAAGTGATCATTTGAAGTGTTTTGAACATTTCTTATATTTTTTTCAATTTAACAAGAAATCAGTCGCACTAAGAGGAAAACTAAAGTGTTGCCCATAAATGTTTACCCGTTTACTACCTCGTTCGTTCATTGTCTGTATGCGTTGTGAAAATTAATGAACGCGATCTGTGTCTTTGCAGAGAAGAGTATCCTTCAATCGTAATCCGCTCATACGAGGTGTCAAAGCGGTGGCCCCTTGCATCAATCGGTACCCAGGAAGCAGCTCTCGCGTTTCCCAAATCCATCTTCCCTTTCCAGAGTCAAAGGCTTATGGTGCCGGTGCACGTTTCCAGCGCCGTTTGGGAAGATTGCGGGGTACGCCCTAAATTGAGCAAATTCAATGATCTCGACGCATGTTTTTGCTCCAGTGGAGTAAACCGGAGAAAACCCGCTCTCGAGAATGAGCAAGTTCCTTTTGGAAGAGCCCCGGCTGGCCTCGAACCAGCAACCTTCTCACTAAAAGAGGAACAGCGATACCGGCGTGCCACTCGCAACAAATCATCTGCAATGTATTCACGCGAGAAAAATGAGATGGAGAAAAAAAAACAAAAAAAAACAACGGACAAGCCTCTGTCACCCAAAAGCCAGTCGCTGACACAGCTACACCGGCGTGATGCTGATGACGAGTCCCACCCCGACTCATCATGGTCCAAATGTAAAGTGCCCTCGCATTGGTTACGTACTCAATGGCATTGAGCACCTAACAAATGTTCTAAGGCATGCGCGGTAATGAATATCGAAACACACATGCGCGATGGCGTACTCAATAGTATTGAGGACGTAATCAATGTTCATACGCGCATGCGCGGTGATGGATTTTGAAACTCCCATACCCTGTGATTAGGTTTAAAGTCTATGGTTAAAACCATAGATATTTTATAATTAGACAAGTGTTCTTTGAAAAGACATAACAATTATACTGACACGAAATACTGTTTTTGCTCTGATGATCCCGATTCGTTTGATCACTCGTTTTGGAAGTGCATAAATACAGCAGTTTGTGAAATTCGATTTTAAGTAATTGTATTGTTGATATTCATATTATTTTTTGCTATTGTTGTTGTTCTAATGCTGTTTATTTCTTTATTTTAAATACATTTTTATTTTATACATTTATTTTATTTAACAATATGAAGCCGTACGAAAGAAAAAAAAAAAAGTGCGCATCCTCTTCCCCGCACCGCAAATCCACACAGACTTCAGACACATCAGTGAGCTGCAGCCCCGCTCACAGCCAATTGTGACGTCGTGCGCTCATTATAAATGGCCTATTATGCAGTGCATTTAAGTTGACGGTGACCGGAAATATTCACGGTCCCCCCCAACACTCTGTTCGCGAGCAGCGTGTGATTCTCGGTGGGCTTAAGCTCTCAGGTCATTTGGTTCCTCGTCTCGGCGGAGTAGATTCAAGGTTTGCGCAAACAGGGACCTATGCAAATGACGTTCAACTCTATTGGTTGCGTCGTCACGCTCGTCATTCTCGTCACGCCTGACTGATAAACGTTTGTTTAGACTTGATGTGTCTGGTTTTACTTGCCTAGAAATGCTTTTGTCTTTTATTTGAAGCTCGTGGTTAACTGGACGCTTAACCACTTCAACAGATTAGTGCTATGTATTTGTGTTTTTTCTTTTCAGAGGTTCGCCACCTGAGGGCGCACACGCTCCAAAACCGCAGAGAGAGAAAGAGAAAGAGAGAGAGAGAGAGAGGGCCAGGTTTGAGTAACGTTTTTTGTTCAATTTCTCTCTGATCTCTTGGTCACTTTTGATAAATTACTGCTTGTGGGAGATTTTAATATTCATGTAGATGAACCGGGTGATGCCCTTGGACTGTCATTTATAGACCTAGTAAATTCATTTGGGGTTCAACAAAACATTTCCAGACCACCTCATAGTCTTATTAGGGAAATATACACCACTTATTAGTTAATTTTTTCCTCTTTTTCGAGTTTCAACTTGTTGGTTTACTGTAAAGCTGCTTTGAGACACTGTCCGTTGTGAAAAGCGCTATATAAATAATCAAACTTGAACTTGTGTGCTATTGCGGCTGTGTTTAATTGAAGAAAAAAAGGGATAGAGACAAGAAAATTCGAGACTTGTCTTTTTTCTCTCTAAAGATGGGTTGCAGCTATAACTACAGTGACAAAATTTGGCTTTGAGAGCAAAACTGACATTCCAAATGTGTCCGTGACTGCGGCCCTTTGGGCCTGTGCTAAGGCTGTTCTTTACAGTCGACGCATTTCACAAGAGCTAGCACTGTGGCTTTTCATCAAAGGTCACTAGTTCGAGGCTAGCGGGCGGCTCCTGCTGGTTACAGATGCTAATGAGCCAAGTACGGGTTTCTTTTTCAGAAAGCAGCAGAAACGAAGGCTGTGACAGTGATTTCTCTCTCTCTCTCTCTCTTCCTAGTAGAAATGCTTTACAGAGTCAGTAAAAGCACAGGGTTCTCTCCACGCCGCGACTGCGATGACGTGTCTGTGTGAATTCGTGAAGGCCAATAAATTGCGTTGGTGTTCTGCCTTTGACATGCACTGTCTTTTTAACAGAGTCTGCTTTTACTTGTTCCCTTAGATTCTCCTGGTGAAATTCCCGCGGTGGCGTTGTCCGTTTTGACGAGTTGATTTCTTCTGCTCGTCGCAGTCAGCAGGACAATGCCAGAAACACACAGCCAACGTCAGCGAGAGATGTGCGTGTGTTTATGAGAGCCGACCGCACCCCGAAAGCCACACCCAAGACTCACTCAGAGAACAACATACGGGTAAAGTGCACGCGATGCCAGGCTGCTCATTAACGGAAAGAGAGCAGATTTGGTGTCCAGCACACGTTTTGTTCGATGCGTTTGTAAAATGTACACATTGTTTATGGAAAAATGTTAAAAATGTAAAAAAATAAAGAAACCAAAACAATCTTAGCTCACTTTTTGTACGTGTTTCATCTATGATTCGTACATTGGATATTGTGATTTTCTCGGGACCGTCATAGAAGTGATCTTTTTGAAGTGTTTTGAACATTTCTTATATTTTTTTCAATTTAACAAGAAATCAGTCGCACTAAGAGGAAAACTAAATTGTTGCCCTTAAATGTTTACCCGTTTACTACCTCGTTCGTTCATTGTCTGTATTCGTTGTGAAAATTAATGAGCGCGATCTGTGTCTTTGCAGAGAAGAGTATCCTTCAAGCGTAATCCGCTCATACGAGGTGTCAAAGCGGTGGCCCTTTGCATCAATCGGTACCCAGGAAGCAGCTCTCGCGTTTCCCAAATCCATCTTCCCTTTTCAGAGTCAAGGCTTATGGTGCCGGTGCACGTTTCCAGCGCCGTTTGGGAAGATTGCGGGGTACGCCCTAGAATTGAGCAAATTCAATGATCGCGGCGCATGTTTTTGCTCCAGTGGAGTAAACCGGAGAAAACCCGCTCACGAGAATGAGCAAGTTCCTTTTGGAAGAGGCCCGGCTGGCCTCGAACCAGCAACCTTCTCACTAAAAGAGGAACAGCGATACCCGGCGTGCCACTTCGCAACAAATCATCTGCAATGTATTCACGCGAGAAAAATGAGATGGAGAAAAAAAACAAAAAAAAACAGCGGACAAGCCTCTGTCACCCAAAAGCCCGTCGCTGACACAGCTACACCGGCGTGATGCTGATGACGAGTCCCACCCCGACTCATCATGGTCAAAATGTAAAGTGCCCTCGCATTGGTTACGTACTCAATGGCATTGAGCGCCTAACAAATGTTCTAAGGCATGCGCGGTAATGAATATCGAAACACACATGCGCGATGACATGCGCTGTCTTTTAAACAGAGTCTGCTTTTACTTGTTCCCTTAGATTCTCCTGGTGAAATTCCCTCGGTGGCGTTGTCCGTTTTGACGAGTTGATTTCTTCTGCTCGTCGCAGTCAGCAGGACAATGCCAGAAACACACAGCCAACGTCAGCGAGAGATGTGCGTGTGTTTATGAGCGCCGACCGCCCTCCGAAAGCCACACTCAAGACTCACTCAGAGAACAACATACGGGTAAAGTGCACGCGATGCCAGGCTGCCCAATAACGGAAGAGAGCAGATTTGGTGTCCAGCACACGTTTTGTTCGATGCGTTTGTAAAATGTACAAATTGTTTATGGTAAAATGTTAAAAATGTAAAAAAATAAAGAAACCAAAACAATCTTGGCTCACTTTTTGTACGTGTTTCATCTATGATTCGTACATTGGATATTGTGATTTTCTCGGGACCGTCGTAGAAGTGATCATTTTGAAGTGTTTTGAACATTTCTTATATTTTTTTCAATTTAACAAGAAATCAGTCGCACTAAGAGGAAAACTAAAGTGTTGCCCATAAATGTTTACCCGTTTACTACCTCGTTCGTTCATTGTCTGTATTGTTGTGAAAATTAATGAACGCGATCTGTGTCTTTGCAGAGAAGAGTATCCTTCAATCGTAATCCGCTCATACGAGGTGTCAAAGCGGTGGCCCTTTGCATCAATCGGTACCCAGGAAGCAGCTCTCGCGTTTCCCAAATCCATCTTCCCTTTTCAGAGTCAAAGGCTTATGGTGCCGGTGCACGTTTCCAGCGCCGTTTGGGAAGATTGCGGGGTACGCCCTAGAATTGAGCAAATTCAATGATCTCGACGCATGTTTTTGCTCCAGTGGAGTAAACCGGAGAAAACCAGCTCACGAGAATGAGCAAGTTCCTTTTGGAAGAGCCCCGGCTGGCCTCGAACCAGCAACCTTCTCACTAAAAGAGGAACAGCGATACCCGGCGTGCCACTCGCAACAAATCATCTGCAATGTATTCACGCGAGAAAAATGAGATGGAGAAAAAAAACAAAAAAAAACAACGGACAAGCCTCTGTCACCCAAAAGCCCGTCGCTGACACAGCTACACCGGCGTGATGCTGATGACGAGTCCCACCCGACTCATCATGGTCAAAATGTAAAGTGCCCTCGCATTGGTTACGTACTCAATGGCATTGAGCACCTAACAAATGTTCTAAGGCATGCGCGGTAATGAATATCGAAACACACATGCGCGATGACGTACTCAATAGTATTGAGGGCGTAATCAATGTTCATACGCGCATGCGCGGTGATGGATTTTGAAACTCCCATACCCTGTGATTAGGTTTTAAAGTCTATGGATAAAACCATAGATATTTTATAATCAGACAAGTGTTCTTTGAAAAGACATAACAATTATACTGACACGAAATACTGTTTTACTCTGATGATCCCGATTCGTTTGATCACTCGTTTTGGAAGTGCATAAATACAGCAGTTTGTGAAATTCGATTTTTAGTAATTGTATTGTTGATATTCATATTATTATTTGCTATTGTTGTTGTTCTAATGCTGTTTATTTCTTTATTTTTTATACATTTTTATTTTATACATTTATTTTATTTAACAATATGAAGCCGTGCGAAAGAAAAAAAAAAGTGCGCATCCTCTTCCCCGCCCCCCAAATCCACACAGACTTCAGACACATCAGTGAGCTGCCGCCCCGCTCACAGCCAGTTGTGACGTCGTGCGCTCATTATAAATGGCCTATTATGCAGTGCATTTAAGTTGACGGTGACCGGAAATATTCAGGGTCTCCCCAAAACACTCTGTTCGCGAGCAGCGTGTGATTCTCGGTGGGCTTAAGCTCTCCGGTCATTTGGTTCCTCGTCTCGACGGAGTAGATTCAAGGTTTGCTCAAACAGGGACCTATGCAAATGGCGTTCAACTCTATTGGTTGCGTCGTCACGCTCGTCATTCTCGTCCCGCCTGACTGATAAACGTTTGTTTAGACTTGATGTGTCTGGTTTTACTTGCCTAAGAAATGCTTTTGTCTTTTATTTGAAGCTCGTGGTTAACTGGACGCTTAACCACTTCAACGGATTCGTGCTGTGTATTTGTGTTTTTTCTTTTCAGAGGTTCGCCACCTGAGGGCGCACACGCTCCAAAAACCACAGAGAGAGAAAGAGAAAGAGAGAGAGAGAGAGAGAGAGAGAGAGAGAGAGAGGGCCAGGTTTGAGTAACGTTTTTTTGTTCAATTTCTCTCTGATCTCTTGGTCACTTTTGATATATTACTGCTTGTGGGAGATTTTAATATTCATGTAGATGAACCAGGTGATGCCCTTGGACTGTCATTTATAGACCTAGTAAATTCATTTGGGGTTCAACAAAACATTTCCAGACCACCTCCTAGTCTTATTAGGGAAATATACACCACTTATTAATTAATTTTTTCCTCTTTTTTGAGTTTCAACTTGTTTGTTTACTGTAAAGCTGCTTTGAGACACTGTCCGTTGTGAAAAGCGCTATATAAATAATCAAGCTTGAACTTGGGTGCTATTGCGGCTGTGTTTAATTGAAAAAAAAAGGGATAGAGACAAGAAAATTCGGGACTTGTCTTTTTTCTCTCTAAAGATGGGTTGCAGCTATAACTACAGTGACAAGATTTAGCTTTGAGAGCAAAACTGACATTCCAAATGTGTCCGTGACTGCGGCCCTTTGGGCCTGTGCTAAGGCTCTTCTTTACAGTCGGCGCATTTCACAAGAGCTAGCACTGTGGCTTTTCATCAAAAGGTCACTAGTTCGAGGCTAGCGGGCGGCTCCTGCTGGTTACAGATGCTAATGAGCCAAGTACGGGTTTCTTTTTCAGAAAGCAGCAGAAACGAAGGCTGTGACAGTGATTTCTCTCTCTCTCTCTCTCTCTCTCCCTAGTAGAAATGCTTTACAGAGTCAGTAAAAGCACAGGGTTCTCTCCACGCCGCGACTGCGATGACGTGTCTGTGTGAATTCGTGAAGGCCAATAAATTGCGTTGGTGTTCTGCCTTTGACATGCACTGTCTTTTAAACAGAGTCTGCTTTTACTTGTTCCCTTAGATTCTCCTGGTGAAATTCCCGCGGTGGCGTTGTCCGTTTTGACGAGTTGATTTCTTCTGCTCGTCGCAGTCAGCAGGACAATGCCAGAAACACACAGCCAACGTCAGCGAGAGATGTGCGTGTGTTTATGAGAGCCGACCGCACTCCGAAAGCCACACTCAAGACTCACTCAGAGAACAACATGCGGGTAAAGTGCACGCGATGCCAGGCTGCCCAATAACGGAAAGAGAGCAGATTTGGTGTCCAGCACACGTTTTGTTCGATGCGTTTGTAAAATGTACAAATTGTTTATGGTAAAATGTTAAAAATGTAAAAAAATAAAGAAACCAGAGCAATCTTAGCTCACTTTTTGTACGTGTTTCATCTATGATTCGTACATTGGATATTGTGATTTTCTCGGGACCGTCGTAGAAGTGATCATTTTGAAGTGTTTTGAACATTTCTTATATTTTTTTCAATTTAACAAGAAATCAGTCGCACTAAGAGGAAAACTAAAGTGTTGCCCATAAATGTTTACCCGTTTACTACCTCGTTCGTTCATTGTCTGTATTCGTTGTGAAAATTAATGAACGCGATCTGTGTCTTTGCAGAGAAGAGTATCCTTCAATCGTAATCCGCTCATACGAGGTGTCAAAGCGGTGGCCCTTTGCATCAATCGGTACCCAGGAAGCAGCTCTCGCGTTTCCCAAATCCATCTTCCCTTTTCAGAGTCAAAGGCTTATGGTGCCGGTGCACGTTTCCAGCGCCGTTTGGGAAGATTGCGGGGTACGCCCTAGAATCGAGCAAATTCAATGATCACGACGCATGTTTTTGCTCCAGTGGAGTAAACCGGAGAAAACCCGCTCACGAGAATGAGCAAGTTCCTTTTGGAAGAGCCCCGGCTGGCCTCGAACCAGCAACCTTCTCACTAAAAGAGGAACAGCGATACCCGGCGTGCCACTCGCAACAAATCATCTGCAATGTATTCACGCGAGAAAAATGAGATGGGAAAAAAAACAAAAAAAAAACAACGGACAAGCCTCTGTCACCCAAAAGCCCGTCGCTGACACAGCTACACCGGCGTGATGCTGATGACGAGTCCCACCCCGACTCATCATGGTCAAAATGTAAAGTGCCCTCGCATTGGTTACGTACTCAATGGCATTGAGCACCCAACAAATGTTCTAAGGCATGCGCGGTAATGAATATCGAAACACACATGCGCGATGACATGCGCTGTCTTTTAAACAGAGTCTGCTTTTACTTGTTCCCTTAGATTCTCCTGGTGAAATTCCCGCGGTGGCGTTGTCCGTTTTGACGAGTTGATTTCTTCTGCTCGTCGCAGTCAGCAGGACAATGCCAGAAACACACAGCCAACGTCAGCGAGAGATGTGCGTGTGTTTATGAGAGCCGACCGCACTCCGAAAGCCACACTCAAGACTCACTCAGAGAACAACATACGGGTAAAGTGCACGCGATGCCAGGCTGCCCAATAACGGAAAGAGAGCAGATTTGGTGTCCAGCACACGTTTTGTTCGATGCGTTTGTAAAATGTACAAATTGTTTATGGTAAAATGTTAAAATGTAAAAAAAAATAAATAAATAAATAAAGAAAATAAAGAAAACAACAACCTTAGCTCACTTTTTGTACGTGTTTCATCTATGATTCGTACATTGGATATTGTGATTTTCTCGGGACCGTCGTAGAAGTGATCATTTTGAAGTGTTTTGAACATTTCTTATATTTTTTTCAATTTAACAAGAAATCAGTCGCACTAAGAGGAAAACTAAAGTGTTGCCCATAAATGTTTACCCGTTTACTACCTCGTTCGTTCATTGTCTGTATTCGTTGTGAAAATTAATGAACGCGATCTGTGTCTTTGCAGAGAAGAGTATCCTTCAATCGTAATCCGCTCATACGAGGTGTCAAAGCGGTGGCCCTTTGCATCAATCGGTACCCAGGAAGCAGCTCTCGCGTTTCCCAAATCCATCTTCCCTTTTCAGAGTCAAAGGCTTATGGTGCCGGTGCCCGTTTCCAGCGCCGCTTGGGAAGATTGCGGGGTACGCCCTAGAATTGAGCAAATTCAATGATCTCGACGCATGTTTTTGCTCCAGTGGAATAAACCGGAGAAAACCCGCTCACGAGAATGAGCAAGTTCCTTTTGGAAGAGCCCGGCTGGCCTCGAACCAGCAACCTTCTCACTAAAAGAGGAACAGCGATACCCGGCGTGCCACTCGCAACAAATCATCTGCAATGTATTCACGCGAGAAAAATGAGATGGAGAAAAAAAACAAAAAAAAACAGCGGACAAGCCTCTGTCACCCAAAAGCCCGTCGCTGACACAGCTACACCGGCGTGATGCTGATGACGAGTCCCACCCCGACTCATCATGGTCAAAATGTAAAGTGCCCTCGCATTGGTTACGTACTCAATGGCAATGAGCACCTAACAAATGTTCTAAGGCATGCGCGGTAATGAATCTCGAAACACATGCGCGATGACGTACTCAATAGTATTGAGGACGTAATCAATGTTCATACGCGCATGCGCGGTGATGGTTTTTGAAACTCCCATACCCTGTGATTAGGTTTTAAAGTCTATGGTTAAAACCATAGATATTTTATAATCAGACAAGTGTTCTTTGAAAAGACATAATAATTATACTGACACGAAATACTGTTTTTACTCTGATGATCCCGATTCGTTTGATCACTCGTTTTGGAAGTGCATAAATGCAGCAGTTTGTGAAATTCGATTTTAAGTAATTGTATTGTTGATATTCATATTATTATTTACTATTGTTGTTGTTCTAATGCTGTTTATTTCTTTATTTTAAATACATTTTTATTTTATACATTTATTTTATTTAACAATATGAAGCCGTGCGAAAGAAAAAAAAAAAGCGCGCATCCTCTTCCCCGCACCGCAAATCCACACAGACTTCAGACGCATCAGTGAGCTGCCGCCCCGCTCACAGCCAATTGTGACGTCGTGCGCTCATTATAAATGGCCTATTATGCAGTGCATTTAAGTTGACGGTGACCGGAAATATTCAGGGTCTCCCCCAACACTCTGTTCGCGAGCAGCGTGTGATTCTCGGTGGGCTTAAGCTCTCAGGTCATTTGGTTCCTCGTCTCGACGGAGTAGATTCAAGGTTTGCTCAAACAGGGACCTATGCAAATGACGTTCAACTCTATTGGTTGCGTCGTCGCGCTCGTCATTCTCGTCACGCCTGACTGATAAACGTTTGTTTAGACTTGATGTGTCTGGTTTTACTTGCCTAAGAAATGCTTTTATCTTTTATTTGAAGCTCGTGGTTAACTGGACGCTTAACCACTTCAACAGATTCGTGCTATGTATTTGTGTTTTTTCTTTTCAGAGGTTCGCCACCTGAGGGCGCACACGCTCCAAAAACCGCAGAGAGAGAAAGAGAAAGAGAGAGAGAGAGAGAGAGAGAGAGAGGGCCAGGTTTGAGTAACGTTTTTTTGTTCAATTTCTCTCTGATCTCTTGGTCACTTTTGATAAATTACTGCTTGTGGGAGATTTTAATATTCATGTAGATGAACCAGGTGATGCCCTTGGACTGTCATTTATAGACCTAGTAAATTCATTTGGGGTTCAACAAAACATTTCCAGACCACCTCATAGTCTTATTAGGGAAATATACACCACTTATTAATTAATTTTTTCCTCTTTTTCGAGTTTCAACTTGTTGGTTTACTGTAAAGCTGCTTTGAGACACTGTCCGTTGTGAAAAGCGCTATATAAATAATCAAACTTGAACTTGTGTGCTATTGCGGCTGTGTTTAATTGAAAAAAAAAGGGATAGAGACAAGAAAATTCGAGACTTGTCTTTTTTTCTCTCTAAAGATGGGTTGCAGCTATAACTACAGTGACAAAATTTAGCTTTGAGAGCAAAACTGACATTCCAAATGTGTCCGTGACTGCGGCCCTTTGGGCCTGTGCTAAGGCTGTTCTTTACAGTCGACGCATTTCACAAGAGCTAGCACTGTGGCTTTTCATCAAAAGGTCACTAGTTCGAGGCTAGCGGGCGGCTCCTGCTGGTTACAGATGCTAATGAGCCAAGTACGGGTTTCTTTTTCAGAAAGCAGCAGAAGCGAAGGCTGTGACAGTGATTTCTCTCTCTCTCTCTCTCTCTCTCTCTCTCTCCCTAGTAGAAATGCTTTACAGAGTCAGTAAAGCACAGGGTTCTCTCCACGCCGCGACTGCGATGACGTGTCTGTGTGAATTCGTGAAGGCCAATAAATTGCGTTGGTGTTCTGCCGTTGACATGCGCTGTCTTTTAAACAGAGTCTGCTTTTACTTGTTCCCTTAGATTCTCCTGGTGAAATTCACGCGGTGGCGTTGTCCGTTTTGACGAGTTGATTTCTTCTGCTCGTCGCAGTCAGCAGGACAATACCAGAAACACACAGCCAACGTCAGCGAGAGATGTGCGTGTGTTTATGAGAGCCGACCGCACTCCGAAAGCCACACTCAAGACTCCCTCAGAGAACAACATACGGGTAAAGTGCACGCGATGCCAGGCTGCCCAATAACGGAAAGATAGCAGATTTGGTGTCCAGCACACGTTTTGTTCGATGCGTTTGAAAAATGTACAAATTGTTTATGGTAAAATGTTAAAAATGTAAAAAAATAAAGAAACCAAAACAATCTTGGCTCACTTTTTGTACGTGTTTCATCTATGATTCGTACATTGGATATTGTGTTTTTCTCGGGACCGTCGTAGAAGTGATCATTTTGAAGTGTTTTGAACATTTCTTATATTTTTTTAAATTTAAAAAGAAATCAGTCGCACTAAGAGGAAAACTAAAGTGTTGCCCATAAATGTTTACCCGTTTACTACCGCGTTCGTTCATTGTCTGCATCCGTTGTGAAAATTAATGAACGCGATCTGTGTCTTTGCAGAGAAGAGTATCCTTCAATCGTAATCCGCTCATACGAGGTGTCAAAGCGGTGGCCCTTTGCATCAATGGTACCCAGGAAGCAGCTCTCGCGTTTCCCAAATCCATCTTCCCTTTTCAGAGTCAAAGGCTTATGGTGCCGGTGCACGTTTCCAGGGCCGTTTGGGAAGATTGCGGGGTACGCCCTAGAATTGAGCAAATTCAATGATCTCGACGCATTTTTTTGCTCCAGTGGAGTAAACCGGAGAAAACCCGCTCACGAGAATGAGCAAGTTCCTTTTGGAAGAGCCCCGGCTGGCCTCGAACCAGCAACCTTCTCACTTAAAGAGGAACAGCGATACCCGGCGTGCCACTCGCAACAAATCATCTGCAATGTATTCACGCGAGAAAAATGAGATGGAGAAAAAAAACAAAAAAATAACAACGGACAAGCCTCTGTCACCCAAAAGCCCGTCGCTGACACAGCTACACCGGCGTGATGCTGATGACGAGTCCCACCCGACTCATCATGGTCAAAATGTAAAGTGCCCTCGCATTGGTTACGTACTCAATGGCATTGAGCACCTAACAAATGTTCTAAGGCATGGGCGGTAATGAATATCGAAACACATGCGCGATGACGTACTCAATAGTATTGAGGACGTAATCAATGTTCATACGCGCATGCGCGGTGATGGATTTTTAAACTCCCATACCCTGTGATTAGGTTTTAAAGTCTATGGTTAAAACCATAGATATTTTATAATCAGACAAGTGTTCTTTGAAAAGACATAACAATTATACTGACACGAAATACTGTTTTACTCTGATGATCCCGATTCGTTTGATCACTCGTTTTGGAAGTGCATAAATACAGCAGTTTGTGAAATTCGATTTTAAGTAATTGTATTGTTGATATTCATATTATTATTTGCTTTTGTTGTTGTTCTAATGCTTTTTATTTCTTTATTTTAAATACATTTTTATTTTATACATTTATTTTATTTAACAATATGAAGCCGTGCGAAAAGAAAAAGTGCGCATCCTCTTCCCCTCACCGCAAATCCACACAGACTTCAGACACATCAGTGAGCTGCCGCCCCGCTCACAGCCAATTGTGACGTCGTGCGCTCATTATAAATGGCCTGTTATGCAGTGCATTTAAGTTGACGGTGACCGGAAATATTCAGGGTCTCCCCCAACACTCTGTTCGCGAGCAGCGTGTGATTCTCGGTGGGCTTAAGCACTCAGGTCATTTGGTTCCTCGTCTCGACGGAGTAGATTCAAGGTTTGCTCAAACAGGGACCTATGCAAATGCCGTTCAACTCTATTGGTTGCGTCGTCACGCTCGTCATTCTCGTCACGCCCGACTGATAACCGTTTGTTTAGACTTGATGTGTCTGGTTTTACTTGCCTAAGAAATGCTTTTGTCTTTTATTTGAAGCTCGTGGTTAACTGGGCGCTTAACCACTTCAACAGATTCGTGCTATGTATTTGTGTTTTTTCTTTTCAGAGGTTCGCCACCTGAGGGCGCACACGCTCCAAAAACCGCAGAGAGAGAGAGAGAGAGAGGGCCAGGTTTGAGTAACGTTTTTTGTTCAATTTCTCTCTGATCTCTTGGTCACTTTTGATAAATTACTGCTTGTGGGAGATTTTAATATTCATGTAGATGAACCAGGTGATGCCCATGGACTGTCATTTATAGACCTAGTAAATTCATTTGGGGTTCAACAAAACATTTCCAGACCACCTCATAGTCTTATTAAGGAAATATACACCACTTATTAATTAATTTTTTCCTCTTTTTCGAGTTTCAACTTGTTGGTTTACTGTAAAGCTGCTTTGAGACACTGTCCGTTGTGAAAAGCGGTATATAAATAATCAAACTTGAACTTGTGTGCTATTGCGGCTGTGTTTAATTGAAAAAAAAAAGGGATAGAGACAAGAAAATTCAAGACTTGTCTTTTTTCTCTCTAAAGATGGGTTGCAGCTATAACTACAGTGACAAAATTTAGCTTTGAGAACAAAACTGACATTCCAAATGTGTCCGTGACTGCGGCCCTTTGGGCCTGTGCTAAGGCTGTTCTTTACAGTCGACGCATTTCACAAGAGCTAGCACTGTGGCTTTTCGTCAAAAGGTCACTAGTTCGAGGCTAGCGGGCGGCTCCTGCTGGTTACAGATGCTAATGAGCCAAGTACGGGTTTCTTTTTCAGAAAGCAGCAGAAACGAAGGCTGTGACAGTGGTTTCTCTCTCTCTCTCTCTCTCTCTCTCTCTCCCTAGTAGAAATGCTTTACAGAGTCAGTAAAAGCACAGGGTTCTCCACGCAGCGACTGCGATGGCGTGTCTGTGTGAATTCGTGAAGGCCAATAAATTGCGTTGGTGTTCTGCCTTTGACATGCACTGTCTTTTAAACAGAGTCTGCTTTTACTTGTTCCCTTAGATTCTCCTGGTGAAATTCCCGCGGTGGCGTTGTCCGTTTTGACGAGTTGATTTCTTCTGCTCGTCGCAGTCAGCAGGACAATGCCAGAAACACACAGCCAACGTCAGCGAGAGATGTGCGTGTGTTTATGAGAGCCGACCGCACTCCAAAAGCCACACTCAAGACTCACTCAGAGAACAACATACGGGTAAAGTGCACGCGATGCCAGGCTGCCCAATAACGGAAAGAGAGCAGATTTGGTGTCCAGCACACGTTTTGTTCGATGCGTTTGTAAAATGTACAAATTGTTTATGGTAAAATGTTAAAAATGTAAAAAAATAAAGAAACCAAAACAATCTTAGCTCTCTTTTTGTACGTGTTTCATCTATGATTCGTACATTGGATATTGTGATTTTCTCGGGACCGTCGTAGAAGTGATTTTTTTGAAGTGTTTTGAACATTTCTTATATTTTTTTCAATTTAACAAGAAATCAGTCGCACTAAGAGAAAAACTAAAGTGTTGCCTATAAATGTTTACCCGTTTACTACCTGGTTCGTTCATTGTCTGTATTCGTTGTGAAAATTAATGAACGCGATCTGTGTCTTTGCAGAGAAGAGTATCCTTCAATCGTAATCCGCTCATACGAGGTGTCAAAGCGGTGGCCCTTTGCATCAATCGGTACCCAGGAAGCAGCTCTCGCGTTTCCCAAATCCATCTTCCCTTTTCAGAGTCAAAGGCTTATGGTGCCGGTGCACGTTTCCAGCGCCGTTTGGGAAGATTGCGGGGTACGCCCTAGAATTGAGCAAATTCAATGATCTCGGCGCATGTTTTTGCTCCAGTGGAGTAAACCGGAGAAAACCCGCTCACGAGAATGAGCAAGTTCCTTTTGGAAGAGCCCGGCTGGCCTCGAACCAGCAACCTTCTCACTAAAAGAGGAACAGCGATACCCGGCGTGCCACTCGCAACAAATCATCTGCAATGTATTCACGCGAGAAAAATGAGATGGAGAAAAAAAACAAAAAAAAAACAACGGACAAGCCTCTGTCACCCAAAAGCCCGTCGCTGACACAGCTACACCGGCGTGATGCTGATGACGAGTCCCACCACGACTCATCATGGTCAAAATGTAAAGTGCCCTCGCATTGGTTACGTACTCAATGGCATTGAGCACCTAACAAATGTTCTAAGGCATGCGCGGTAATGAATATCGAAACACACATGCGCGATGACGTACTCAATAGTATTGAGGACGTAATCAATGTTCATACGCGCATGCGCGGTGATGGATTTTGAAACTCCCATACCCTGTGATTAGGTTTTAAAGTCTATGGTTAAAACCATAGATATTTTATAATTAGACAAGTGTTCTTTGAAAAGACATAACAATTATACTGACACGAAATACTGTTTTTCCTCTGATGATCCCGATTCGTTTGATCACTCGTTTTGGAAGTGCATAAATACAGCAGTTTGTGAAATTCGATTTAAGTAATTGTATTGTTGATATTCATATTATTATTTGCTATTGTTGTTGTTCTAATGCTGTTTATTTCTTTATTTTAAATACATTTTTATTTTATACATTTATTTTATTTAACAATATGAAGCCGTGAGAAAAAAAAAAAAAAGTGCGCATCCTCTTCCCCGCACCGCAAATCCACACAGACTTCAGACACATCAGTGAGCTGCCGCCCCGCTCACAGCCAATTGTGACGTCGTGCGCTCATTATAAATGGCCTATTATGCAGTGCATTTAAGTTGACGGTGACCGGAAATATTCAGGGTCTCCCCCAACACTCTGTTCGCGAGCAGCGTGTGATTCTCGGTGGGCTTAAGCTCTCAGGTCATTTGGTTCCTCGTCTCGACGGAGTAGATTCAAGGTTTGCTCAAACAGGGACCTATGCAAATGACGTTCAACTCTATTGGTTGCGTCGTCACGCTCGTCATTCTCGTCACGCCTGACTGATAAGCGTTTGTTTAGACTTGATGTGTCTGGTTTTACTTGCCTAAGAAATGCTTTTGTCTTTTATTTGAAGCTCGTGGTTAACTGGACGCTTAACCACTTCAACAGATTCGTGCTGTGTATTTGTGTTTTTTTCTTTTCAGAGGTTCGCCACCTGAGGGCGCACACGCTCCAAAAACCGCAGAGAGAGAAAGAGAAAGAGAGAGAGAGAGAGAGAGAGAGAGAGGGCCAGGTTTGAGTAACGTTTTTTTGTTCAATTTCTCTCTGATCTCTTGGTCACTTTTGATAAATTACTGCTTGTGGGAGATTTTAATATTCATGTAGATGAACCAGGTGATGCCCTTGGACTGTCATTTATAGACCTAGTAAATTCATTTGGGGTTCAACAAAACATTTCCAGACCACCTCATAGTCTTATTAGGGAAATATACACCACTTATTAATTAATTTTTTCCTCTTTTTCGAGTTTCAACTTGTTGGTTTACTGTAAAGCTGCTTTGAGACACTGTCCGTTGTGAAAAGCGCTATATAAATAATCAAACTTGAACTTGTGTGCTATTGCGGCTGTGTTTAATTGAAAAAAAAAAGGGATAGAGACAAGAAAATTCGAGACTTGTCTTTTTTCTCTCTAAAGATGGGTTGCAGCTATAACTACAGTGACAAAATTTAGCTTTGAGAGCAAAACTGACATTCCAAATGTGTCCGTGACTGCGGCCCTTTGGGCCTGTGCTAAGGCTGTTCTTTACAGTCGACGCATTTCACAAGAGCTAGCACTGTGGCTTTTCATCAAAAGGTCACTAGTTCGAGGCTAGCGGGCGGCTCCTGCTGGTTACAGATGCTAATGAGCCAAGTACGGGTTTCTTTTTCAGAAAGCAGCAGAAACGAAGGCTGTGACAGTGATTTCTCTCTCTCTCTCTCTCTCTCTCTCTCTCTCTCCCTAGTAGAAATGCTTTACAGAGTCAGTAAAAGCACAGGGTTCTCTCCACGCCGCGACTGCGATGACGTGTCTGTGTGAATTCGTGAAGGCCAATAAATTTCGTTGGTGTTCTGCCTTTGACATGCACTGTCTTTTAAACAGAGTCTGCTTTTACTTGTTCCCTTAGATTCTCCTGGTGAAATTCCCGCGGTGGCGTTGTCCGTTTTGACGAGTTGATTTCTTCTGCTCGTCGCAGTCAGCAGGACAATGCCAGAAACACACAGCCAACGTCAGCGAGAGATGTGCGTGTGTTTATGAGAGCCGACCGCACTCCGAAAGCCACACTCAAGACTCACTCAGAGAACAACATACGGGTAAAGTGCACGCGATGCCAGGCTGCCCAATAGCGGAAAGAGAGCAGATTTGGTGTCCAGCACACGTTTTGTTCGATGCGTTTGTAAAATGTACAAATTGTTTATGGTAAAATGTTAAAAATGTAAAAAAATAAAGAAACCAAAACAATCTTAGCTCACTTTTTGTACGTGTTTCATCTATGATTCGTACATTGGATATTGTGATTTTCTCGGGACCGTCGTAGAAGTGATCATTTTGAAGTGTTTTGAACATTTCTTATATTTTTTTCAATTTAACAAGAAATCAGTCGCACTAAGAGGAAAACTAAAGTGTTGCCCATAAATGTTTACCCGTTTACTACCTCGTTCGTTCATTGTCTGTATTCGTTGTGAAAATTAATGAACGCGATCTGTGTCTTTGCAGAGAAGAGTATCCTTCAATCGTAATCCGCTCATACGAGGTGTCAAAGCGGTGGCCCTTTGCATCAATCGGTACCCAGGAAGCAGCTCTCGCGTTTCCCAAATCCATCTTCCCTTTTCAGAGTCAAAGGCTTATGGTGCCGGTGCACGTTTCCAGCGCCGTTTGGGAAGATTGCGGGGTACGCCCTAGAATTGAGCAAATTCAATGATCTCGACGCATGTTTTTGCTCCAGTGGAGTAAACCGGAGAAAACCCGCTCACGAGAATGAGCAAGTTCCTTTTGGAAGAGCCCCGGCTGGCCTCGAACCAGCAACCTTCTCACTAAAAGAGGAACAGCGATACCCGGCGTGCCACTCGCAACAAATCATCTGCAATGTATTCACGCGAGAAAAATGAGATGGAGAAAAAAAAAACAAAAAAAACAACGGACAAGCCTCTGTCACCCAAAAGCCCGTCGCTGACACAGCTACACCGGCGTGATGCTGATGGCGAGTCCCACCCCGACTCATCATGGTCAAAATGTAAAGTGCCCTCGCATTGGTTACGTACTCAATGGCATTGAGCACCTAACAAATGTTCTAAGGCATGCGCGGTAATGAATATCGAAACACACATGCGCGATGACGTACTCAATAGTATTGAGGGCGTAATCAATGTTCATACGCGCATGCGCGGTGATGGATTTTGAAACTCCCATACCCTGTGATTAGGTTTTAAAGTCTATGGTTAAAACCATAGATATTTTATAATTAGACAAGTGTTCTTTGAAAAGACATAACAATTATACTGACACGAAATACTGTTTTTTTTTTTTTTTTCCCGATTCGTTTGATCACTCGTTTTGGAAGTGCATAAATACAGCAGTTTGTGAAATTCGATTTTAAGTAATTGTCTTGTTGATCTTCATATTATTATTTGCTATTGTTGTTGTTCTAATGCTGTTTATTTCTTTATTTTAAATACATTTTTATTTTATACATTTTTTTTATTTAACAATATGAAGCCGTGCGAAAGAAAAAAAAAAGTGCGCATCCTCTTCCCCGCACCGCAAATCCACACAGACTTCAGACACATCAGTGAGCTGCCGCCCCGCTCACAGCCAATTGTGACGTCGTGCGCTCATTATAAATGGCCTATTATGCAGTGCATTTAAGTTGACGGTGACCGGAAATATTCAGGGTCTCCCCAACACTCTGTTCGCGAGCAGCGTGTGATTCTCGGTGGGCTTAAGCTCTCAGGTCATTTGGTTCCTCGTCTCGACGGAGTAGATTCAAGGTTTGCTCAAACAGGGACCTATGCAAATGACGTTCAACTCTATTGGTTGCGTCGTCACGCTCGTCATTCTCGTCACGCCTGACTGATAAACGTTTGTTTAGACTTGATGTGTCTGGTTTTACTTGCCTAAGAAATGCTTTTGTCTTTTATTTGAAGCTCGTGGTTAACTGGACGCTTAACCACTTCAACAGATTCGTGCTATGTATTTGTGTTTTTTCTTTTCAGAGGTTCGCCACCTGAGGGCGCACACGCTCCAAAAACCGCAGAGAGAGAAAAGAAAGAGAGAGAGAGAGAGAGAGAGAGAGGGCCAGGTTTGAGTAACGTTTTTTTGTTCAGTTTCTCTCTGATCTCTTGGTCACTTTTGATAAATTACTGCTTGTGGGAGATTTTAATATTCATGTAGATGAACCAGGTGATGCCCTTGGACTGTCATTTATAGACCTGGTAAATTCATTTGGGGTTCAACAAAACATTTCCAGACCACCTCATAGTCTTATTAGGGAAATATACACCACTTATTAATTAATTTTTTCCTCTTTTTCGAGTTTCAACTTGTTGGTTTACTGTAAAGCTGCTTTGAGACACTGTCCGTTGTGAAAAGCGCTATATAAATAATCAAACTTGAACATGTGTGCTATTGCGGCTGTGTTTAATTGAAAAAAAAAGGGATAGAGACAAGAAAATTCGAGACTTTTCTTTTTTCTCTCTAAAGATGGGTTGCAGCTATAACTACAGTGACTAAATTTAGCTTTGAGAGCAAAACTGACATTCCAAATGTGTCCGTGACTGCGGCCCTTTGGGCCTGTGCTAAGGCTGTTCTTTACAGTCTACGCATTTCACAAGAGCTAGCACTGTGGCTTTTCATCAAAGGTCACTAGTTCGAGGCTAGCGGGCGGCTCCTGCTGGTTACAGATGCTAATGAGCCAAGTACGGGTTTCTTTTTCAGAAAGCAGCAGAAACGAGGGCTGTGACAGTGATTTCTCTCTCTCTCTCTCTCTCTCTCTCTCTCCCTAGTAGAAATGCTTTACAGAGTCAGTAAAAGCACAGGGTTCTCCCCACGCCGCGACTGCGATGACGTGTCTGTGTGAATTCGTGAAGGCCAATAAATTGCGTTGGTGTTCTTGCCTTTGACATGCGCTGTCTTTTAAACAGAGTCTGCTTTTACTTGTTCCCTTAGATTCTCCTGGTGACATTCCCGCGGTGGCGTTGTCCCTTTTGACGAGTTGATTTCTTCTGCTCGTCGCAGTCAGCAGGACAATGCCAGAAACACACAACCAACGTCAGCGAGAGATGTGCGTGTGTTTATGAGAGCCGACCGCACTCCGAAAGCCACACTCAAGACTCACTCAAGACTCACTCAGAGAACAACATACGGGTAAAGTGCACGCGATGCCAGGCTGCCCAATAGCGGAAGGAGAGCAGATTTGGTGTCCAGCACACGTTTTGTTCGATGCGTTTGTAAAATGTACAAATTGTTTATGGTAAAATGTTAAAAATGTAAAAAAAAAAGAAACCAAAACAATCTTAGCTCACTTTTTGTACGTGTTTCATCTATGGTTCGTACATTGGATATTGTGATTTTCTCGGGACCGTCGTAGAAGTGATCATTTTGAAGTGTTTTGAACATTTATTATATTTTTTTCAATTTAACAAGAAATCAGTCGCACTAAGAGAAAAACTAAAGTGTTGCCTATAAATGTTTACCGTTTACTACCTGGTTCGTTCATTGTCTGTATTCGTTGTGAAAATTAATGAACGCGATCTGTGTCTTTGCAGAGAAAAGTATCCTTCAATCGTAATCCGCTCATACGAGGTGTCAAAGCGGTGGCCCTTTGCATCAATCGGTACCCAGGAAGCAACTCTCGCGTTTCCCAAATCCATCTTCCCTTTTCAGAGTCAAAGGCTTATGGTGCCGGTGCACGTTTCCAGCCCCGTTTGGGAAGATTGCGGGGTACGCCCTAGAATTGAGCAAATTCAATGATCTCGGCGCATGTTGTTGCTCCAGTGGAGTAAACCGGAGAAAACCCGCTCACGAGAATGAGCAAGTTCCTTTTGGAAGAGCCCGGCTGGCCTCGAACCAGCAACCTTCTCACTAAAAGAGGAACAGCGATACCGGGCGTGCCACTCGCAACAAATCATCTGCAATGTATTCACGCGAGAAAAATGAGATGAAGAAAAAAAAAGAAACGGACAAGCCTCTGTCACCCGAAAGCCCGTCGCTGGCACAGCTACACCGGCGTGATGCTGCGGTGGTGCTGATGACGAGTCCCACCCCGACTCATCCGTGTGAAAATGTAAAGTGCCCTCGCGTCAAGCACATTTCTCGAGTGTTCTTTGAAAAGACATAACAATTATACTAACACGAAGTATTGTTTTTGCTCTGATGAACCCGGCTCGTTTGATCACTGGTTTTGGAATTGCAGAAATACAGCAGTTTGTGAAATTCGATTTTAAGTTATTGTATGGTATGATATTCATATTATTATTATTATTTAGGAACTGGAAGGGCCTTTCAAAAAACAATGAATGAGTGAATTATTATTATAGTGGTGGTTGTTGTTGTTGTTGTTGTTCTAATGCTGTTTATCTCTTTATTTTAAATACGTTTTATTTTTTTTAACGCTGTCAAATATGAAGCCGTGCGGAAGGAAGGAGAAAAAAAAAGAGAAGGAAAGAAAAAAAAAAAAAGGCAGGGTCCCTTCCTCCTCCCTCACCGCAATCCACCTAGACTTCAAACACATGGGTGAGCAGTTTCCCGCTCCCAAGCAGCTGAGACGTCGTGAGTCTTATATATGTGGTCCAATACGCAGAGCGTTTCGGTTGACGGTGACCAGAATTTTTCACGGTCTTCCCCAGCACTCTGTTCGCGAGCAGCGTGCAGTTCTCGGTCGACGGCAGCTCTCGGGTCATTTGTTAACTTGTCTCGACGGAGTGGATTCAAGGTTTGTCTCAAACAGCGACCTATGCAAATGAGTTCAATCCTATAGGTCGCGTCGTCACGCTCGTCACGCCAGACTGTTGAACGTTTGTTTAGATTTGACGTGTCCATGTTTGACTCGCCTAACCTCTTAAGCCCTGAGGCCTATTTTCCGAAAATCCTATACTTTTACTTTTTAAGGCATTTCTCGGCTTTTACAAGGTCTAAACTGCAAATCTTGGTATCAAAATGAAGATGGGTTCTTGGGGAGTGGTGTGGATGAGTTAATTTGACAGTCAAGAACACTGGGTAAGAGTAATTGATGTTGGAATGGCCAAAAAATGAACTCCGCCTAAAAAAAAAACACGTTTCGTCCAATATCTCCTTATTTTACTTGTAACGAAGCAAATAAACACAATCAATTGTAACAACTACATGTCAAGGACATCTGTAGCAAGTTTGGTGTTCATACTACAAGAAACTAATATTCTGTAAAGGTTTTGATTGAACAAAGGTCAGGCGTAATCCATGTTGGCACAATAATTGAAATATGGAAAAAATCTTGTCCAAAGCTTCAGCTAAGTTCATAGTCTTCTTTTCTTGCTTACGGGACATGATTTCAGCAAAAAAAACTCATGAAGAAACGCTGTAAAAGGGTGGTGGAAGCTCATTTACCCCATCTTGCTGCGCTTTTGGAAACGTTTCACTCACAAACGCTTTGACGTCGAGCTTCTGCGTGTCCGTACCCCCCTCCCCCCCCAGACCATCTATCCAATCTGGGAGCTCTATATATATCGCTCTGATTCTGATGAAGCCAATGAGATCAACCATTTTGAGACTGACGGGATCGCTAACGAATCACACGACGCGCAGCGTGGAGAGACCACCTCTTACGCACGGCGAGTCATTCCATATTTGGTGACGTCATGACGCCACGGAGCAACAGAAAAAAAATCAAAAATGGCGTTTGCGCGAAGCTATCGAGCGGAAATAACAACAAACGGACTTTTATCGCTATGGAAATAACTTTTTGTTGAAAAAACGGCAACGGTAAGACAAGATTTACAGTATTTTTCGGCTCATAAGACGCACCGGCACATAAGAAGCACCCAATTTTTAAAGAGGAAAATCCAAAAAAAAAAGATTCTGAACCAAATACTGTTGTAAAATATTTTATATCAACTGTGTAAAAGTTAACAGCCAAACATGTAACATGAACAGACAGTAAACAGTAAAAGTAACAAAAAAAAGGCTGTAATGTTTTTCTTTGCCCCCACTCATCGCTCTAAAGTCCACCATTCGTTATCACCATCACTGTTCCAGTGCAGCATTGCCCCCACATTAGTAATACCGTAATAGCCAGTAACATTGTCACTACATTACTAATAATAGCTAGTAACATTGTCACTACATTACTAATAATAGCCAGTAACATTGTCACTGCATTACTAATAATATCTAGTAAGATTGCCCCCACATTAGTAATAATACAGTGGTTCTCAAACTTTTTTAGTCGAGCCCCCCTGTAATCAAACACTCCCTAATTCCAGAACATGTTACTTACGTTTGTTATCTCGTATGTACATGTGTGAGATGTACCGTTGAGAGATGATTTGAGTTTGAGTTTATTAAAGAAAAGTTTCAGTCATTGAGATCGTTTTGATACATATGCGTTTTGACGCCCGCGAGAGAGAGAGAGATAGAGAGCGAGCGCTGGAAACAAGCGTATGCTTTTTGTTCTAATATAAATCCTTTTGATTTTTGTCAGGAAAACCCAAATAACTCCAAAGGATCAAACTGTCCAAGATTGTGAAACTAGTGAATGTTTAGCGGAAATAAAACCCTCACAGACTGAAGACGATGCTTATCGATCATCATCTTATTGTCAGGCTCAAAAAACATAGCAGACAAACTATGAGCTGTGCCATTTCACATCTTGAAATGTATTTTAGCGTGAGAAAACGGGTTTGTAGCGTGAGAGATCACTCAAACGCGAGAGTCAGCTGATCTCTGTAGTTTCGCTCGTGACGTAAGTATGGATGCGGATGCCAAAGGCATTGTGGGAAATGTAGTTTTCCCCCCCGTTTTCGTTACGTCAGCGCAATGGCAGAGATGGGCGATGACGTCAGCGCGCAGCGCTTGGTAAACAAATATGGCCGCGGCTTCGGCCTAGCTCCGGAGCTCTTACACCTCTCATAGGTAAACAAGGAAAGGTAAACAAAACGATCTCAATATGGATACATATTGCACATAAACAAAAACGTGGTCATGAATTATGCTCCGGAATATGTTGTTGTTTATTTGCATGGCGTTCGAGCTGTGGTTCACGAATATGAAATTGAATTAGATACGTTTTTAGATGAGTTTCCGCTGAACACAACAGTATTTAATATGTCTAGGTTATTCTCAGTGTTAGTGAGCTATGAGTGAAAATGTAGCGCACAAGGGGGCAAGTCCCCGGTACCGGGGACTCTCGGGCTTAAGAGGCTAAGAAATGCTATTGTCTTTTGTGCTGTTCAAGACTAATTTATAATTTTGTTAAAAAATTGAAATTTATTATTTGCAAGTTTATCTGGGTTCATAGTTACGTTGTCGTAGTTTATGTAAGGCATAGGGCTTTTATTTTGAAGGTCTTATAGGCGGAAGTGATTCTTCTTCGCGGTTCTCCGTTCGAAAGCAGTAGTGATGGGAAGTTCGGATCATTTTATGGATTCGGTTCTTTGAGTCTCGTTCAGTAAAATGAACGGATCTTTTTTCGAGTCATTTCGTTCATTTTACTAAAATATCAATAAATGTTGTGTGTACTTCCACATCTACTAGCGTTTTATACACAAACGCGAATCACACTACAAATAAGACAAAACTATAATGCTAAATTTAAAATGAATATAAATATATTACTAAAACCTACCTGGGTCTTTTAGTCTGGTTTACCCAAACTCTGATCTGTCTTCTTTAGATTTAAATCTCTTTTGTTCGACACAAAATTACTTCACTCTGATGTTAACGTGTGCAGTCCGAGCACTCAGTCCGGACTTCTTTGTCACGTGACCGCTACAGTGCCGGGATCCGAAAAGATTCGTTCTTTTTGCGAGTCCGGGTCCTTTCGGTCTTTTCTCTTTCCGGCTCATGCTGCATTGGTTAACATTACGGAGCGGCCATGAGCCGGAAACAGAAAAGATTAGTTAATCTTTCGAGTCATTCGGGTCTTTTCGGTCTTCTGTCATTGATGATGAACGGGTTACGCTCGGAAAACCACAAGAATGATGCGCATGCGCCAATGAACGAATCCCTCTCCAACACGACTCGTTCATACGGAGTCACATTAAAGATTTGTTCAAAAAAAACGAATCGTTCTTGAACGACACATCACTAGAACAAAGACTCACGCCGATCCACGAGTGATGCCAACACGACTCTGTTTACTCCTTTCTATTAGGTGAGTTACAATGATTACCTATGCCTACCTTTATCGTTAAATTGAAGTTGTGAATGGATAAATCAGTCAGAATGAAAATCGTAACATGTTATACTGTTGAATGAATGAATTGCGTTTGTAACTATTGGATCCACTTTGTATGCTCCTTATAGTCTTGCCTTGTGTTTGATGTGAGTTGCTAATTTATTAAGACGGTTTTAATGGGTTCTAAATGGCACATAATTTGTACACAAGGGGTTTAATGTCATTTTTGTAAAAAGAGATTTTTTTAGTTATATAGCTTTGATGAAATTGTTGTAGATAATGTGTGGTTTGAATTGACGGTTGGTTTGTGGTGAATTAAGATTGTGTAGATATGGGAAGTTTTCTAATCATGGAAGAGAAAAGGGTTATCAATGTGGGTTCATGCATTTAAATATGTATTGGTGTTTAGTTGAGATGACTTAATTGTTGAACAAGGACGAAATCTGGGGGTAAAAATGGACAGTGATCTGAAATTCGATGTGCAGATCAAATCAATTGTCAAGTCCAGTTTTTATCATTCACGACAACTAGCCAAAGTCAAGCCATTTTTATCAAGACATCATTTTGAGATTTTAATCCATGCTTTTATCTCATGTAGACTTGATTGCTGTAATGCACTTTATGTTGGGCTCAGCCAGAAACTGCTGTCTCGTCTGCAATTAATTCAAAATGCTGCAGCCCGACTTTTAACAGGTACCAAAAAATTTGAGCACATCACCCCCATTTTAGCTTCTATGCATTGGCTACCGGTGCATTTTGGGGTTGATTTTAAAATTCTTTTATTTGTTTTTAAATGTCTTAATGGCCTCGCCCCACAGTATTTGTCCGACCTGCTTCAGCCATACATTCCCTCACACCCTCTAAGGTCGGCAGATCAGTCTCTTTTAAGAGTCCCACAAACAAAGAGGAAATCTAGAGGTGATCGTGCTTTTGCAGTTGCTGCCCCCAGACTATGGAACAGTCTGCCCCTGCACATTAGGCAGGCTGACTCTCTTGTAGCTTTTAAATCCTCTTTGAAAACATACTTTTTCTCCCTGGCTTTTAACTCAGTCTGAGATGTTGACTTTTACTGTGTTATGTCTTTACTATGTTTTTATTGTTTTTTATCTTCATGTGTTTTATATGCTTGTGTATTTGTGGACAGCACTTTGGCCAACTGGGTTGATTTTAAAGTGCTCTATAAATAAAGTTGAGTTGAGAATAAAAAAAAAAAAAACCATTGTTAGTGCATTCTGATATTTACAGTTGTGTTCAGAATTATTCTACCCCCACTGAAAGTGAGTGTTTTGGCCAGTTTGACATTGATTTTGATCATTTCAGTCATCTTGTTTACAATTAAATCAAAGAGGCATTTGTAAATCAGACAAATATAACATAACTTTTATAATGAAATAACTACAAATGTCTTTTCTGTGCTCACATCATTCAGTTTTATTCACCCCCCAAGTGACATAACTGGACAGGGTTGTTGTACTAAGATTGAATAACAGCTTTTAAGCGTGAAGCATAGCTTGACACAAGTGTCTTGCAGAGATCTACGTGTATCTTCGCCCATTCTTCATGGGCAAAAGCCTCCAGTTCAGTTACATTCTTAGGCTTGCGTGCTGCAACTGCTTTCTTTAAGTCCCACCAGAGGTTCTCAATCGGATTTAAGTCTGGTGACTGCGATGGCCACTCCAAAATGTTCCAGCCTTTAATCTGCAACCATGCTCTAGTGGACTTGGCGGTATGCTTGGGATCATTGTCCTGTTGAAAGGTCCAACGTCTCCCAAGCCTCAGGTTTGTGACGGACTGCATCACATTTTCATCCAATATCTCCTGGTACTGAAGAGAATTCATGGTACCTAGCACACGCTGAAGCTTCCCTGTACCTGTAGAAGCAAAACCGCCCCAAAGCATGATTGACCCCCCCCGCCATGCTTCACAGTAGGCAAGCTGTTCTTTTCTTCATAGGCCGTGTTCTTCCTCCTCCAAACATAGCGTTGGTCCATGGGCCCAAACAGTTCTATTTTTGTTTCATCAGTCCACAGAACACTATCCCAGGTTTGTCCACATGACTTTTGGCATAATGCAGTCGACTCTTCCTATTCTTTGGAGACAGCAAGGGGGTGCGCCTGGGAGTTCTGGCATGGAGGCCTTCATTCCGCAGTGTGCGCCTTATTGTCTGAGCTGAAACTTCAGTACCCACATCTGACAAATCTTTTTTCAGTTCCTCAGCAGTCACACGGGGCCTTTTCTCCACTTTGCTCTTCAGGTAGCACACAGCAGTCGAAGTCAGCATCTTCTTTCTGCCACGACCAGGCAGCGTTTCAACAGTGCCCTTTGCCTTGAATTTGCGAATGATGCTTCCTATGATGTCTATGGTTTGTTTAACATCTTTGCAATCATCTTATAGCCATTGCCCTTCCTGTGAAGAGAAATCACCTGTTCTCTTGTCTTCCTGGACCATTCTCTTGACTTCACCATGTTTGTAAAAACACCAGTAAATGTCTAGAAGTGGCCGAGTATCACAGTCATTTTAAATCTGCCTAATTGGTGCTTATTATGCTTGATTGCTGCTCGTTGACATCCACAGGTGTTTTCAATACCTGATCGAAAACACTTGAATGAACCCCTGTTCTTAGGAGTGGTAGTCTTTAAGGGGTTGAATAATTGTGTCAATGAAGAAATCACAAAAAAAACATTGAATATTTCATGCAACAGATTATTTCCAGTAAAGATAAGTTAATTTTTACAAGTAAATTCTAATTTGGAGTTTTTGTGTTGAATTAATTCTTTTCAAACGAGTAAATCTACTTAATTTTTTAGCTCACACGTTGCCGTTTTTCATGGCGTTGTATAAGCGTGTTTTTAACAGTTAGTGTTGGAAAAATTCCAAAAGAAGTACACCGACACCACGAATCCAATTGATGTTAATTTTAATTCCCTATTTGACATACTAAGTTTGATACCTATTTTTGATCAAGGAGATTAAGAGCATATGGAGGCGAAAAGCATCATAGAGAGAGAGAAGGAGAGAAGAACATCCGAATACCAGAATGGAACAAGTTCAAGTTCAAGTTCGTTTTATTTATATAGCGCTTTTCACAGCAGACATTGTCTCAAAGCAGCTTTACAGTAAACCAACAAGTTTAAACTCAACAAAGTGAAAAGAAATTAATTACTAAGTGGTGTACATGTCCCTGATGGGCGAGCCTGGGGCGACTGTGGCAAGGAAAACTCCCTTTTGGAAGAAACCTTGAGAGGAACCGGACTCATAAGGGAAACCCATCCTCATTTGGGTAACAACAGCAGTGTGATAAACTATGGTATAAACATATGATCTGGTAGTATGAACAGATAATATAGTATAAACAGATGATATAATAATATAAACATAAACAGAAAATATAGTATAAACAGATAATGACTGTGTTCGGTGTAGGTCCAGGGGTGCCGGAACATCTCCAGGTGAATCTGTTTGTTAGGTTGAGGGCTGGTGGCGAGCCTCCAGGCGTTGGATCTTCTCCTGATGAGTCTGGTTGTTGGGGTGAGGAGCAGGTGGGCAGGGCCTCCGGGAGCCTCGGGATGAGTATTGGTAGAAGAGTGGAGTTGGTGGGCTGCGGTCCAGGGGGCGCCAGAACATCTCCAGGTGGATCTGGTTGTTAGGGTGAGGTGATAGTGAGCGAAGCCTCCGCGAATCTCCGGATGAGTATGGAAAAGAAGAAAAGAAGAGAGGAGCGGAATTAACGTAGCTGCTGTTCATAATATTAATATAGTTTAATGTAATATTAATATAGTTTAATGTAATATTAATATAGTTTAATGTAATATTAATATAGTTTAATGTAAGATCACAGTTTTTTACGGAGTTAAGTATAGGCTTTACTGAAAAGATACGTCTTTAATCTACACTTAAACTGGGTGAGTGAGTCTGAGCCACGGACGCTGTCAGGGAGGCTATTCCAGAGTTTAGGGGCTAAATGTGAGAGCGCTCTACCGCCTTTAGTGCTCTTTGCTATTCTAGGAACTACTAGAAGTCCAGAGTTTTGAGATCTTAAAGTGGGTGTGGGGTTGTACCGTGTTAGGAGGTTTGATAGATAACTGGGCGCTCATCCATTAAGGGCTTTATACGTCAATAGCATTATTTTGTAATCAATGCGAAATTTGACGGGTAGCCAATGTAGAGATGATAAAACTGAGGTTATATGGTCATATTTCTTTGTTCTAGTTAGAACTCTAGCTGCTGCATTTTGCACTAACTGTAACTTATTTATTAATGATACTGAACAACCGCCCAGTAATGCATTACAATAATCTAGTCTCGAGGTCATAAATGCATGGACGAGCTTCTCTGCATCAGATAACGATAACATGTTTCTAAGTTTTGAAATGTTTCTGAGTTGAAAGAAGGCTGTTCTTATGGTATGACTGATGTGATTTTTAAAAGATAAGTCGCTGTCTTAGATAACTCCCAGGTTTCTTACTGTGGAACTAGCGGTTACCGTACATCCCTCTAAACTAAAATTTAAATGCTGGGTGTTCTGTGTGCTGTTCTTGTTGCCGATGAGCAAGATCTCCGTTTTATCTGGATTTAATAGAAGAGAGTTATGAGTCATCCAAACTTTTAAGTCTTTAACACAATCTGTTAACCTTGCCAAGTGTGATGCTTCTCTCGGTTTTGAGGAGATGTACATCTGGGTATCATCGGCGTAGCAGTGGAAGCTAATTCCATGCTTTCTAATAATATTACCTATGGGAAGCATGTATAATGTGAAAAGTAGGGGTCCTAAGACAGAGCCTTGTGGAACCCCATATTTTACTTGCATTAGAGTAGATTGTTCTCCATTTAAGTCTACAAACTGGTAGCGATCAGACAGATATGATTTAAACCATTTTAATGCTGATCCCTGAATGCCTATGAGATTTTGTAAGCGATCTAGTAGGAGGTCATGATCAATAGTGTCGAATGCAGCACTAAGGTCTAATAAAACTAAGAGAGCGACGCAGCCTTGGTCTGAAGCTAAGAGAAGATCATTTGTGATCTTTACTAGTGCAGTTTCTGTGCTATGATGGGGCCCGAAACCTGACTGAAACTCTTCAAAGATATTGTTGTCTTTCAGGAAACTACATAACTGGGCAGACACAATCTTTTCTAAAATCTTAGACATAAAAGGAAAGTTTGAGATTGGTCTGTAGTTTGATAGTTTGTTTTGATCTAAATTTGGTTTCTTGATGAGAGGCTTGATAACTGCTAACTTGAAAGGTTTAGGGACATGACCGAGGGATAGCGAGGAGTTAATAATATTAAGAATAGGCTCTCCGGCTGCATGTAACACGTCTTTTAGCAGTTTGGTTGGAATAGGATCTAACACACATGTTGTGGATTTGGTTTTATTTATAAGGCCGTACAGCTCTTCCTGTCCTATACTTGTAAAACACTGTAATTGTAACTGAGTAATTTCAGGTGAGACTGGAACACAGGATGCTGTCAGAGGTTGGACGTCAGAGAGTGTGTTTCTTATATTTTCAATTTTTTCAGTGAAGAAGTTCATAAAGTCTTCACTACTAAACTGAGATGGAATACTCTTTACAGATAACTGATTTGTTGTTAGTGTAGCCGCTGTGTTAAAAAGGAACCTGGGATTGTTCTGATTGTTTTCTATCAGTTTGCTCGGGTGCTGAACCCTTGCAGCCTTTAGTGCCTGTCTGTAACTGAGCATACTGTCTCTGTATGCAAGTCTGAAAACCTCTAGTTTAGTATTTCTCCATTTCCTCTCTATAATGCAGGTTTCTCTCTTGAGGGCACGAGTGTGGCTGTTATACCATGGTGCAGGTGTTTTTTCTCTAACCTTTTTTAACCTGATTGGAGCGACGGTGTCTAATGTGCTAGTGAGAGAGGTGCCTATCATGTTAGTTAATTCGTCTAGATTGTTCGGATTTCGGGCTGTAGTTAGATAATTAGACAGATCGGGCAGGTTACTTATGAATCTGTCCTTGGTTGATGGAACAATAGTCCTACCGAGTCTATAACGTGGTGACACGCGACTAATCTGCTCTACTGGTAATGTGAACATGATGAGATAATGGTCTGTAAAATCATCAGACTGAGGTATAATGTTCATATCACTGACGTCTAATCCGCGGGATATTATTAAATCTAATGTGTGATTAAGACGATGAGTTGGTCCGGAAATGTTTTGTTGAACCCCAAATGAATTTAGTAGGTCTATAAGCGATATTCCAAGGGCATCTCACCTGGTTCATCTACATGAATATTAAAATCTCCCACAAGCAGTAATTTGTCAAAACTGACCATGAGATCAGAGAGAAATTGAGCAAACTCCCAGAGGAACTGAACGTAAGGCCCTGGGGGTCTATAAACAGTGGCCAGAGCGAGAGTCAATACGTGTTTTTTAGTCCTGTCTAAAAGAACCGTGTTCAAAACAAGCACTTCAAATGATTTAAACGCAAATCCTAATTTCTGATTAGCGTTAAGGGCGGTGCTATAAATAGTGGCTACTCCACCTCCACGACCAGTCAGACGGGGCTCATGTTTATATAAATAACCTGCTGGAGTTGACTCATTTAGACCAATGTATTCATTTGGTTTTATCCAGGTCTCTGTGAGACAGAGTGCATCAAGATTATTATCTGTGATTAACTCGTTGACTATGGGCGCTTTGGGTGCAAGTGATCTAATGTTAAGAAGCCCAAACTTTAAAGTGTGTTTGCTCGCCTGCCTTGTTACAGTTTTAACTGTAATAAGATTATTCCTTAGTCTTATAGTGTATTTATTTCTTGATTTAATTATACGGGGGATAGACACAGTTTCTATGCTATTTGTAACTGTAACTATATGATTGTCTGTGCGGCACATTACATCTACGATAGTATTGTATTTGCTTACCAGTCAGAGGTCATGCAGCATCCTCGACATGTTGTCTGATAAGGCTGTCGCTCCGACTCGGCTCGGGTGCAGGCCATCTGGACGGAAGTACCTAGGACGCTCCCAGAAGAAATTCCAGTTGTTAATAAACAATAATTTTTGCTCTCGACACCATGATTGTAGCCATTCGTTCAAAGCAAATAATCTACTAAACTTCTCTGCTCCTCGCTTGTACGTGGAACACAGAAGTTACACACTCTGACCGATCGCAAAAACATACACACACTACTGCCCGCTAAACTCAAAAAGTCTCACAGTTAAAGAGTTATCTTAACCCAAACAAGGGGTGGTTACAGGGGCGTAGTCACAATAACGGAAAAGAGAATAGGAGAATAATAAAAGCAATGACTAAGCAAAATGTCACGGTGTCTCAGCTCACGGTAAAAGCTGAGAACATCTCTGAAAGGAATGAGAACTAATAGAACTGAACAGACACAGTTATTAATGCATTTGATAAATCATACATTTAGTATCTACAAAAACATGGAGTCATGAAATCACATTTCATAATTTTTCTTTCATTCCGCCCTCTAGATACTAAATGTATGTAATATGTACAAAAATGAATGTAATCAGAAAAAATACAGAATATTTACATTTTCATTTCAATGTCATGTCAAGTTACATTCAGTTCATCTCATTCATGTGATTATTCCAGTTACACAGTTAACATGGTTAATGTTTTAACCATTCGTTCTCTCCTCTCCATCTCCATGGCGCGTCCAGCGTCCATCCACTCTCATCTCCGAGTGCCTTTTAATGTTAGGAGCTTATACGACGAGAAGCAAACCAAAGGCATTACAGTTTGGGAACCATCTCATCGCTGCTTCCTTGCCTAGGAACACAGTCTCCTTGGCACTCCGCATAGAGGGGATACACGGAAATTACAGATAAAGTTAGACACTAATACTAGGCATATTTTTAGGTTCAATTTGGTATCAAATCAGCATTTTTATATTGTTTAATAAACAAACATTAACATGCCCATAGAAACAGTTCATAGAATAATAGAATGGAAAAAAAAGCATCAACAGTTCTTCCTTGCAGAGCTTTAAGAACACAGCAAATCCGGCGGCACCAACCCAACACCACCCAGACCGCACGCGACCCGGGCAGCGCCGCACCGACACAGCCAGATTCACCGCGTGTAGAAAATTGCAAGCAGGTCTTCATTGCAGTAGCATAGAATGAAAAGGATCCGCAAGCGAGTTCTTCATTGCAGTGCACACAGAGAACTCGTTTCATTACTGCAGCAATCCTGTTTATTAAACAATTCACCTAAGTCTAATTAATTATTTCATTTTATTTAAAAAAAAACTATTATTAACTATGTTTTTTTTTGTTTGTTTGTTTTTTTGTTTGTTTTGTTTTTTCATGAATATTTGTTGATAAGTGTTAATTTATCTTCTAGTAATTTCTAATGATTTTTTTCCTAAATACTAATAATGAAAAAATGATTTAGGAGCTAATAATTATTCTAATGACTAAAAGCTAATAACGCTTCAAAAGCTAATAATTATATTCAATGTATGTAGATTTATATAAAAAAATAAAAAGTTGGTAAAAGGTTGAATAATGTAGATTGAAAAATAAAAAGTTGGTATAAGGTTGGTTCTTCATTCTGTACATCCAAAATAGCATCAATAAGCAGCTCTTCTTTTCAGATTTTCACTGCTTATGTCATTCATTGTTCACTCAAATAAAGAAACCTGTCCATTTTCGGTTTCCTCGTTTTCACTCAGATTATCGTCATGAATTTCATCATCATCCTCATCATGTATACTTTGATACATGGTTTTGGTGATAGTAACATCTATCCAACGCATCAGCAAACCCCTCATGCATGGAATGCAGGAGCATCCCACCACAATCAGAATCGCTGATTCACCAGTCAGTGACACCATCAAAGACTGGGCAAAATTACTCCATTTGCCAAACATAGAATCAAACCATTGGGTGAACATATTGTCAATTCCGGAATTTTCTGCCAGTTCCTCAGAAAGGGCAGTTAGACCTTCTAAGGCCCTAGTGATGCTTCCGTCCGGTGAGGTGTTGTTCGGCACGAATACACAACAAAATGAACCAAGCATTTTGCACACTCCACCCTCCCGAGCCAAAAGCATATCCAAAGCCAAACGGTTTTGCCATGCCATCAGTGTCGTTGGACCCAGCTGCTCTGATATCCCTTTAATTACTTCTCTGGTATAATTGATAAACCGCTGTTGGTTAAAATACAAATAGTTTATCCAATCAACGTTCTTATTTATGGTTACCCACCAAAAAGTAAATGATTCAAAACCCGCAGCTATCTGATTTCTTGCTTTAAATTGATCTGGGACACCTCTGGGAACCCCAATCCAGTCGATATAAACATGTTGATCAAATGAACCCAAAGGAATGCTCCTTTTATGGATCCTGAAAAAATTTGGATGGTTACTTAATTTGTGTGATAACTGCCCAAGCTCTCCAGCTGGGAATATATGGAAAGGCATCAAAAGTTGGACCAAAGCACAGCTTCCATACCACTGAGGAGGCAGCCTCGACCTCAACTTCCGGTCGCCGCACAGCCATCACAGGTCAGCTCTGGGACTGGACTAAATATTGTAGTGGTTACATTTATCGTCTGATAACACCAAGTTCCTTTAAGTTTAAACCTATTCTACCTTCATACAGCAACCAAGCGTAGTTTTCAAAGTAAGCTGTTGATAAAGGTGGGAAATCAATTTTGATAATTGTTTTCTGAAATTTTGATTTCACTTCTATAAAGAAATGTCCAATTGGAATAGTTCCAGCTACATAAGCTCCTATTGAATAAATTCTCTGATCTGTGGGTAATTCTCACTGTAGATTTAAATCATTTGAACACATTAATCATTTTAACATTTGAAGTCTCCACTGATTAATTTCGGTTGAGTTTTATAACTCACTTATTACAGATATTAGATTTTGGGTTTTGTTTGTTGTTGCCTTTCCCTTGGTTCCCTGTGTGGGTACTGTATATACTGTGATTGTAATCAGTACCACCAGAGTCAAAGTTACCACTCCAACGTCCACTCCGTCGGCCATCTCTCTGATCATGGTGGAACTGGGCGTTGATCTGCTCGCTCAGATTTATCAGTTATTTAGTGACATATTTGCTACAGCGACTCAACTTTCAAATGGTCGCCAAACATAGGTTATATAAGCTTTAACATGTTCAATTCTTTTTAGATTCTATTCTGCGCTCAAATTTAGCTTTTTTTTATAGTGAGGAAGATGAACCCAGGAAGGCCTTGGCGTCATGAGTAGCGCTTGATATGCTCCTTCCCGCTGAGGTTCACTCAATTTTTTCTCTTAATCACCCTGATCAGCACCCGGTCTCCTGGTTTCAGGTTCAGCAATGGGTCTCAGTCAGGTGTTCCTGGGAAGAGTTTAGCAGAAAATACCTCTCATACAATTAGCAATATGGTCATATAATCAGCATTTTCACTCTTTCATCAGTAAAGGGTTTTCATTTAGGTTTAAATTCATCATTTCAAGAACATGTCTTAGATTACTAAACAATATTTAATGTCTTCACATTCATTTAGTTCAATAAAGTTCATATAAATGTTTTCAAATGGATATTTAGATTTTGGAAACATACTTTTTTCTCTTAGATTTCCCTGTGGATTATTTTTGCAATTAGAAATTAATTACAAAACTTTTTTTTTTTTTTTTTTTTTTTTTTTTTTTTTTTTTTTTTTTTGCATAACTTGTAAATTCATATTTTATAAAAACTTTACTTATCATTATACCAACCCCCCTGTTGAGACATTGCTATACCTATGACTCAATAAAGCTCAATATCTGTAAAGGTTTTTTTTTTTTTTTTTTTTTGGTAATATAATTTAAGCTCAGGTTGTAAGTAATTGTTTTCAGAATCACCTTTTATTTTTATCTCAATAAATGCCTCTTCAACTTCTTATGCCCATCTCATTGGATCTGAAGTTTTGTTCATAAATTAGATTTGGAAAGGACATACTGGTAAAGAATAGTTTGAAATCTAGCTTCTACAAAAGCGTTGTCATGCCCAAAAATTGATATAATTAGTCTCTTAGTTAATCATTATTGAATGATTCTCTAGTCTGCACAGCAGTGTTTTTATGCTTCTCTTGCAGGAGCCTGAGATAAGATGTAACTAGACATTTCACCGTTAATATTGTACAAGTTTCCAAAACTGTAATTTTATCTTTAGAAACTTTATGTTCTTTTTCCATCAAGAATTTTATCAATGTTAGCTCGTCTTCTTTACATTGTTATGTGATCTTTTACACTAGAAGACAATCTTGATCAAATCTGCAAATTATAAAATTTACCTTTTAATGCAACACACGTCAAAATTGGCTGTTCAGATGAATAGATTTGGGGAAAAAAAATATTGCTAATGTCATTAACAAACATACCTGATTTTCTTTTGTTTCACATCGTTAAATATATATATATATATCTGGATCAGGGATCTTGTGTAGCTACCCCATGGTTTTGTGTAGCACTGCCAATTCAGTTCAACTCAACAAGCAACTGGAAATTTTTTTTCATTAAATTCGCAAAATACCTTTTGCGGTTAAGATCTATCTGCAAATTCAATCTTTGAATAAATTCAATTCATAATTTTTTTTTTGCTTTGTCTAATCACTTGAACACAACAAAGTGTGATATATTTTAGACTAAACTCAATTTATAAAAAGGGAAACTTATTTGTCTAGCCTTTATCACATAGATTTCTTGCTGTCCGTGGAATTCTTACCACTTAGCGTCGATTTATCTTAGTATTCAGCACATACATAAAATCACAATCCATTAGGTTTAATGGATACCTGATAGAAAAAACAATTGAATAGTTTGTATTTTACCTTTCATTAGATCTGTTATTTTCATTGATTCTCAAGGTTTTCACTTTTACTTTACCATTTGCTGATTTATCAAAAATGAATTTGTCTGATTGTTTAGCATGTGGGATATCATGTTGGATGAATTTAAGTTTAATTTCTTGGCGAGTAAAACAGCAATAGAGTCTAAATTAATTAATGTCAGTTTCAGTTAATTAATTATTATTATTATTATTTATTTATTTATTTTTTTGTTTCATCTCTTTGAATTGTCTGTCTTGTGTTTGAGAATGTGTGTGTGAGAGAATCAGTTGGAGATTTGTGTGTTTTGAACAGATTGTTTTGTCTACAGCTTCTGCCTCTCTGCACTCTCCTATCCGTCTCTCATTTGTCACATCTTCCTTCTTCAGTTTGACCACTCTCTGTATTTCTTTCTACACTTATACATGCAATATGAAATTTACTTCCACACACATAACATCTGTTTTCTCTTTTTCTATCGTTGTAGCTATCCATATATTTATTTGTTCTTTCTCTGTAATTGTCCCTTCTATATCCTCTGTAGCGTCTGCCTCTACCTCTGCTTCTTCCTCTGTTCTGGCCTTCTTCCGCCTGGAATAAAACAGTAGTTTCGTCATTCTGACTCAACACAAGTATCTGCCCTTTTTGTTTCCTTGTTTGCTTTTGAAAACACTCTCTGCATGTCTAGCGTAATCTAGCACATCAACCAGTCTTGCAGTTCGATGGTTAATCATGTGTTTGGTTATAAAGCTACTGATTTTCTGTTGAGTTCCTTTCATGAACGCATTCTTCAGTTGCTGTTCATAAGCCGAATCCAGAGTCCAATCCTGTGGTTTGTCCATGCAGCTGTGATTATTAAATGTTTCTTGCAGTCTTGAATAGTAATGATCAACATCCTCATCTTCTTTTTGCGCACATCTGTTTATTTCTACCCAATTTGGAATCATCTTATATTTGTCTGCTATTCTCTTGCAATTCATTTAGCTCAGCTTTCAATCTGTCTGAATCATGCTGTAAGGGAGCTCCATCTGCATTATTAGGATTCCATGAGCCTGCAACAATGCACCAATTTGTCTGCAACACTTGTCTACAAGCTCTTTCCATCTCAGCACCATTCAATCTATAACTGTGATAGAGATTTTTTATCTGAGTTTCAAATTCTTTAACATTAATTTTAGGATTTGGAATGCCTTCAGTGGCTTTTCTGACATCCTCATTAGTCCAAGGTCTATAAACATACATTGTTGCACTCTCACCGTCTCCACATGGATTAGGGACTTGTATCATTGGAAGCACCTCACTGTAATCAGGATTTAGACTTTTTATTGGACTAGTATGAGATCTTACGATTGTCCAATTTTTTCTTGTGAGGCCTGATCTAGCGCCTGTGGAATCACTTCGTAATATTAGTGGATTAACATGCTTTGTGACATTCGCAGCAGCCTTCGCCAGATCACCAGTAGGATATATTTGTGACACACTGGGCGCAGTAGGCTGCTGGGGTGGATAAGGAGGTGGTAGTTCCCCCTGGTCAGACTGCTTGTGTCTAAAATCCAAATCGAGGTCTTCATTCTGAAGTAAAGCCAATGTGTTTTTTCCTCTGGTTTCTCCACTCTTCCCCTTCTCTCTCCCTCCCGTCTTCTCCTTGCCTCTCTCAACCATGCCCTTGCTTGATAAATACCATCTTTTTGCATTAATTTTTTTGTTTGTCTTGGTTTTCTTTTCAATGTCTTTTATCAGTTTTGTGCAACTCTCTTCATTTAGTTTTCCATTAAAACTATATTTATCTTTCCATTTTTTAAGATATTTGACTGTTTCGGGATCCTTTTCACACATGTATTTTGCATCTCCCTCATAGCATGCTTCCTCTTTTGCGACCCTGTTACCCATCGCGTGCTCTCAATGTTTAACGTGCCGGCACGGAGTTGTTTTTTATAGTCTTAACTCAATATAAGTGACTCTCACGCAGCTCTGAATCAGCCTCAAAACAAGAAGTTCACAGGTCTTTAAAAACACAAAGTCTTTATCACTGGTCTTACTGCTGTTCACTAATTCCTCAAAGCGCGCGTCTCAGACGGAGCCTCTGTGCTCGTCTCACACACTTCGCAAGTGTGTCACAGAAGATGCCTCTATGCACCTCTAACAGGGTCGCCTAACCCCCCCTCAAGGAAAACCGCATCCAAGTCTACTTCAAATCATACTACCAGCATTTTCATACTGGCCTCTCAGCCTCTATGCGAGAAAAGTTGGAAAGCAGAACCCAAAACGGAATCCCCTAAGTTTAAACAGTTTTACCCATTCAAATTTAATTTAAATAGCGTCTTACCCGAATATTGAGATCGTGGGTCTGTGTGCTGTCTGATAATCCCGTCACTCTCCGCCGTCCTGGTCGGTCCTGGCCTCTTTGGACTTCGAATTTTAGCGAAGGAGGTCTTTTAATCCAGAGAGCATAGAAGTCTCTCCCCAAGCTTGGTTTCAGGCCCAGCTCCAGGCGTCGGAGAGATGTTGGGAAAAGGCTTGAAGGACCAATATGTTGGAAAAATTCCAAAAGAAGTACACCGACACCACGAATCCAATTGATGTTAATTTT
>SRMA01025655.1:0-40810 GCA_007224835.1 Danionella cerebrum
CACCTAAATATTTTTTAAATTACAGGTGTGACCAGTCAGAACTCATTTGCAGATATCGACAATTCATTTATGCATTTTAAAAGGCCTCAAATGGAAAATATTTGCAGACATCTAGCACATTAGGCTAGTCAAATTATACCTAGTAGATTTATTCAATGTATGTTATAATGACTCACAATAAGATTGTAGATATCTCAATTGTAAGTACTAATAGTCAAATAAGCATTGTAGATATTTGAAATTATGCCTAGTCAAAATAGAGTTGTGTCTATTATGGAAAGAGTATTGCATGTTAAACTGGCTTGCCACACCAAGACTGAGCTCAGTAAATTCATTAAAAACTATAAGTTCCTATAAGTTTCACATTTGTAGTGGCTTGTGTCCAGAATGAGACATTTGATTTTGTCCATGTAAATGTGGCATTGAAAGAAATCCCATAAAGGACTCTGCCGCTTTCTTTTAAATTTGTCATTTTGCTCGATGGAATGGTGAGATCATGTGTTCACAAGAGAGAAAACAAAGGTAGAAGAAAAAACGTAGGGCAAAGTTTGACAACACAGTTACAAGAGAAAGCGGATCAAGAAAAATGGAAAGAAATGTAAGAGTTGCAAGAGAGAGGGGAAAAAAAGAAAAACCCCCTAAAATATAAATTCTTCCACTGTGCTTTTCCTTCACTACTCTTCAAAAATATTCAGTAATTGTCAATTTTTAACACAACATGGTATTAATAAACCGAAAACTTTCTAACTTGAGGCTTCACTACTTAGAAAAATATAATAGTCTCTCCCTCTCTCTCTCTCTCCCTGATTCAGGCTATTTATTTTATTTGGATTAATTTTTCTTTTTTCTTTTTTTGGCATTTTGTGGGGTCTTGCCGCTTTTATTACATTCCTGACACTTTTGTTAATAAATCATTGCAAAGTTAATGAAAGTTGCATTCAGGCATATCCAAAATGATTGTGTCCTTTGTCATGCTAATAAATTGAAAGATGCTGGTCCAATGGGTGAATGCCTGCCCATTACTGAGAAGTTTGTGATGGTTGCCTGTTGAACCACTCATTTTCTTTTTTTCTTTTCTTTCCCAGACTGTGTTTTCCTTTTTTTTCACAGTCATCTCCAGGTTTTATCAGTTTGAAACTAATAGGTTTCAGGTGCAGTCATTTCCTCATGCATTCATTTCCATGGTAAAGACAAAACATGCACAGCCTAAAAGTGCACCGTCAAAACAAAATACATAGAAATAATATGTAAACATTGTAATATGGCTAATCTCTATCATGCATGACACTTTTGCTTGTTTTACAGGATTACCCCTTTATCCTTGTCTTGGATTTAAAATGGTTATTTTATTGATATTATAAACCTTAAAGTTTTGGGGAATCATACTTTTACAACATTTTTGATAAGCATTTGCCTATATCTTGCTTTTTCTTCCATTCTAAGCTCTGTTGGCTTTGGGCCGTCTTATCACCTGCCACACTCAGCAGATACTGTGTCAGTGAATGAGGTGCAGACTTGTGTGGACGTTTTACAAATCTAAATGCAAAAAGAAATGGAATATTTGATAGCCTTCCATAATGGCCCTGAAATCTGTGTCATTATCCACTATCAGATGTGGCTTTTAAAAGCATCGGAGTTCCTGGCATTTTACATGAATTTCAGCTGAGAGCAGTTATTGAGAGCAGAATGCATTTAGCGGGTCAGTTTTTTGGGCCCTCCATTGCTTGCCTTCACGTCCGCTTCAGTGGAACCCACAACTAGAGAGCTAATAACAAAAACGAAGAACACCCATACATGTAAAATTAGTTTCAGCCCTGCTCTAGAATATTAAGAGCCGTTTTCCCCTCTTCCTTCATTCCTCTTTCCTTCCTTCCCTCTTACAATTTATTTGGGACAGACTTCAGCTACAATTAATTTATATAACAATCATAATTCCCAGAGCACCTGGTGATATTTTCCTTCACCCCAGTTCCTATATGTCTGTGCATTCTTTGAAGACCACATCCGGCCTCTCTTCCTTCTTTCTTTCCTTCCTTCCTTCCTTCCTTCCTTCTTTCCTTCCTACCTTCCTTCCTTCTTACCTTCCTTCCTTCCTACCTTCTTTCCTTCCTACCTTCCTTCCTTCTTACCTTCCTTCCTTCCTTCCTTCCTTTCTTCTTTCCTTCCTTCCATCTTACCTCCCTTCTTTCCTTCCTTCCTGCCTTCCTTCCTTTCTTTTTTCCTTCCTTCTTTCCCTTCTTCTTTCCTTCCTTCTTTTCTTCTTTCCTTCCTTCCTTCCTTCCTTCATTCTTTCCTTCCTTCCACATTGAAGAAAATCAATTAAACATTACATAAGATAATATATATATTGATTGAATATTCATGATAAATTTGTGTAGCGAACAACAACAAGAAAGGTTTTTTGCTCTTCAGGGGAGCAGATCTCCAACCAAATCTAAACATCACACCTGATCCTTGCCTTAAACTCATTTTCTAACTTATGTGCCATGGCTCCGGACAAACAGGGTAAGCTCTGTGTGTGCCTTTTCTCTGCAGTTTGTGCTGGATTCTGCTTCACCAGATTCGATTAGCAAGCTAATGTTTTATTAGAGAGAAGTGCGAGAGGGGGAATAATTAAAGAGCCCTAGTGAGGGAGGGACAGACAGTTCTGTCTGCCTGGGCTGATGGGACATCTGTTTGCCTGGGGGTCAGGCACTGAAGCGGTGGGGAACTCACTATGAAAGGGGTAGTTTGAGGGGCGACTGGGTAGAGCCAGAATGGTGTCCGTGCTGGAGTTTGTTTCCTTCTTCCGATGTTCTGAATCTAGAAACAGCAGGTCTGCTAACAAACAGTCACAAAATTAAACAACTAACACAACTTCATTAACAGAATAATGATGGGCTCAGCCTGAGTACTGCTTTATTGCCCATGCAAAAACACATTCGCATCTAACTGCGATAAGCTGGTATGTAACTGAAGCACAACAGGATTTAGAAAACATTTTTAAAATCAATTGACACTGACTTGAGTTGAGAACAAAGAAAGACAGAAAAAAGTGAATCATCTCTCTGGATATGTTTCCTATGTGCACCTTGGATTATACATGGTAAACCGATGCCAAGTTCTCTCCCTGTGTACACATTGTGGTTCGACCTGGAGGGTGTGCAGTGGAACCGGATCGAGCAGTGCTTTGGTTTTTGGGGCAGACCATCCCACAATTTTCACCTCCGTTCAGCAACCTTTCAGTCAAAAATAACTATAAAGCGCCATGTCTGGTGGGAATAGAGCTCTATAGTAAAGGCCTCTGTTATTAAAACCAGCCTAAATACTAAGGAGGGGGATGAAACAGATAGAGCTGTGGAACTGTATTGATGAGGAGTAAATGAGAAGCTCTTGTTGTTGAAGAGGCCTGACTCCTCTATCGATTCAAAAAAAGAGCATGTAGAGAAAGACTGTAAATCTGGCATTGCCTAACCGGTTCAAAGCGACCATCTTTTCATGTAAACTTATTCACTAATCCTGCATTGATGTTGGTGAATATGAGCAGAAAGAGAGAACTCCAGAAGCACAAGTCTTAAAAAAACACTTAAAAAAATTATTCAAACTGTAGCTTATTTTACTCATTAAGTGTGTTCAATGAGGCAGATTTTTATTTATTTTTTTGCTGATTGTACATACTGCTGATAAAACCATAGAACAATTAAAAGTTTAAATGCTCCAATTGTAATCCAGAAACCGCTCCTAAGCTTAGGTCTGTATCACGCACTTGCACTAAAGGCCTTTACACACCCATGTGTTTTTTTAATGCAGGGATAAATCTTTAGCCTTAATTACATGGGTGCTAATGTGACTATACACACCAGCAGGAAAGAATGCTGCTGCATTCTTTAAGAAATGCACGAGCCATTTTTTTTCAAGCAGACTCAAACGCTGTGATTAACTTATTTGGTCATATGTCTTCAGCCTAAAAAGGCAGCGGTGTGTGGCACTCAAGAATAAAACGAGAAGCTGTACTCCCAGAGTTGCCAGAAGTAGAAGTCTCATCAAAAGCAGGGTTGCTTCAGACTGCAGTGCGAATTGTAGCAACAGAGGATTGTCACACGCATGCACGAACCCTGATATGCATGGGATTCTGGGCATTAACTCGGGGCTACAGTTGTGCGACTGAACAGGTTTTAAAGAGAAGTGGTTTGTTTTCCAGAAATATGTTATGAGCGATCGCTCATCTTCTTCTCTTTCTCCATAAATGCGCCTCACACAATGTGAATTGCCTCTGCACCAGCGTGTGGCATGGAGTGAATTACAGTTCACCGAAGCGCCATCTAGTGTTCAGGAGAGGGTCTGTGCACTCCTTTTTAAACGCAAGAGAAAGATTCAGAAGCTGATGACCCAGCCGCAAAAGTGAGGCAGAGGTGTGTAAAGGCCTTAAGACTCTCTCGGCTGAGCTCTGGGAGGCACAAAGTTACACCACTTTTAAATCTCATTTAAAAACTCATTTTTTTACATTGCATATGATTTTTGACATCTTATTATTTTATTACTTTTCACTCTGGCTTCATTTAGCCATGATTTTCATTTCCCTGTCTGACTTAATGTGCCTTGTTTTATCTGTTTTATTTCATGTACTTTCGGTCAACGTTTTTACTTGTGCTCTCTTTACAGCACTTTGGGAAGCCAGCCTGAAAGGCCCCTTATAAAATAATTGTATTATTATTATTATTATTATTTACTCTATAATTTTTTTATATTTTATTTAAGTAAATAATTATGTGAACTTTACATTTTTTCCCCATTTGCCATTATATAACCTCCTTAAAAATAAACCATTTATTGAGCAGTTCACTTCTCAACTGTCAAGTCTTATAAAGACGCATGTTCAAAAATAATTCTCTCTGTCTGAGTCAGCTTTTTGATGGACATGAATTATTCTGCAGAGCTTTGTTAACTGGGATCTGGGTGGAGGGTTGGGGTCTGTGAGCTACAGCAAGAGTATTGGACGCACAGATGGAAGGGGTGATCGTGGAAGGAAGAGTGGTGTGGTAGGGCTTGGACGAAAAGACCTTCAGTCTGTTCAGAGAGACTGAGTGGGTGGATGAGATAGATGATTGACAGGGCATCATGATACATGGGTGAAGATCGGATGAATGCCGCACAAGTCCAAATCTCTGAAACAATTACTCTCACAGTGGCGTTTATGGATGAAAACAGACCTCTCATATGTGTACGAGAAGGGAGGACAGGGTGAGAAATGTGGCTGTAATTAATGAGTAGCTGAAATGAGAGAGTCCCAGATGGAAAGGCAGAGTCGCCTGGCATGATTGTGCATCCGTGGCTGAGCTGTAAGATATACCTGGCCGCACGCACTCCTCTCTGAAGTGGCTAGTTAGCATACGCAGCTCTTGTTATTTGTGTACTCAGTGTGAGAGCAGGCCTTCTCAGCTGCCGTTCACCAGAGACTTGTTTTGTAAGATTAATGAAGGTCACCGATATTCTCCAAAGTATTCTGATAATTAAGGCTTTGTTTATCAAAAACAAGTTATATTAAGAGCAAAAAGATTCATGGTAATTATTCATAATCTTAACAATTCAAGTGTAGCCACCTCATTTGTGCTTTAATTCTTCTTGTTAATGTTTTGCATAAATCTGCATAATTACTTGAGATGCCTGTTGTAATTTTGACAGCTACTCAGCTCATGTGCACTAAAGTATGGCAAACGTTCTGTGTGATGCATACTTATGAACGAACGTAAGGTGCCATTTGAATCTTATGCTATCTCATGTGTGCCTCTGGGAAGCGTTTATTTCCGCTTTAACTAAAGAGACGCGTTCACAGCATCTTTAGATTCCCATTTTCATATTTGCAATTCCCTGTACACTGCCTGATTATTAGATTAATTAAATGGTCTGTTGTATATTGCGACCCATATGTGATTTATAGTCTTATAGATGACATTTTTCTTGTACCATACCACAGCCACAGTAATTAGTACACAAAGTTTAATTTTAAGAAGAACGTTTCAACAGATTAATGCCCTGGAACTTGAGAAACAGCTTTTATCACACACATGGAAAACATGCTGTACATAAAGACCATGGAATGAACAAGAACAGTATCTGTACAGGATTCTCACATGGAACTTCCCCTAGAAACAATTTCATTGTGGAATGTTCTATGTGCAGCACGTTTCTCATGTTTGGGGTTTTTCTTTTCTTTTCTCTTTGCTTGTGTTTTCTTTGGTTGATGTGCGCTTAGCATCTTTATGCAACTGTACTTTAAGTCTATATCCTCAAACAGAGCCAGCTAATCCCCTAAAAGATAAGAGGCACAGGTAACTTAAACCGACAATAACACATTACTTACAATTTAAGATCGGTGTGTATTTGCAACAGATAGAATAAAAGGATCATAAAAGATTTTAAAGGATCTTATCAGCACCCTCAAGCTATTTCCAAAAAACTAGACTATACTTTTCATCTAGTCAAGCTTGGGTCAGTTTTGTTTGTATTTATTTATTTAATTAACTGTACTATTAACTGAATTTAATAGAACATTATTAAAAATGCCATTAAAAAAACATTGTGAAAGAATATACAGTATTATTCATATTGTCAATCCTTGTACTAGCCTCAAATTTGTTTTGCTTTGATAGGTAGGTAGATGGGTATGTAGGTAGCTAGGTAGCTAGCTAGGTAGGTAGGCAGGTAGATAGGTATGTAGAAAGGAGAACAATTAGCTCCTCAAACTCACAGATGGTCACATGACATAGAACTGAAGCTTTGCCCTGTATTGACTGTTTCCTGCTGTAATTGACCCATGAGCAAAAGCAATGGAAGGGCCAGAGTAAGGCTACAGCTGCGTGGTTTTACAGACACAACGCTGAATCCATTTTTAAGACATTTTATGCTGTTACAATTAAGTTTTTTTTTACAGGTATTAAATTCCTGCGTACAATCAGATTTTTGTTACTATTCAACAGTAACTTACATCCTAAAGTTTCACTTTGATGTCATTAAACTGTATTTATGTTCTTAATTGTTGCCGCTCTCATGATGTACAGAACACGTTTCCTCAGAAAATGCAGTCCACCAGTTTACATTTGCTTATGTTTTACTTTCTTATCAGAAAATTTTCCACATATGAATGCGATCTTGAAAAACCTTTGATTTATGTTATGTAGAAAACTTTTGGTCCTTTAGATGTGAGTAATACATGGAATTAGCTGATCATGTACACATTGAAATTGGTGAAATGTGGTTGTAATTGCATTCAAGAGGATGGAGCAGACTGACTGAGAATGAGAGTAGAACATTAATCTATAAATCCTTTGCAAAACTGGTACAGATGCTTCTGCACATAGCATGGACAACTGGGCCCTATGACTGCAGTCTAATTTCAGCTGTAATAATCATCATGTACTAGGGCATGGAATGACAGTGTAAGTCTGTAGTTTACATAATTTTGTAAGGATCTCTTGTTGTATGCTGTCCCTTATGTTCCCAGTAATAGATTGTTAGTCACTACAAGGGGATGAATCAAGAACGTTGGCTTATGCAATTTAATTTGGAGTGTGACTGGGCCTATTAGCACACTGACATAAGTGATATAGTTTCTTTCACTCCTCTCCACACACACATAGACACTTCAGGACGGCTGATTAGTATTCTCTTAACAGCAGAAATAATGCTTTCATCACTGGTTTCGACCTCGGTGGTACTTTTAAACTAATGCTCGATGGGGGTTCACAAGTCATTGAAATTAGAATGCCAGGGCAGCTTCCGGAGCAAAATGCTTTGCACGATCTTTCCAGAAGCTAGAGGATGAATGATTAGAAATCCAGCCGGCTTTTATATGAACTATCAAAGGAGAGTTCATATATCAACAACTTTCTGCCAAGCTACAGAATGATGCTTATGTAATATGTGTCATACTTTACTCTGGGAATGTAACAGATCACTTGAGGAATAAAATTTACTAGGAATTTCCATGCGTACATATTTGATACTTATATCAACCAAAGAAATTAAAGATTAAATCATTAAACAAACACAAATTCAAACTTTTCTTTTTGATGTTTTTTTTTTTATTGGATGCAATTTAAGTAAAATAATTCTTATGTTTTAAGTAATACTATTTAGTTGCAGTTCATGTTTCAAACAAATTGGAAATGTGATAAAAGAAATGCATGATTTTTACCCAGATTCACTTGGACAAATGTTTTTACGTTACGCAATTAACTCAAGGCATTGTTATTGTCATGGCTGAAGAGCAAACATGTAAACAGCGGCACTTAATAGTCGTCCCTCTGAGGACCTGGAGACCTCTCTCTCACCAACCGGCTGTTGTGCCTGCGAACGGGTGCGCTGATGTGCGTCAGGCTCCTTCACGCCACTGTGAGCGCTCACATGTTTGCGCAGGGCTCTGCTGTATTTCAGTGCCACGAGACGTCAGGAGTTAAATGAAAGTTGCCTAATGAAGGAAACTTGCTAAGATGGAAAGAGGGGAGGCAAGGAGACACAGAGAGGGCGAGTGGGGGAAAAACTCAACTTTCTTTAATTATGTTTACCCAACAGGCCTTGCCTCCTAATTTAAATATCATAAACATCTGGACTGCACCGGCATTAAAATCATGGCAGTAGTCAAGCAAATCTTGTGGAAAATAATGAAATTAGATCCCTGGTGTTGTGACAGAGGAAGGGCAGGATACATCAGCTCCATGTTAATAAAATTTCCATGAATGACTGGATACAATTAAGAAATTGTCAGTTGTGACTGTGAACTTTTTCAACTCATGGTTGTTTGCCTCATTTGATTATGGTGGCAGTTTGGTCTTGTTTATTAGTGTCTGTGTTGGGGTGTTAATTATGACCTTTTTGCTTGGTCACGATTAAGCAAACATGAGTGCATGGGACATAGGGTTGGAACCCAAGGGCTGGGCTATGTTCAGAGAGATTTGACCTCAGGAAACATCACTTACTTCTTAACTTATTACTAAGCTGGACAAAACTCACTTTTTGTTTTCAAAAAGCTGGTACCATTTTTTATAAATATAGTAATTTTTATTTACCTTTAAGACTCAGTGTCACCTTGTGCTATAAGGGTGTAATAATGCATCAAGCTACTTATGCTTATCACTTGTGCATCATTGTATTTGCTCAGAGTATTATTGTTTTGCGGCATTCTAAGCACTTTTGGGGGTCTAAACCTCTCAGAGATTTGCGTACATGTCAGAGCTGGTGAAATTTTACAACTGTTTGGTTTCGAAAAGTGAGTAAAAAATCGCTTTGTAGCTACAACTATTGTGTTTGAACAGTTTGCTGTAAGCAAATGAAATTTACCACAACTGGGTAGGATACCAAGACTTAAAAATACAGAATATGGAATACATTTCTAAACTCTACAGGAATTCAGTTATTTTCCAAAAACCTCTAAAAATGGCCACTTTTGCTTGTGTCAGACTTTGACAAACTCCTAGAGATATTATCTATTTACGATCAAACTCCATCTGTCTTATCTTAAGGCGTATGTGATATTAATTTGCCCTTTTTAGTATTTGTAACTATGTTCGAAAGGCGGTCGTTGAAAAACTAAATTACAACAAAACAATAAATTATAAGGAAGTAGCTCTGCCATTCAATCTGCCGATCTAACTTGCCATGTGTGTTATGATATCATGCCTGAACACATATAGTAACCTACAGTATAAGTTATATCGCCATTGGATGGCCACAGCTCGACATTAACATTGATAAGGTATTGATATCAATATTCACATGGTGATATGAAACTTTATTATGTGGTTTTTATTATTTATTTTGTCCATTTTTTCCAGAAATGTTAACAGATCTCGAATGTATTGAATGTATCTCCTAAAAAAGATTTGATCATATAGTGCATGGTAAAAAAAACAACTGGCTATTGAAATGTCGAAGCGCCTGAGGTGTGAGAGCCCTTTTATTGCTGCTTGCAGCTTTAAATTAAATTGAAATAAATATGAGAGAGAAGTTGAATTAAAACCACCCATTAACAAACCCCATATGAACCAAAAATCACTCCTTAAGGGGCTGGGGGTGTTTTAATACCCAAACTTTTGTTCTTTTAGAGCTCACCTCTTGCACCTTTTCCTTTAAATTTCACCACACTGATGTCAAAACATGCTTTAGAGTATTTATGGTTCAAGCCCACAAGATAGCAAATCTATATAAAAAAAAAATCATAAGCAGCTTTCTAAAAGAAAGAGAGTTTGCTTGAAAAGTAGGCTGGTTGTGACAAATACAGTTTGAAAGTAAAGCAAAATCATGAAGGGTTGCCACCCTGCAGCAGAATAAATTTCATATTGTGTTTGTAAGTCCTAAAATGGGCAGAATGTATTGTCACTAATTTCCATCATTAATGAAAATGGTTTTGCACAGAAACCCCTGCGTGGCTGTAATTAAGCTAATGTTGATGAGCTACGTACTCCCAAAAGAAGACATATTAGAAATGTTATCCATTCTGTTTAACCTTAACAGAAAATAGAACGTTACGCACAGTGCTGGCATTTGGTTTGGCCAGTGCTCTAACAACTGAATTCATTTGCAGAAGAAGTCTGTATATATACACAATTTTCCACTATTTTTAGTTTTCATCAGTTTGGTGTTTGGGGCAGGTATCTACATGAGAATCCTCAAAGATAGTTGAAATCAATTCTGTGGGATTTAAATCAACACTTAACTTTTGTGGTCTATATAGTATAGTATTGGTTGAACAGAGGTAGTTATAAATAAATCAATAACCATTTTAAAAGTTGTCAAGAAGCCAAGTTTTTGTATCAATAACAAATGAATGGTGTCTTAATCCTTGGCTCTTTTTCCCGCCCTCATTCTTATGTTGTTTTGTCTTATTGACTCTAATTTAGGATTTCATCTGAAGAGCTTTTCAAATTGAAATATGAACCTCTTCCCGAGTTTCGCTCCTCTCTCGACTTCAGTATTTATCTTATCAGCCCGCACAAGGAGAGCGAGATTGTATTTGTTGAAATGATTTGTCAGTTTAGGAAGTAATAATGGATTTGGGCTGAGAGCTGTACAAACAAGGCCTCAACATGGAGAGAAATTGAGGGGAGAATGCCATGGCTGCTCTCTGTGCATTCTAATGTACCTGGAGGGGAGAAGAATGGAGGATCCAAGCTTATGTGTTAATAGCTGAAATGTATGTTTAAGAACACTACTTTTGCACCAGAACTATAAGCAACATTTTAGCCAGTACACCCAACGCTAACGCATACAATCAGAAATTGTCACAATAAAGGTACCTATAGCTGGACATTTAAAGGCATTGGCGTATCATTTTTATCGGAAATGAATTAAAATCTTTCAACTAGAGTTGCATACATTTATGATTATGTTTTTCACCATAGTAGTTCACCAGAACTGGTTTGGAGCTGACAGCAATAGTTTCCTTACATGCTGCCACATACAGGGTTATAGAATTCATACTAAAGGATTCAAAGCCTATTGTATTTTACTCTTCTTTAGATTGCCTTTTATATTCAATTAATTTTTTCGTGTGTTGATATTTTCCATGATTTTTTTGCAGGAAAAAACTATTTGATATTTTTTTACCCCTTAGACCTACTCTCATTATATATTGCACTAAAGGCATTCAGACAAAGAATAGAAGCTTTCCTTTTACAGGGTCTTTTACAGATGCGCATTTATTAAAATCCTCTTTTATCCATTTATTATTTGTATATTTTTTTTTATTTATTCATTTTTTTATCTTGTCCTGCTTAGGAGCCACCGCATAGGGGAGTAGATGCTTAGTGTGGGCTGGACAGTTTTTTTGTCTCCAGGGGAGTGAACACCTGATGTGGTGTTCCCTCCTCTGGATGAAAGCAGTGAGTAATTTGTTTATTTTTCCCGTGGACCAGTTTGCATTAATTACGCCAGGACAGGAGGGTGTGAAAAGGAAAGGGGGGAGTGAATAGGGATGTGGATGTGGGTGAGGGGGAAAAATTCACGATTGTGATGAATACCTATCTGAAAATACCATAAAAGTTTGTAACAGTTTGTGTAGTATAGCTTTAAGAGTTTGTACATAACTACACACATTTATACAGAACCCCTACCTAGAAAACCCTGTCCGTTTGTTATAGTATGTGCAGATTTGTACATACCTACACGCATACATATATGCATAAATATTCATACACACAGTTAATGAAATATGCAGGATAACAATGAGGAGACCTCTGGAGACCGATGGTGCCCCCCGAAAGAAATTTATTTTAAAAACACTTTTTTTTGACACAGATAAAAAACTAACATCAACAACAACAACAAACAAAAAAACCAAGCTACACTCCTAACAAAATGAGCAAGACAATGTAGGCTGCAAATCAGTCACATAAAAGTCTTCTATCTTTCCCCATAGCCCTTCTTCCTTTCAAGTTATTATTTCTCACTTTTTATGTCTTAAACATGACTGACAGCATGTCAATTGAGCCCTGGAACCATTTTGATGGCATTGGCAGCACAAAGTCCACCATGTCATTCAAGTGGGTTCAAGTTTCCCCTAGTTTGTTCCAAAGCAGGAGGTTATAGCGGACATTAAACATTGAAATTGACTTCTTTCATTTGTTGTAGTTAAATTTATATGATTTTTAAGATATTATCCAATAGTTCTAATTGGATATGAGGAGTTCCACTTTCCCGAAAGAAGGCAAAAGAGCTTTGAGGATTCAAGAGTGCCATGAAAGCACTGACCTCTCTCTGGAAGGTTCATGTCTCTTCGTGCAGAAACAGATGGATAATAGCACTATGCTGAAATCATGCAGCACGTATTACGGGCACTGTGATTGCCGACCTGATTACCTGCCATATGCTTGCTGAAGGGTTGAGCTGAGATTGGGAGAATATGCAAACCTTTATAAAGCAATGTTTTTATAGCATTCTCATTATACCAATGTGAAGACTTGCTCAAATGAAAGCAAGCGTTGCAAGGAAGGAAAATTATTGAGTCATAAAAGTCCAGGGTTCATGGTGCATGGGTTCCACAAGGGCCTTGCCCGAGCCCCGATGCTGGCTCTGGTTTGTGTTCGGACAGTTTTTGTGTAGAATAGCTTTGGGTTATTGCTTCTTAAAAATTAATAAATACAAATTATGGATAAACATGATATCCAAGATTTAATAAATTCTATATGATGTTTGTTTTAAAAACAGGACGTGTTTATGCAATAAAAACCAAAAATTTCCATTCATGTATTAACATTTTTCACTGCAATTTATGTTTGAGCATCAATATGAAAGCTCAGGTGGTGGTACAATAGTCTGTGTCTGTCTATATCCCTCCTGTAACTGATGTCCAGTGCATTTTAACCTTATGTGATGTTGCTAACCCGATTTTAAACCTCCTACACAGCTGTTTCTGTTTCAGGTCATGACTGGATTTTTACCTGTGACATCCATGATCATTAGCATCTGTTTGATATAATTGGTGGAGCTTACACTCACTTCGCGTTTTGTACATTTATAAAAATAACTAACTAATATTCCAGAAAGCATTCTCTATTGACTGAGTTTTGCACACATGCCTTTATTCTATACTTGTATTATTTTAACTGCAGTATTGGGACTTTGTGGCCATTTCTGATTACAGGGAGAGCATTTTCTAGGTTGACCCTGTAGGCAACCACATCTCTCTTCAAGGTCTCACGACTGCTGTTGCAGATAGTCTAGAGTAGACATACTTTAGTATGCAGATCCAATAATAGGTATTGACAGTTTTTTTTCTCCTTGTTTCCTGCTTAATTGCTATCGGAGATTGTATCTTAGAGCGGATACGATGTAGCTTGAACCTGTTAAGCTGATTATGTTGTTAAAGATGGAGAGGACAGTATGCTAAACAGTTATTCAGCTTCCCTAATGACCTTTAAATGGTTGGATTAAGACTTGTTTGGTCTTATACATGTGAAGCTGGTCAGGAATCAGTCTCCTCTTGTAATTTGTACTATACAGTGAACAGGAATGCACTTTAAATGAAGTTTTATAAAAACACAACTTGATGTCAAAGTTTACTTAAATATTTGAGTTATTAGTAACCATTGTCAACCATTCCACCTTAATGATGGTCCACCTTAAAAATGTAACAAAAAAATCAAATAGAATGTGTGTAACATGCTTCGTGACATATCTTGAAAATTACATAAAAAAAATGCATAAGGCACTAAAATGCCTGTGAATTAGACAAGCAAAACAATAAAATATGGCTTGGGAAAAACATAATTTGGGTGAGATAAGGCGATACTAAGTATGTTCAGTTGGCAAGATGTTAAGAATAATTGCAAGGGGTCTTTTAAATGAGGCCCCTGGTTTCTTCTGCTTATCCTGAGGGAGACACATGCAGCAGGCTGTTCTCTCTCAGGAATCTTCCCTTTCCCCTCCCCCTCCTCCTCTTACTCTTCTCTCTCTATCTTTCTCCTCTCTCTCTCTCTCTCTCTCTCTCTCTCTCTCTCTCTCCCTCTCTCTCTCTCTCTATGCACCTTGTTAGCTATTTGCATTCTCAGAGTTTTAAAGCTAAACAATCTAATACCTGTAATACCTTCTTTAATTTTGCTTCCAGTGTATTCATAATAATGAATTATCGCAGTATTTCAATTAATATTGTTCTTTATTGTTTCATCCTAGCTACAAAATAAACCCGATTAGCCAGGCCAGTCTTGGTCCAGACCATTTGCTCAGATTAACTGACAGTTTACAAAAAAGTGTTCTTTAATGTTAAAAAAAACCCTCCAGATGATGTTGGAGTGACCATTTTGCATAACAGTGCAACCATTTTTTATTACACGTTTTCGTGTACTATGATGATTTAAAATCTAATGTTATCTTTGCTGTTTTATTACTAAATGTAACTACTTAAGCAATAACTACTTCCACACCTTTGCCTCCTCTGAAAACACCTCAACACAGAGAGGTGTTTTATCTGTTCTTCCTCTCACTGTCTGATGGGAAATCTCCACCAGCTCACAGGACTGATATAGACTGACACGAGGCAATCTGACAAATCTAAATCGTTATATCTCATTTGACATTAATATGGCATTTTTGGTGAGGCCGGCTAGGAGTGACGTACAGTTCAGGTATTCATCATCTTGGCAGTATGAAAATGGCATATTCATATGAGCAGGGAATTAGCTCTTTGGATGTGCCGGAAATGCAGGGGGCCTTGACTTAGAATGGGGAGGCTGGGGTTTGCCTTATCTTCCACGTCTATGAGTTATATGTCAGAGTGCTGGAGCCCATTCTGAATGACAGTTATCTTTTTAATTCTTTTTGACATTTGCTGATAGGAATCTTAACAAAGCTCTACTGCTGGAAGTCAGAGTCGGCGTGTTAACGGAACTGCTCGGCGATAGAAAATATCTTTAGCAAACAAAAACTTTGCTTGACATACTGTCAATTTTGCATTGTTTAAAAATGTTTATTCTAGAATTAATGTTTCCGAATGCTACTATGTATAATTTTGTTCATTTTCTTTCGGATAAACTATGACATTGAGTCGATATTCCTTTCTAAATTAATTTCTGAGGCATGAGTTTCACATCAGAAAGTCACGCTGACATCGGTTCAGCATCTTGGTGTCAGTCAAAGATGTAAATTTTGCTGAGGGAATGTCTCGTCTTGCTATTAAAACGAAGAAACTGATTTACTCTACGTCTTTGGCTCACAATACTCCTGCTTTTATTAAGTTGGTCATTTTCATGACAACAAATCTCTTTTAATTTTCTTTGTTCCTTGACTTTATTTTCACAATTGATAATCAGTTGTTTTATCTCATAAACATGTTTTGCTTTGTAAACCATTTTAATAAATTCCACAACACTTCTTTTCTGTATTTGAATACACCCACTGAATCTCATCCAATGGTGTGGACATCGATTGATAAACTCTGAGCTTTAAATGATTAACACCAACACTATTTTACATGTCTTAAATGTCTTTGAAGGCAGGAGTTTGAAGGATTTAAAAATCATTAAATTTACACATTCAAAAAAAGCAATTACTGCTAATTAGAAGAATCTCCCTATGAAAATACCCCTATGTATCTGGTCACCTCTACGGTGGTAAAATCCAAATCCAAGGTAAAACTGTTACTATATAAACATAATCAAATAAAAAAAAATAGTTATTACACTAATAGTAATATAGTATTAGTAAATATAGTATTTATTTATTTATTTATTTTACATTTTTAATATATATGACCACTGGACATGAAATCTAATTGGAGGTTTAACATTTTTAAGTTACAAAACTTCATTTGTGCATCTCTTTGGTCATGAGGCTAGCCCTTTATCTCATTTAAAAAAAAAAATGGGACACCCCTTCAACTCATGTTCATTGGAGTAGAAATGGAGCTTAGCCTTGTATTCCCTTGGGATGCATTTGAAACACCACTCTGTATTCTTTGAAAATTAATATGCACCCAATTTTGGATAATCATTTACTATTGGGAACAGACACCTGTGCACCTTTTTATATCCATTGTAGTCTCTTTGTTCTGGAATCCTGGCATAATCAACCCCTGCAACAGTTTTTCAAATTCAGATTTTTTAGTAGCTATTAAGAGGGATGGTATAAGTAAAGAAATGGTTGAACTGAGGTAAAAGTGTTGCATTGTTGAAGTAACAAATCTGGGCCTAAATGAAGAAGCAGATAAAAAGAAATAAAGCTGAAGCGGAGCAGAGTTGGGTCTCACTTTAGCCCTTCTATCCTTGAGGAATGGATCTCTCTTTGTTAGTGACAGGCTTTTTCAGATTAGACCCAGCTCCCTAAGGTAAAAGGCCAGTCAAGCCTTATCTGAGGTGATAAGAGCCCAGCAGCTTGCCTGTATGACTGCATGTGAAACTGCGTGTGCATGCAAATATCCTCAGCTGTCAGGCCGTGACACACAAACACCAACATCCAAATCTTTGGTTCATATGCAGCATGCAAACTTGAACAACAGCGAGTGCTTGTTGAGTAGTGATTGGCTTGTGCTGTAAATATACACTATGAACAGATCGCCAAGTGTCCGTCACAAGAAGTTGCCTGACTATTTCAGATTTAAACATGATCTGGTCAGTTTAGATATTGGGGTTTCACATGTAACTTGTTTTCTGTGTCGATTTTAAAGGTTTTTGACTTTTAAATAGGGGTTTAGGGTGGCAAAGTTAATTTGGTTCCAAACTGCAATAAACGCCAGTTGAGCTTTTTTCCCGAAGCGCTATAAGTCCTCTAAACCAAGTGCAGCGCAAAGAAGATGAGGAGGTGGAAACAATTACAGGTGTCATCTGCAGCAAAAGTTTAATCGCTTTATAATCATTCTATGAAGACAGAGCAGAATCCGAGGATTTTCCAGCTGATCAAAGTCCAGTGGAAACGTCCCAAGGTCACCAGAAGCCGAAGGGAGATTTTGCTGGAGTGACTTGGTCAGGCAGGGGAAAACAGCGGATATCTATGGGTTCTAATGTGGTTTAACTAATCTATTCTGGAACCAGCCACTTTATTCAATATCGATGTTTGTATTGTACAACTTTATTTTGAATGGTTTCATTAAAGAGGAAAAAAAAAACATTTTTATCGATACCCTGGATTTACAGAGTTTCGTAAAAAAGGGCCATGGAGTCATCACATTTTTTGGGGAAATTTTTTTTTTAAAATAATGAGAAAATGTAGATTTTCCTTGAACCATGTTTGTGCTAAACACAATTTTACTCAAATTCATCAAAATGGCGTCTCTTTTAAAGCTACAAATGTAAACAAATTGATATATTTATCTTAAATTTAATTTTGCCTGTGGTGAAAGTATTGCTATTGTGTTGCCATTACTCTTCTAGGTTGCTCTACATAGAATTGAGAAGCATTTGCAGGTCGTCCGATTGGTTGTTTTTTTTAAGGGTTAGGCGCATCAATGATGCAACTAATTTTCTCGAGCCTTTTCGAGTATACAAAATAGAAACATTTATATAGGACTGTAAATAAAAAGTGTATTTGATGAATAAACAACAATAAATCATGATAGAAGCCAAAAAAAATTTATTTGTCATCATATTGTCCAATTAAGATTCATGTTTTTTTTTCCACCCAAAAACATTTTTTTTTTTTTTTTTACAAAAGAATTACAAAAAAAAATTGGCTAAATACAGGTAACAAGTCAAGAGAGAGAGAGTGGGACAGGATTCTGAAAGTCCACTGCCGAGGTCAGGAATCAAACTCTGGAGAGCTGCAGAGCATGGCGTTATCTCTACAGGAAAATGGTCAGATTATAGTTTTTACACTTTTTAAAATATTCAGTTCTTGCCACATGTTTGTCACTCGAGGTTTATAAGATAAAGTAGGACATCTCAGTACATGCTGAGGTATAAAAACATGATTAAAGTATAATTTTAAATATATTGTTCTGTTAAAAAAAAAGTACTTGACCGTTTTGTCTCGGATACTATGTGATTCGATTATAAAGAATCCATAATCCATTTCGTAAAACCATTTTGCTCATACTAAAGGTGTGTTTTAACAATATCTAACACACATTTCCTCTTATCTCGGGAGAAACGCAGCATGCCAAGATACTCTTTCAAATAGAGACGTGCTTGCATTGGGCTGTGCATTCACATTGCAATTAACTCTTGGGGGAAAGCGTGTTGTATTGTTATGATTACTCAAGCAAATAATAGAACAGTGTTGCGTTGACATGTCATCTCCACAATGTCTCCCAGAAAATGACTTTTCCCCCCACTATTTTCATGGAATTAAACCTTTGTCATGTTTGCATGTACGCTGGGTCCAGTAGAAAGCGTCAATTCATAATGTGTTTTGCCCCAAAAGTCACCTTTCAGAGTCTTGTCAGGTCATTTTAATGTGCCCTGTCAGTTTTGCTTTTCGGTAAACATGCTCTGTTCAAAAAGCGCTTTGTTTAAACGCTGCTAGGCTGCGGTATGAATATGTATCCAGGCTTTTAGATGCGGGTCTTTATGGCCTTTCAGCATGGTCAACAGCCGAGGTATTTTCTCGTGTGATGTTTTCTCTCTCTCTGTGTTTTTGCCTGAGGTTGTTGATTGTATTGAAAGGGCTCATTTATTATCTCTCGCATTGTTTAAATATGCATGGTGACTCTCGCCCCTCTTAATCATTGAGATTGCTTGCAAAAATGTGATCGATGTTGTGTAAATATTCATCATTAACAGACCACGGGCACATGGAGGGCTGTTCTCTCATTTAAAATCCTCAAAATGTAATTATTCACCCAGGCTTGAGCACGGACCGGCTTGGAAAGTCCAAACAGAGGAATCTCCACTTTTTCTCTATGCATGCACATCTGTAGGTGAACTATATAATACATGCATATTATGTATGCATGTGTGTGTGACTGTGTGGTTGACCATGATTCATGTGCATAGATAAAAGGGCAGAGCCCAACTGTGTTTCTGCTCTCTCTCTCTTTCTCTTTCACCTCTCGTCTTGCCCACACTATGGCACACCCTCAATCATTATTAGATGCAGGCAGTTGAAGGCGAAGCCTCAGCGCCGTTATGTTTCTCTGTGAGATAAAATGAAAAAGCCCTATCAATCTTTATTGTCTGTCTTGCTTACTGTAATTGCATTCAATAGTCCACTGATTCTCTTGTCTGGGCTAATGTCACGAGCAGTGAAGAGCCAGATGCTCCGACTAGATCATACACGGCTGCCGACCACTCAGATAACTTGGCAGCGCCACTCTGCATCCTGTGATAAATTGTTGACAGTATAGATTGTGAGCAGCTGAACATTGGAAGTGTATATAGAATAAGATTCATACCTTGTTGTAGCTTTGGCATTGTGATGTCAGCGAAAGGCCAGGTCATGTATTATTCAAATGCATCTAACACTGGAGAAGTGCCAACTGACGATTGCATCTCAATGAATAGTAAAAAGGGAGAGTTGGGGGTTGGGACAGCAGTGTTTCCAGATCTGAGGGAGAAAGGAAGAAGAAAAAAATGAAATGTTTTCATCTGTCAGACACGCATCACTCCATTACAATACACACAATACTAGGTGTTTTGAATTTTGGCTGTGTTCTTAGGTGCCCTCCTATCAGCTCCCGTAAGACTTGTATTGTTTAATATAATATGAGGTACATTGTGTCCGAAACTGATTGATTAATGGAAAATTATTAAATTTAAAATTTGCTACCAAAACCTGTTTAAATGTTGACACATCACGCAGAGAGGTGCTTGTCTTATTAAAAGAATGTCACAGCAAATGTGGATTCTGTGCTTCTCCTATCCTCCTCCAGACTCTATGACCTTGAATTCCTAAGGAAATGCAAATATTTTTGTCTTTAGACGCTTCAACAACTGAAACCCACACCGTGCATATGCCTTTGAGTTGTGGTTACTGAAGCAATGACTCCAGCTGAAGCTGCATTTTATGCTTTTGTTTCACAATCCTTTCCAAGTTCCGGTAATACCTATTGTTTATACACCTTTTTTCTATCACATCTTTTCCTGCCCTTTATCTCTTTGTTCGGAACTAGGAACTCTATGAACTTTTTCATTGACCTTTTTTGTCACTCCTTGTGCAAGGTGTCAGTGGTTGTCTTTTGGGAAAGTGTCAAGTCAACAGTTTCCCCTATGGTTGTGCAGCCTACACAACTAGACTGAGAGAGCATTTAGAGGCCTTTGCAGGCGTTCTGAGGTGATTAGCTGATAAGAGTGTAGTACCAGTGGCTTCAATATGTTCACATTATTATAATTTGCAGGTTTTCCTTAGTCATCAGTTATAATCATCAAAATTAAAAGTCTGAATCAGTCTAAGTGGAATGAAGGTATACATACATAAATTATACACACTTCAAATTCTGAATAGAATGAAGAAATACATTTTTTCATGATATTCTAATCATATGACCAGACCAAGTATTTTGGCAAATGTATTTGCGAAACATAAATAGGTGTACATAGAATATTTACATAAGTACAATTAGAAATTGTAGTTTCTCTCTGGATTTAGGTATAAGGTTTTTTTGACAACATTTTGTCGAACAAGCACAAGATTGAGAGTTTATGTAAGAGTTCACTTTAATGTTGAGAATGAGTTTATCAAGCGATTGCTGACTCCGGGATGCAAGTGTTACAGTGGCCACAATATCAGTTTTTAGTGACTGTCAGTGGTCTTCAGTTGTGTTTTTTATGATGTAATCCATTTAGGAAATTATTCAGTTTCACTGTGTTTTTTTAAATCATCCCATTTAGAGGTAGTTGGTACAAAAACTCGGTTAGTGATATATTTGGCACTTGCCACTGTATTATTTAAAGTAAGGTACACATTTTGAGTGGAGAGGACCATTATATTTTGCAGCACAACCTGTGTATTTTTTGGTTCTTAGAAAGATCCCTTGATTGTTCTCATTACAATAGCAGCCTTGATTTGAAAGGTGTTTTCAAGTCCTGTATTGAAAAAATGCTGCCCCTGCTGGCCCTCCACCCCCTTCTGGTAGCACATTATTACCTGTGTACAACATGTGCAGCCTCGATCACGTGGATATGCAGATGTGTCCAGCAAGTCTATCTGTGGAAATAAATAAAGAAGCGAGTCTAGGGGAAATTGCCCTTCACCTCTGTGTATAGGAGATCTGCATGTGTGGAGCTGCTGGAATTGCTTTGCAGGGAGCATCCCTGGGGGCTGTCGGGCCTCCTCTTCTAGCTGCAGTGGGTAAAAGCTATAATTTACACTTTTAGGATTCCATTAATCTCCTTGTTCCACAGATCCTGGCACATGGGACAGGGCTTCTTTGCATATTAGCTTCCCAAGATATGGAGCTATTTACATGAATGACTCCACAGTGAAACAGACAATCAGGAACATGCTGTTCCCACAAACAGTAGAAGAAAAAAAGATATCTTCAGGTACATTTTTTTCTTTAAATTGGCTTGCCATATTTAATTTATTTTCCCTGAGATTTTTTGTCCTGGATATTTTTAAATACAATCACTGGCCACTTTATTAGGTACACCTTGATAGTACCAGGTTAGACTCAGAATCTAAAGTGATTAAAGAAAAAAAAACTACAAAAAACAGATATATATTGTGACACGATGGTTGTATTTGTTATGCCCACCTAAATCAAGAGATCCATGTCTTTATTCCAGCTCCATTTTTAAGCTTAGACTTAATCAAATTTATGATTTCAGAGGAGGGCGTATAATGACATTTATGTAATTTTCAGTATTGTAATTAGACAAAAATGTTTAAAAATGTTAAAGCAGTATAAGTATATACTGTGGAAAAGTTTGAAATGTATATAATGATTATTTACTTTTGTATAAAATGCAAAGTGAGTGAACAAAAGGAAAATCCAAATGATTTTGTTTACTTATTATAGCCAAACCATGATTCGGATGATTTTAAAAACAGCCACAAACAGGTTTCCTGCATTAATCAAAGGCATCAAGCAGATGTTTAATTGCACCTATAGAATCAGTGAAAAGGGAAATGAACAGGTTCAGTAATGACCTGCCGTGATGGAAATGGAACTGTTTACTCAGTGTTGCACTGCCCCTCCATATGGTAAACGGGACCAGAAAAGAACAGGTGAGGAGAGAGCGTTAGGAGAAGATAATGCACTTTTTGGAGGAGTCAGTGGCTTTACTGCTTTCTCAAACGCTTTATTTTCTCATTAATGGCCATGTTCTCTCTAGCAGTCAGAAAAGGGAACTAGTTAGGAAAAGGCAAAACTGGATGAAAATCAATCACACCACTAGACCCTAGACAAGGAGTGTGGTTTTGCAGACTGGGTTTTGTGGATGTAGTATTCGCGTTGAGTGAGAATCTTTTACAAATATACAGATTATTATATACTGTTATAATGTTCGCCGTGTCACTAAAAGTAAAATAAACCAAACCCTATGTTTCTCAAATTATATTATATCTCAAATTGGTTGCTAGGGTAAACAGCTTGGTTGATTTGGAGGGGTTAGTGACATAATATAATGTTGCCTTTGTCACTACCATACATGGATTAAACCAACAACCATGGCGCCATCACTCACCAAAGCTGAGATAGAGTTCAGAAAATTAGGTTTCTTTGTTTTTTGTTGCTAGGGAGCTATTTTTATTTATTACCATGATTCATTCATATTAAATTTTTGGGGTGCAGGGAACATAGGGCGAGAGGCTGGGTACAGGACAACACACATTCACACCTAAGGGGAATTTAGATTATTCAATTAACCTAACTACATGTTTTTGGAGTACCCGGATGAAACCCACGCAAGCATGTGGAGAACATGCAAACTGGTGAGTCACCGGCGAGCCTCGAACCGGCAACCTTGAAACTGGAAGGCCACAGTGCTACCCACTGCACCACAATGCCGCTGTTATCATGATTGACATCAAATACAAATACACATTTCTCTTTGATGTTTCATCTTAACATTTTTTTAAATGTCATTAAGCAATTTTTTAATTCCTTGTTCCTAATGTCCATTTTTAGTCAATTGTAAATATTCACGGGAAAATTTCCCAGCATTCTCTGTGATTTCCCTGAATTTTTTTAGTAGTAGCATTCTGCAAAAATATTGCAGCCCATGTCAGACCAGTTTGGATGTCTTGGCAAAGTTTGGTGGCTTTAGCTTTAGCAGATTTCTTAACTGTCTGTAAAGCAATTTTTCTTTGCAGCACTAGGTGAGTTCATCATAAGCTCATTCATGATGGTCAACATTTCACAGTGCAATGATTTAAGGACTTCAATGTGATTTTGAATAAATCACAAGGTGAATAGCCTTCTTTTTAAGCAAACTGTAGTCCAATATTGTTGATGATATATTGTAGATGATAAAAGTTCCTGCCATTAGTTTAAATCACTTACCTTATATTTTATAAAATTTGTTGTTGTTGTATTTTTGTGAATTTTCATAAAAAAAACTGTTGATATTTGGAGAGTTGATTAATAGCATTTGATTAATAGTAATTGATTAATAGCATTTGAGGGAAAAATCTGTACATTTGGCTTGTTTATATTATTATAGACTCGTTATGAATTATATAGTTTAAAACTTTAAAACTGTACAGTTGAAATATATTTTATTCTTCTGTCAATCTATATTCACTCTTATCAGGCAGGTACCAGAAGTCTCTTTCAGGAAGTAAGATGCCACCTTGTGGTTGCTGAAGCCCAAGGAATAAATCTCACTTGACAAAAACACATTTGAGTGACATAACGTGAAAATTCTTTGACTATTGCTTTGCTGTGCTTTGATTTGGGGCTCAACATTAACGTTTTATTTGTAATTTTTATTTATTTATTTTAATATTTTGGTGTATTTGGTTAGGATGACGAAATTAAATGGCCCACTGCATTTTGCTACATTATATCTTCGGTTTTAATTGATCACTAATCACAAATATTGATACTAATCACAAATATTGCATTTTTTTGGCAACCTGAGGGTAGTCTCCTATAACGCAGACTGAGTAATTATAGATTAAGCACTTTACACATTTTCATTACTTGCTGTGGAACATAAAATAGCATTATAAAGCAGAACCCAACTGTGGTGGAGAGATGCAGACTCACTTCATCTTGCATGAGTTCCTGATGGGATTTTAAGTGTTTCTTTTATTTCCCAATGCATGTATAGATTTGTCTATTTTTCTGCTGATGAGAAGAATACAGAACACAAACAGTGCAGTTCGTCTTGTGGCAGCTTGCATACGAGAGCTGCCACACACTCCTTTGTTCAGGTGTCATCTTAGCATTCATGCAAATAGAATAAGCAGATACCAGCACGGCTTTATGTAATATTGAGTGTTTCTTTGAAGTGACAGCTTGTTAGGTACTGGAGATCTCATGTGACATAAGCAGCGCAATTATTCATGAACGCGTTGTCTGAAAACAGAACTATCTAATATTCTTTATACTTTTGTTTATTCTTCATCTTATGTTCTACTTTTTTATGAGTTTGTAGTTAATCTGATAATGAGCTCTTGTAAGAGTTTAAATATATCTAGTAAGCTTGATGCCTTGCAAATATCATTTTTTTTTAAATCTACCTGCTAGCAATAGCAGCTTTTGATTGTGTAAACAAGGACTTGAATGTTCTTTCCATTGTCTCTTTCTTTTTTTTAAGTGAGCTGAGTAGGCTGAGCTGAGAGAGTCAGAAATCTATTTTTAATTGACTTAATTAAAGTGTAGTTGCATATGGAAATTATATGAACGGTGTGTTTGTTTAAGCAACCTTTAGGCAAAACAAAAAGGCTCTTGTTGTATCAAAACTTGGTAATGGTAGCAAATCTGTAGTCAAACACATTTCGCACCACAGTGTGACAAGATAGCCAAATTGTCTGACTCGGTGTGCTGTATCTTTTCAGGCTGGTACCACTCAAGGAATTCTAGGAAATTGCAGAGAATGCTGGGAAATTACCCATTGATTTTGAGTGGGGTCTGAGTTGAGAGTCAAACTGGGAGGCTCATAGGATCTTCAAACTCACCACACTTGTGGAAGTTATCAACCTGTGCCAGAACATACGAAGCATTGCTCAAAAGTATTTGGCTCTATGGGAGGTCAAAGGTTACTTTTGACTTATATTGGCCATTATGGGGAAGGGCATCGAAAATATATTCAAGATGAAACAACAGAAAGAAAGGAGGGTTAAGTTATAATAGTAATAATACTAATAACTTCCCTAGCAACCAAACCCTTTACCCTAGCAACCAAATTCTTAGAATAATATCTCAGCTTTGGATAATAATTAAGACGCTGGGGTTGTTTATGTAACTATGAGTCAAAAAGAAACATTATATTATGTAACTGACCTCTCCATAGCAACCAGAATATCGGGAGAGATATCTCTAACTCAGCTTTGGAAAGTCATGTAGACATGAGGGTTGGTTTATTTTACTCATGTTAAGATGTGGAACATCATGTGATGTCACTGACTCCTAGATAGCAACTATACTGTTTACCATAGCAACGAGTTGGTATATCGCTTTCTCAACTTGTGAAAGTCATGGAGATATAATATTATGCCACTGACATCTCCATAGTAACCAGACTGTTTAGCGTAGCAACCCATTTTGTAACTCTTTACATCGGCTTAAAAAAGTCATAAAGACATGGGGGTCGGTTTATGTTACTCGTTGTGACTTTGGCATCATTTAAAAATAAATAAATAAATAAATGGCACCATGACAAGCCAACATCAAAATGTGTGTGCAAACATTATTATTATTATTATTATTATTATTATTATTATTATTATTATAATGAGCCACATTCGCTGCAAATGTTTAGGAAATCTAATTGGAATGAGGCTGAAGAAGAAAGAATGCTGAAAAAAAGGAATGGCGAAAGTGGGGGAGGGAACAAACTTAACCCATCATCATCATCCTGGCTAACTTATAGATGAAGAAATAAAAAGACCTAATTAATTAAGAACAGTATTAGAAGTAATAGGATATTACAGTATAAATTGCTACATTCTGGAACCAATTTAATCCAATTACTGGAAACCTCTGGTGAATACAATACCTCAAAAATCACTCTGTAATGGTCTCAGGGGATAGGTCTGTCAGACAGTTTAGAAAAAGAGGGAAAGGCAAGATTCCATTCTCTTTAAAGCCACTGATAATGTGCTAATTGACATTTTAGGTCATTTCCAGCTGAATGAGTGTGCGTGCCTACACTGTCACTCTTGCTCAGTCAAGGCAGGGCATTATTTGGTAGACACTAGAGTTTGAAAGTTTTACCTAGAAACATGTATTTTATTTATTTAGTAGGGTCAATAATATCTTTTACTTTGTATCATATGACGCCAATTTATAGATATTTTCATATTCACACACACACTAACACATGCATACATACGCACACACACATATATAAAATGTGCATTTAAATAATTGCACTATTTTTCTGGCTAATAGGCTATCAACACCTCTCCCTTACAGGGCAGCAGTTGGTATATGCCAGATTACTTTACTCAATTCTCTTGAAATACAAAACAATGGAGCAAAAGTGAAAATGTACAGTATATATTCAAGTTAATAGAAAGAAAATTAAGATTAATTCTTTTGTAAGTGGTTGCCATGGCGGTCACTGTGCATGTTTGAAACCAAGCATTGAGAGAGAGTAACATTGTGTGTGTCTGAAACTGATTCAGGAACAGGAAAACACTCAGAAAACTCCACATAAACGGTCTGTTTGACTCTAAACACTAGCGGTTAAACAAATGGGAATCTAATTGGAAAAGCTAACACTAATGGAGTTTTTAGTTTAAAAACAAGAAACAATAAAACAATTATTAATAAAAAACAATAGAGCATTGGTACAGGGTAGAAATACTTACTCACAAGTTAATTTCTGTTGGTAAATCTCAACACCAGTATCCAATAGAACATCAAACTGATTTTGGCATGTTTTATGACATAAGTTTTTCAGACACTCTGTTTTCGTCATATTGTTTTAAAATGCACGAGGTGATTTGGTAACTCATTTACCTACTGTAATGGATTAACGACCAGGCGTGTCATCTAATGTGAGCTAAAGATTTAATTTATGCCACTTTTCCACCACATTCTGTACCCTTTAGTGGTAGATACAGTATTTTGTACCCTTTTGAATGGTGGTCTAAAAGTCTGGCCAAGGAGATACTTTTCTCTAATCGAGTAGAAAATATCCTGTTGATTGCTGACTGGTCAATTGTTGAGCTCACTGATTGGCCTAAAGAATCTACACTGCATGCTTCAATACAGTGTGCAAAACAATAATGTGATACAAAAACAGTTCTACCATCAGGGTTTACTGCTTTTCAAAAGAAAAATGACAAACGAGGTGCAGATTTCATTTTCTCTGATCACAGAAATTCCACTAAGAGCTCAACGGTGTGACACAAAATTAAAAGGTTTTCCAACAAATTGCACAACAGATGTTGCATTCATTATGATGTCATCAATAGAAACTGTGGTGGAAAATGAGGCAGAAATATCAAGGAGTCGAATTATGAATTGACAAAATCACAAAGTATTTATTTAGGATGTAACGATTTTAGAAAGCAGATTGAAGAGTGATCGAACCGAAAGATATTGCGTTGGTTGCATAATCTTTGGGCTTGGCAATCAGTTTTAAATACAATACTAAGATTGGCTGATCCCAGACATTGACAAATCAAATTAATACATGAGAAAAACATGTTTGCAGAATCACGTAGAGTTGGCAGTTTAAATGTTCAAAGGTAATGTCATGACAAATGTCAGGATGCTCTGTACACAAAAACTGAAAGAATAGTCAAGCAGCAGGAAAAATACTGAAGCATTAAGGATTTAAAACAGTTTAACTATTTGTACCTAATAAGAAAATAATTTTCACAACCACAAAACTACAATGAAATAGCAGATACTAAACAAGCCAGAGGTGGTCCTGGAAGTTGGTGGAAACACAAAGGCGATCCCTGACCAGAGCTACAAAGGTGTAACTGAGACACAAAGGTGTAACTGTGCTGTTACCAAATAGGGTGGAAAACGCCATTAGTTTTTGCCACATTTGGAAATGGACCCCACAGGTTCAGAAACTCCTAATCATTGTTAATAACAATAAAGAGCATCATTGTGGGGGGGGGTCTCTTTGTTCTGGAATTATGCTAAACAGGCAGATCTCCATCACTGTTATTAATTTCTGTTAGCTTAGCCTCTCGGCTTATCTCACTCCACCCTCCCCGTGCCTCCAGCTCCTGCACATATTTCAGATTGTACTAATATTTGGAGAACAGGAGAGTGGACCACCATATCAGCACCTGCATCACATTGTAGTGCTGTTCATAGCTCTGTAATGTCACAGTGACAAAGAGTTAATCACATCTTTCCTCTCACTGTCCTCATGGGTGGGGATTTGTCCTTGTGCTGCTCCCTGGGCTGAGTACACCCCTCGGCTACTGCTCTGTCAGGTTTTGGGACTGTGGGACAGGACGAAGAGGGAAACATGTTTACCCTCAAAGCAAATGACTTCACTCGGGCACATATATTTTATGCATGTTTGAGTAAATATGAATAGAATATATTTTGAATACTGTATCAATGTTAGGTTCTACGGGTACGGGTGAGTGGGGGGGGGGGAGTGATAATGTTGCTTTACTCAGACTTTAATCCCTAGAGTAACTAGTCACAGCAGTACACTGACAAGAGTGTGCAGTAGTCACTAACCACCACAAAGCATAAAGAGCTCTACTCTATCAGTCATTGTTCCAAAGGAGGATACATTTACCTGGACTGATCACTCCATGTGATGTTCTTCTTTTGCTATGGACTTATTAATTTTTCTTCATATATGTACGTATCATATATCTCCTTCTGATTCTTCAATTCTGCTCATACCTGTATATATTGCCCAATCATATCGAATGCTTTATATTTTGGACCATCACAGCTTATCTTGTGGAGCACGATGTGGACCTCCTGTATTCAGTGAGAGATAAGAAGAGATGACTGTCGAAAGATCAAAGGATGTAACTATCTTTTGGTCCAAGGGTCCGCATCAAACTGATCACATGATTAATGTAGGAGTCACTCTGAAGTCCGTAGGTGCATATGACAAACTTATAGAAATTTGGAGATAAAAAGTAAAAATGTTGAGATAAAAAGTTTAGGGTTAGTGTTACCCAATCCTAATCCTAACCCTAAACTTTTTATTTCAAATTTACACTTTTTACGTCACAGCTTTGACTTTTTAAGTAATTTTTTTTTAACTGGGCTGAAATGGGCTGGAAAATGAGTGTGACCTGGATTTTCTGACCTTTTATCACAGTCTTGGACATGTTAAAAAATTTATTTATATATAACAATAACAAATAATAACATTTTTAGTTTTTTATAGCACCAGATTTACATTTTTTGCTCCCTCATTTAAAGATCATGCGCCATTGACTTCCATTATAATGACCTTCTTTAACTACGGTGCCATGACACCAAATAATCATGCATTCTTGATTTTTGGCAAAATTTGAGATTTTTGCAAAATATTGATCTGATTTTTACAACTGTTTAATGTATTGGGGGTTAACAGTCACAAACAACACAAAAGGATTTTGCCCAGAGTTTTTTGAGCTTTTGAAAATTTATAAGCATTTTTAAAAATACGTTTATTGTTTAAAAATTAGATTTGCCACCAAATCATTCATTTTGATGAAACATCGAAAAGGTTGTGGCCAGATCTATTAAAAACTGAACTTACCATCACTGCGCATTACCGCCGTCATTGCTGTGTTGATTCCAGCACTGGTTTAATAGACCCCTCTCATGATTCCAACAATCTCCACTGTACTACTGTCACTCTTGTATGATCTAGTTTTACCAAGCATTTAAGTGATTGGCAATAACAATCGTCCAGCATTGCTTTTCCATTATACTGCTAACTTTCATCATTGAAAATCAATTATGACTGTTCGGCTTTAATGATGCATCTCATATCATAATACCAGTGCATGTTTCCACACTGGTTATTGACAGAACATGTCAGGATGGCAATAGATGTAAAGCACTGTTAATGTCTTGCTAATGAAAACTGGACACAGGCGAGTCTTCGAATTGATATAATTCAAACTGCAGTTGCTGCATGAGTGGATGGGTGTTTCATAATCGTAATTCAAAAAGGAGAGCAGGGTTCAGCGATTAGGTGTTGGACTAATTTGCTACAAAATAAGTCAATGGGTTTCCAGTGTCTTGGGCTAGCGTGAGCAGCAACGGCTGATTGCATTAGTGCTATAGAGAGCAGGGCTCATAAATATATTTATTAAGCTTGATATTTCAGGAGCAGTGGAGACAGATGTTATCTCCACAGACAATGTGTCATTAATCTCCTCAGAAGTGCAGAGTTTGTGTAGAGAGCTGTAATAACACAGAGAGAGGAGAGAGAGAGAGAGAGAGAGAGAGAGAGAGAGAGAGAGAGAGAGAGACTTAAACATGCAGACTGGTGAGAAGCATGTCAAGTCTTACATTTTCATGAATGTATTGAACCAAAAACTCTAAGATAATCAAAGATAATAAGTTCTTAGAAGGGGTAAGTGTGGGTTTATAAGATATAATAAAGGAATCAGTAGGAATTGCTCACAGAAACAGTATCTTGAGGGAAAGAAAACAGAAACATTGAAAAGAAAAAAAGAGAGATGGCTTAAAAGATATTGTAGACTACTTTAAACTGAATGATCCTGAGTTTAGTCTTGTTTGTTTTTGCCCTTCTTACATTAATTTCACTTTAAATCAGTGTCACATTGTAAGAAGAACAAGATACAGAATTATGATACAGAATATATAGAAGCTATATGTTCTTTTAAAATTATAAACAGGTGGGTGTAGGATGACTGGTGATGGGCTCTTCTGATTGGGTCATCTGAACGCTGCTTTATCCACCTGAGCCCCTGAAAGTTCAGTTAGTTTATCGGCTTTGAGCTTTAGTCAGCATGTAATGATGCATGGAGGTTGCAATCGGGTTGACTTTGGAGATTGAGAACAAAAACTGGACCTTAATTTTGATGTTCTTAAAGGGGCCATTTTATGAAATTTTTAAAGTAGTTATAATAGATATTTGAGCACTCTATACTAGTGCTGCACTGTTAGTAACTTTGTAAAAAAAGATGTTTTTAATATTAATCGTAAAAACATCTTTGAATCACCTCATATTTTTTGCCTCTGCAAAACGCATCATGTGTAATGCAGTGCTAAATGGCCGCCCGTCACAAGTCAAATAGAAGGACCCGAAGTTGTTCAAATGAGATATAAGAGTTTTCTGTATGTTAATTGGGCTAGAAAGGAACATAAATAAAGTTGAAAGTGCATTGAAGAGTTCTGTGTCTCATGACTTCTCAAGGTAATGAATCCACCATAAACGTGTAGAAATAACAACATGCTTCACGCAGTTCAGTGTCTATGTATGCTAACGGCTCTTGTCCTGTTTGTGTCAGATAAAGTTAATGGGATCTTTAAAGTTGGTATCTAGTTCATGTAAATATTCTAGGGGTTTTAAATCAGGAATGTGTTTTTTTTCTTTCTAATGATGTTTCGTAGACATTATTAACCGATTTCAGAAGTTTTGTGCAATGCTGGGTTGGTTAGCATAACTGCTAATATTGCTCTGTCACCATTTATTAGGCAGCAATGTTCTCTGTAATGTTGGCTCTTTTAAATCTAAGTTGGTGATTGGGATGAGCCCAAATAGCTTGACTGTAAAGCCCATTTTTCTGCATTGTTCTTCCGGGCCAGACAGCACACCCGTTCTGCATAGAGATGAGCTTTACTAGTGATTATTCTGATTTGACACAAACAACATGAAAAGGCAGTGCATTTTCCAAGAGTCCATTTGAGTTTTTGAAATACTTCATTGCATTTTCTTAAAATTTGTGTAAAAAAAAAGAATCCGATTTTATGAAACAGAGAAAAAAAAAACTGACCAAATTTAGACTGAAAACATATCCTGAAGTGTCTGAAAACATCACAAAGAGTTAATAACAATGTGTCATCGAACACATGCATTTGCCAACTACTTTGATGAATGAAAAGTGCAGGTTTTGTATTTTAAAAATTTAAAAGCTGTCTCTTAATCATGTCCCTTTATGCAGAGGTGCCTTTGTTTTCACAAATGACTTCCTGGCTCTTTACGTGACATCAAAAATCTCTTCACGTAGAAAAAAAAAAGCCAACAACTCAACTTATTTTTAGTTTCCTTCTGTATCCCGTGTGGCACATTCAGGCACAGGACTAAGCACCCTCTTATTGCTTCCTTGAGCTTCTTTGAGAAAAATCCCCCAGATTCTTTCCACCCCATCCCTCAGGCTAGACTTCTATATAGAGCAGATGTTCCTTACAAAAGGCCATGAATGTTTAATCATTTGTGTTATTGATGCAGGTTTTGTTTGTTGGCTTGGATGTGTGTGAGGGTGTGAGTGTTTGTGTGTGTTGTATATGAAGGAGATAAACCTCTAAATCCAGCCCAAGCAGGACTGACTTGTAGAGAAAAGACATTATTAGATGCCATGTCTGTGCCAGCCCTTCTTATCCACAGTGCATTTCATCCGAGCACATCACAGGGTACTGTGGACATACACTGGTGATCCTTTGTTTTTATGCCGCTGTATCTCTGATATCCTCTCAAAATTGTGCTGCATGAATGCTGTGGTTCTGCAATAATCCTCGATTCTGGACAGCCATTCACTAACCATTCACTTCTCAATCACAAATAAAACTCACAATAATCAAAATAAACAAATAAATGTTTATGTCTGTTTTATCCCATTTACTGGACTGGGTTAGTGGATGACATGTTTTTTAACATTATGTTGCCAAAAAGGGATGGATTATGCGATATATTAAAATATTTGGTTCCAGAATTTTAGACGAATTGCGTTACAGCCAAAATAAGCTTCACTTTTTTTTTTTATCAAATAAGGAAAACTGCCATGTTAAAACACTTATTGTCTTTTTTAGTTATATCAAATAATCTCGATGAGCCTGTTCTCATTTTGACTACTCCAAAGACAGCCAGGTTAGGACCGCGTTAAATTTGGCTGCTGGGAAGTCACTGGTGATCTCCTGCCGCTCACCCAGGCGAAGAGCATTTTGCCAAACAAATTCAGAACTATATTTAAAGCAACTTTCTGTGCAGCATGCGGGGCCTGTACCATGAAGCTGGATTAACTGGCTAGCTAGCTAAGTTTAGAATATGTTTGCACCAATCCTGGGTTTTGGGTTCCATGAAAGGATCTAGTACTTAATCAATCTTTGTCACCCTGGTTACTTACGGCACACAGCTAACCTGCTCCGGAGGATGATTAGAGATGTTCTAGATTAGAGATTGCACGCTTACAGTTGTCCAGTCAGTGGTTACAAAGGGAACTTTTAATTGACGTAACATACCAACTTCGGAAACGATGGCTTCAACTTTTCTTCCAAATCCTGTGAATATTTATGTGCAAATTGTTAGATGAGCTCAGTGTAGGGAAAGCGTTTTAAGGGACAGACAAAATCCCTTTCCCGCCTTTCCTGACACATATTGATATGAAAGATACAGTTTCTCTGCTAAATGAATAGCTAACATTTGTGAGCTTCTTCCGCCCCTACATACATTTCTGCCAAAAATCAGCAGCCAGAGTATAACTACAACACAAAAATGTATGGATAAATAAAATAATCCACGTTGATCATGATTGGTTATTAGGTGTCCAGGTAAGTCTTTTAGGTGCACACGCCTGTGGCTTAATCATAGATTAAGGATCAAAGCCTGACTTGACAAAGAAAGCTGATGAGCTTCTTAGTTGTACCAACTGAGCCAGATTGAAGGTCAACTGGCAACCAATCCGGTAACACTCCGGAGTTTGTTCAGCCACATTCAGGGTACAGGCCCCAGGTCTTCATTCATAATTTGGAACATTGCACATAAATATGGGTTTTGAATATTGTCCATTATTAATGGATCCAAAACGGTTTCATAATATTATGATTGTGTTCAAGTCTGCGACATCACTTTTACTTTTTAACTTTTTTATTATTTTTCACTCTCAAAAAATATTGTTGGAATGAATGTACGGCATTGTGTCTATTAGATTCATCATTGGAGACTAATGATGTTGGAGACTAATGATGAGACATATAACCCCGTCAGCATCTTCGATAGAGCAATGGTGGCCTTTTGTATAGATAGTTCAAAATAGTTTGTTCAACAAAAATTCCTCCACAAAAATGAGTTGTAATTTAAGATGACAAATACAAAAAGTAAATTAAATTAAATTGAATGAAAATCTTCAAGAATCAGAGTGTGTCTGTGTGTGTGTGTGTGTGTGCATGTGTGTGTGCACGTGTGTTCAAAAAACTGTGACCACCACATCTGTGGCTCGTTTCCAAAATTTCACAATTAGATGTTAAATATCCAAACAAAATGACATGATTGAAATAGATACAAAAATAAACACTAGTCATAATAATCTAAACAATTAGCACCATATAAACAGCCTAAAGAATGATCTATTACACTTTTTGAAACAGTATAATAAAATAGCTTATTTTTTTATGCAAACCAATTTTTCTCAATGTATTATTTATGGGTTTATAGCGTTTTGGAGCCAAATGTTAATTTCTTAAGGTAAAATAAATTATGTATTTACCCATCAATTTTAAGCAATAAATCGTATAATTCGCAAATGTATTTTTAAGCTTTGCTTTCTTGCACAGACATGTTATTTACTCTATTCCTGTAGCATCTCATCTGCATACATTTCGAAGCTATTAAAAGCAATGCATTGCAAGTGCACTTGTCTATCAGTGACACTTTAATTGCACTAATTTGATAACACCCGGTGTTAAGGTTAAAGAGGTTCTTCACATTGCATTCAAACATAAACTTCTCCGATTATTTAGAGCAACCTATAAACATATTATTGGATGTTCCGTCCTGCAAAAACAATATGTTATCAGCACCTGCTCATCAGAGACTGAGGACCCGGGTGGTTGGGAAACCAAATTTCTATTCAAATAAAAGTGGTATGTTAGCATTTGAACTGACGGCTGAAGCTGATAATTAGCCTGCATGGAGTCAGCTTTGATTGGCGTTGTAATTGGATTGTCATTGGGCTGAAAACCTATTATCTTTGGCTCATGCCCCATGAAATTTGTTGGAAAAACTTTACTGCCAGTCATCAGAGCGGCCATCTTGGGCTTGCAAATGAGGTTTAAAGCGATGGAGATTGTTGCTGCTGGGAGCCTCACTTGACTGCGTCCCTCCACACAATTTCGTTGGTATTGATTAATGATATTAACTTTGCAGGTATCTGTTCCAGCATGCTGTGTTATTGGCCATTGCCTTGGACTGCTGCTGGTTGAGGTGGAAAGATGAGAGGAGAGGGAATGTGTGAGGTAGTGGAATAATGAGAATGCAGAAGGGACAGGCGGGAGAGCATAAAACTGCAGGCGTCTTTTCATTTGCATTAATGTATATGGAGAGTACCAAATATACATCTTGTAGCAGTGGGTGCAGCTCGCTTATACTGCATTGCTTTTCAAAGCAATTGTTGTAGTGGGAATTGAGTTGTGTCTTGCCGTACATTGTTTTCACACAAATAATATCATAGGGGCTATTTCAACGTAAGCTGTGAAGCTTGACAATACTGCAAAGAAAACTGCCATTTGTTGTTTGTGTTTGTTGATGGCCAAGTTTAAAAAGGGATAGTATTGTACCTTCAAATATTACATTGCCGTGGCTATGCCTTCCTCAGATGTTTCTCGTTCACATACAAATCCCACAGTTATGTGTCTGTGTTTATACGTCTTTGTCATCAAGTGTCCTCCTCATTCATGTGAACGTTTCCAGTGGATGTTTGTGGAGAATGATACTCACACATTAAATTGGATAAAATACACAAACAGAAGTAAACTAAGATTTTGTATCACTGATAAAACCTACTATATATATGAACCCCAAACTAAATTGTGTTAACGCATGCAAATGTTTGGCATTTTAAGTGAATTTTTTTGCTAATCTTCAGAAATGGATTTTAGCAGAGTTCGCCACCAGGGCCTGTCTTTTAATTGAACAATGAGTGGTATACAGGGCAGGCTGTCAGACACAGATAGTATCAGGGTCAAACCATATTAACGTTTAACCAAAGTAATATGTAAGCTGAAGGCCCATGGATGCTGAAGTTCATAAAGAACAGAGGTCCTAAATGTTCTGCAGATTCAATCACTATAGACTTTTTAACCTTTCGTGGCCTTCAGATAACCTCATGAACATTACATAGAGACCTTGTGCCCATTACAACGGACATTACACATCTCCACATTTTGCGCCTGGAGAAACTCAGTCAAATCAAGGCCTGTTTGCCATTTTTGTATCATTTAGCATTAGAAAAGCTATGTAGTTGAATGAAAAGATACATATGGCAACATTTTGTTACTAAAATGGAAACGTAATCAACATTTTTGCACCTAAAATGTATATTAAAGTTATACTGGTTAAATAATTAATAGGCTGGCACAGTGGAGCAATGGGCAGCACTGTGGCCTTCCAGTTAGAAGATTCGCGGCTCACTGGTGACCTTCCTGGAAGGAGTTTGCATGTTCTCCCCGTTCTTGCGTGGGTTTCCTCCGGGTACTCCGGTTTCCCCCACAAGCCCAAAAACATGTGGTTAGGTTAATTTAATAATCTAAATTCCCCTTAGGTGAGTGATTGCATGTGTTACCCCGTGATGGACTGGTGATTTGTTGCGAGTTTGAAGATTAATGAAAAATAATTCATCATTCATTTTTGCTTCATACTCGAAAATGTCGGTTTTTGACCTGAATTTGACACAAAATGAAAAAGTAACATACAATATAAAAACGGCCATAGATGTTTTATTCTGTCTCACAAAGAAAATACCTATAAAGAAATATGTCTGAGGGTGTTTATGAAAAGATGGATGAAATTCTAATATCATGTTTAAAAAATGTACCTAAAAATAAACTAAACTAAGATTTTAACAAATAAAGCCTTAAAAACTGGGTTTAAAAAATAACGTAGTGGTAAATAAACAGATTTATGCAAAGATGAATGGAAAAAAATATTTTTAAAGCATTTTGATTGAGTTACTTCTTTAGTTACTGGCTGTGCACTTTTGTGTTTTTGAACATTTTCAAAGCATTTTCCAACAATTTGTGTAAAATTAAAAATTTGACTTAAAATCACTCTGAAGTGGCTAAAAGCATCCCCAACAAGGGTTAAAATAGTATCCATCTGCTTTACCCAATATTTTATTTATGCACGTTTGACTTCTAATACAATCAAAAAAAGTTTTTTTTTCTTTTTTTTAATTTGATGCTTTAAAATGTACTAATTTTGCCTGATCCTCTCCTTCTCCATTCTGGGATAATGTTTTAATGTCACATTAGTGTCGCGTTTTAATAATCATTCTATGGATGTGTAACAGGGGTCACACCTTGGCTCCGGCTAGAGCACTAACTCCTTAAACATGAAATAACCTGTATTTCACCATTAGTTTCTTGCTAAACTCTATAAGACTCCTCACCCTGAGTCGCTCAGTTCGACAAGTCATGATAGTTCCGGACTTCCATTTACAGATGATGGAGGGCACTGTGCTCATTTACTTTTTTCAAATCTGTGTCTTGACACAATCCATTTTTGCCGGTTTTTAAACAATTCCTTTGTCTTCATGCTTGGTTGTACTCTGACATGTTCAGTTAACCCTGCAACCTGCAAATCTTTTTTATGATAACGTTCCGCTAAACTTGGGTTTACCTAGGATGCACACAATGCACTGGTCATACATGAGTGTATCGGTTTGTATATGTTCTTGCAAATTTGGAAATGCAGCATTACGGTTGATGACATTTGAGCTCGGTGTATCTCTAACCCTGTTACAGGCATGCAGCCCACTCCACTGGCATCTTATTTGCATGGACGCATCATTATTCACTACATTTGATGTCCACAAAACACATTAGAACTGTTTCCTTGAGCAAAATATTAAGGACCCGCCATAGCAGACATCATTTGTGTATCCAAATTGTACAATGTAAATTGATATGTAAGAAAATGGCCCATTAACTTTTTCATTAATGGTTATAATGCATTTTGAGTGTCATCTGTGCCGAGAGAGCAAATGTTCTTTTGAGACGAGAACTAGATAGCTCCACACAAACACACTTTCAATCACAGTTTAATACTTATTAGATAGTTTTCTGCCCACCCGGAAATCATGCTTCTGTTTTAGTTTTATGATAAAACTAAAGTTGACAAAATGTTTGGTAACCCTATTAATAAAATGTTTCCTTAAAAAAATACTTTAATTATTTTCACTCTTTCAGAGTTTTACATGTTGTGCATTGTTTGTAGACCTTTATAATGTTGTAGTCAAGAATGTAATGCATATTTTGTGTGTTTTATTTTTAATTTATGTTGCATGTGCGTAAAACATAAAAAAAACATGAAAAAATATATAGACAGATATATATAAAATATAGAAAGGTATGGCTATTGTATAATACTCTCTATTTTACATGTTTACTGTAGTAAAATAGAGGAATTGTGAGCTATAACCTTTTGATACAACTGGCATATTTCTGTGTTTTGTAACATTTTTTAAAAGTCTACAATTTCAGTGTCACAATTTTTCTTAGTTCCCTTTCAGTCGGTCCCGGAGACGTTAGTCGGGATTAGACCGACTGAATGGGAGCGAATCACCGTGAGAGCGACTGACGAACATATTAACGGGCAAATTAATTTGCAGGCGAAGGTGATTGATTAGCAATCAGCCGGGTATAAAGCCGGGCGTGCCTAAGCCTCAGTATGCAATTTTCCTTCGGAGCTGACTGAGTGAGACTCTCTCTCCTGAACTTTGACGCTTTCTTTTCGCTTGAAAGATCAGTAGGTTGCTTACCTCTCGGCATACTTGGTGTTGACCTCTGCTAGCCCAGAATAGCACGCCACCAAAACGCCAGCACCTCGAAGATCTCTCAGGCAAGCCTGTCCAGTGATTCAGCCGTTTTCTCAGTATCCTGTCCATTTTTCACGACACGATGAGCAAAACGTGCAATATTCCTGGCTGTTGTGGGCTTCTCGTTGAAAAGACGGTCACGGGAGTTGCGCGATGTGTTTGGTTTCCAGCACAACGACGCGGCTCTCGTGAAGCGCGAGTGTTTGCATTGCAGCACTCTGCTGAGTCGCACGCGGAAGTTTTGGGTAGAGCAGCATCAGGTGATTCCTCGCGTCATCCCCAAACACCGAGCATGCTTCCCGTCTGGTCTGCGGATGAATCGGACTGCGCTTCGGTTTTGCCCGGTACCTCGTATGATCCTGTAAACGATCTGCTCTCCCACGCAGCATCGGAAGGGGCGCGGCTTTCGGTTCTCCAGTTCGGCCTGCCTCCTTCGGGATTGTAGCCGAGCTGGAGCCGGAGGCGTTCGCGGTGCTCTCACAGCCGCAGCCTCGATCGGCGGGAGGTGACTCCTCCCCCCCGAGTCGATGCTGTCACGGCTGGAGAATTGGTGGCTAGGCAGGCGCCGGGACAGGTTCCCCGCATACCGCTAGTGCCTTTTTCTCCCCGAGAAGCACGAGGAGCTCACTAATTCTGGCAGGCTCCCCTGCCTGTCAGGGGATTGAGCTCCTCCCTCTTCACCACTCTGGCCAATGCAGCAGATACGGGTTACTCTTCGATTCCCCGAGTGGGCAGGTTGTCGCGGTGCTTACCCCGACAGCGCTGCTGCTTGACGGTCTCGTTCGGGTGTTCCCGCCAAAGCTGGGAGGTCTTCATCAGCCCTGATGATGAGAGCTTATTCAGCTGCGGGTAAATCTGCTGCATCATTGCATGCTATAGCGACCTTACAGGTCCTCCGTGACATGCACCAGGGTGGTGGTGACCAGCAGTCTCTCTGAGACTCGCTTTCAGCCGCTGATTGTCGCCTCGTGCTACAAGATCAGCCGTGCTGAACATCGATCACGCGATGTCCACGCTTGTGGTCCAGGAACGCCATCTGTGGTTCGAGCAGGCTTCAATGCGTCCCGAGGACCGATTTTCGGCTTCCGTACGCGCCTGTCTCCCCGGATGGCCTCTTTGGCGTCAAAGGTCTCCACGATCAGGAGGCAGGCGGAGGGTCTGGGTATAGTTCCACGCCAGAAGCAGCAGGCGTTGCTTCTGGGCCGGAACCCTCTCCGCCTGTTCGCTGCCAAAGAGTACGCCTCCTGCCTTGGTTTACTCCTTCGACCTCTGGTCCGGGGAAAACCCCTGCATGCGGAAGACGGAGCCAACCTCTGAGGTTTTCGAAAGCAGACGAGGGTTTCTAGTGAAGCTCCCCTGAGGTTGGTGA
>SRMA01025656.1:0-17366 GCA_007224835.1 Danionella cerebrum
AAAAAAAAAATCGTTATGTAAACGATTTTTAAATCTTTTGTTCTTTTTGAAGCCCTGCCAGCATTTTTATTTTTATATCTGAACTTTAAAATTTCCAATCTAATTTTATAATTCCCAGCCCAAGTCTGACTTCAGTAAAAAAAATGAATTAACCCTTTTGGTTTCTTTCCAATCTCATCCAGTCAGATACCTTCTCCTCATGGAGTTATAATTTAGGCATTTTACCAAGATGTGTTTTCCATTGTTTTCAAATCTCTTCATATTTTTTGCAAATAAGACATGACGGGATGCCCCTGTGCTCAACAAAGAAATCCTGCATTTCCCTCTTTTCCTTTGTCCTCGTCACCAACCTTTCTCTTCACTCCATGCTTTGTATAATAAATGTTTGGGTCTGTGTAATTTACTTGCACTTGGTGTCACTGTCGGATGGAAGTTTCAATCAAGCATTTAGCAGACGCCCAGAGATCGCATCAATTAATGGTGCAACCCTAAAATGTGTTTGGGTAATTGCAGAAGGACATGTGACTGCACTGGGTTTCCTTACTTTTCTTTTATCCATCCGCATAAGGATCACTTTATTTATTTATTTTCAGAGAAAGAGAGACTTCATAATAAGTGTAAATATGTATACTTATAAAGTTCGCTGGAAGCAACTAAACGCTTTAAACGTGATCGCAAGTTCAGCGGTGCATGTGCGTATGTGGGAATCTTGTGTCCTCGTTTTGGCTTCTGGCGCATCCAATGGATGGTATAGGCTTGTGCCTTGCGTCTTTTAGTCTATGGCTAAGATGAATGTCGACGTGTGCCCAATAAAAACTAGGCAGCCAGTGAGGGACGGAAGAAAACACGCAATGGCAACACTACTGTAACTTTCACTCATTTTAAACTTGTGGGAAAAACAAACATTAAACTTTCATATTAAGGCAGGGGCTGCGAGTTTGAGACCCCTGCTTTAAACATTTCTTTACCAACAGAAAGACGCAAGTGGGTGCATTTAACAATGAACCTTTTTTAAAATACAGTTTGTCCCGTTACAACTAGAGATTTAGACTTATTTAGAAATTTAGAATTTTACAATTTAGAAAATGTAGAAATTTACATTTAAAAATTTTGTGCATATTATGCACACAAAAAAATTGCAAAAACTACGATGGAAACAACTTATCGAATACATTTCAATGCAATGCAATCTCAATCCATTTGGGGTGGCATTATTGGACTAACCAACAGACAGATTTCAACGCACAACATTTTAAAAGTTGATTGGTCATTCTAAAATTCCTTGCCATCCAAGCAGTTGATCCAGAACTGTCTTAAATGGCTGCGTACACTAAGAGAAGTCTTAGTGACTGCGACTGCGCATATTGCATTTGCCTACGCACTCTCCCATGCAAATATTTAATAAAAAATGCCTACTCAAAACGCAGCAACTTCCATTTTTCTTTTGATATTTGATGCCAGTTTACCAGGAAGTGATACTGTGTGTTTTTTTGGATGGAAAGTGAGCTTTTATTCCAGTTTTGGGAGTAAATTTAATTCACCTATTTGGATTGAAATTATGCTAGTGACATAAATGTATTATATGATTACTGAAAATTGTGATTTTGTAAAACGTTCATGAACTGGCAGTATGTTTAATAGTTTCTTGAAAAATTTATAAAATTGGTTTGAGCAATCACTCGCACAGCAGTGTCTTCCCCATTATCATTGTATATGACAGTCAAACATTCAGACATTCACTGCTAGCACAGGAATAGGCCTTTGCCACTCATTCCATGTCCTCTGGTTACCGTGACGCTGTGTGCGAACCCTCTATTTCCAGAAAACAATGGTTTAAAATTGACTGGGAAAAGCAAGAAATCTGACAAAGTTAATAGTGACTGTTATAAACTGCTATATGAGAGCCTGATGGGGTGTGGAATTTTTCTCAATTTATGGCTTTCTTAAGAATATTTTTGTTTTTTTAACCAGCAATAAAACTGATATTTACTTTCATTTAGTCTATTGGAACTAAAATAATGAATGTTCATTCAGTTAAAAAACACTTAAATATAAAGGTAATATTTGAAGCTACAAACATTTCACGCACTTTGAGAAAGAGATAACTAAATAAAATAAATAGAAATAAATACAGTAGACTGTGTTTCTGCATTTTTAATCTCAGAAGTACCTCAGACAGAAAGCAAAAAAACACTGAAGCTATTCCCACAAAAATGCTGTTTATACACATTGTGTTCATATTGTACACTTTTTTATTTTTGAGATGTTGTCTGTATCTTGGAGGACTACAGAGCCAAAACAGCTCCCCTCATCATATTCATAGATTCTCTTGAAGCTGAAAGTTTAGTAGCACAATACATCTCAAATGACCTTCAAGAGTGAGCAGAGACAAGTCTAGATCATTTTTACACGAGCGCACAGACACCACTGGGTTTCAGTTCACTAGGTCAACAAATCTTTGAAGCAGCCAGACAGATTAGTCTATTATTACTGTGTTAATAAAAGCACAGGCCCATATCTCACTCTCTGATAGCGTCAAGGGTTGTGGCAGGTTTTGATTCATGCCATGACAAGACATAACGCACACCAGCTGCTGTGTGTGTCAGCACCTTCTCGGACAATGGAACAAGCCGGCAATCATGACACGTACAAGTTTCCACACCATTCTCAGATTTATATGCAAACACAGCTGCTGGACCACACCAAATGTACCCTTGTGAAAAAGAAATGAACACACAACCACCCATTTTAGATAATATCACACCATTCTGAGTGGCATGATAACAATTTGATCATTCATGGCAGCGGTGGGTACATGCACCAACTGCTGGAAGCTTGAGTGTGTGCAGTAGGTTACAATTTTATTAGGGTATGGTTCTTCAAATGACGCAAATATTCCACATGGAAAAAAGTTTTGGAGCATAATAATTGCCTCTAGTGGATCCAGATGCTAGGCAATAGGCGTGATCATATCAGAAGCAGCAAACATAATGTTTTCATTGACTAGCGGATTAGAAACGTGTCTGCTTAACGTATGCTAATACAGCTAACCTTTACCATTAGATCTAGTGTAAAATTAAATGTAGTGTAACTGTATCATAACGTTCATTCAACGTGACAATGTATAGCATTGCTTGGATCACATTTTAATGATTGCTTTTGCCCATTGAAATACCAGTTGCCTTTCTTTTACTGTGATTTCACTCAGTTTGTGAAGTGAGTAATATCTTTGAGAGAAAATCAAAACCTTTATTATTATCATTGAGTTCAAGCCAAGGCATAGACTGTCTCGTGACCGTCTTGCCCAACCTACTCCATTGTTGTGGAAATTATGGAATTATAGACTTAGATGACCAACTGAACTAGAAATATCAATTAAAACAAATTAAACTAGTAAAACAAAGTTAAGAAGGTTCAGTTTTATATTTCATGAAGTGAAATAAAGTTTATATGATTTATGGAAAGAGTGCAAGATATATTAAAACAAAGTTAAGCATGTGCATAAATCTAGGTACCACAAAAGAAAAGTTTATATTTTTGGCATTCTTTTGCAGAAATAATAGCCTCTAAACACTATCTATAGCTTTCAATTAGAGTCTGGATTCTCACAGAAGTTATTTTGGGGTCTCAAACTCAGTTCCTGGAGGGCCACAGCCCTGCACAGTTTAGCTCCAGCCTCAACTAAACACACCTGATGCAGCTCCTTAGGTCCTTTACGCAGTTTATAAGCTTCAGGTCTGGGTCTGAGCAGGGTTGGAAGTAAACTCTGCAGGGCTGCGGCCCTCCGGGAACTGAGTTTGAGACCCCTATTTTAGACCATTGTTCTTTACAAAACATTTCCTGTTCAGACGGGTATGAACTAGTTTCCAAAAAAAATTAAAAATTCAGGTTTGGGGAACATTCCAGAACATTGTACTTGTTCCTCTGAAAGAATACCTTAGTAGATTTTGAAAAGTTTTTTAATCCCGGCTCAACTCTTTCACTAAAAATTACTGACATTATTCTCCAGAATCTGCTGATAATAAGTGGAATCCATGCGACTCTCAACTTTACCAGGATTCCCAGTCCGTGCACTGGACACACAGCCCCACACCATTATGGAACCACCACTAAATTTTACTGTAGGCAGCAATTGCTTTTCTTGAAATACTGTGTTGTTTTTTCACCATGCATAATGACCCTTGTGTTGCTCAAAAAATTTTTAATGTCATCTGTCCACAGCATGTTACTCCAAAATGAAGCTGGCTTGTCCAAATGTGCTTTAGCAAACATCAAGCGACGTAGTTTGTGGCATGTGCAGAAAAAAAGGCTTTTTTCCACATTACTCATCCACACAGCATCTCATTGTGTAAAGTGCGCTCAATAGACATGTCTTGGTTCTCATTTACTCTCTGGTTTTTTACTCCGACATGTGTTTTATATTTTGTATGGTCACCTTGAGTTTCTGTGTAAGGGACCTATTAAATAAGATGTATTAATATTATTTGGAGCTGGTCTGTGGGTTGACTGTGACAGCTCTAACCTTCCTGCAACTCTGCTCATCTAAGATATTTCTTGATCTGCCTCTTCGGCCCATAATTTAAACTGCACTTTGGTCTTCAAATTACTCACAATGTTCCTCACAGTTGAAACTGAGATTTAATCTCTAAGACAGCTTTGTGAATCCTTTTTCTGAACAATGATGTTCCACAATCGTTGTTTTAAGGTCCTCTGGGAGTTGATTTGATGAAGCAGTTGGCCTCTTTTAAATACTTTTTCATGATTGTATTCACCTATGTATGGAGGTCAAGGGTACCAACCCAACTTTAAGTTCTAATGTTTAGTACTAAAGATATTAAAATAAAAAAAAGGCATGGGTGACTCAATTTATGCACATGCCTTATTTTGTTCAATGCACATTTTGAGTAAACCATCTTAACTTCATTGCACATCCCTGTGTTTGTCTTCTTTATGATATATTTAAGTTTAAATTTCAAACAACAAATAATTTATATTCATGAAAAATTAAAGGTGTGCCCAAACTTTTAAAAAGCACTGTATATATGATGTTAATTTGAAACTATGGAGTTGATTATATATTATTCATAATAAATATATTCAGTGTATTTTAACTTTAACAAGAATCTTCAATTTGCATATAAATTTCTCTTGGGGAACAAAATGCTTAAAGGAGTGAATAAATAAAAGAGTCTTTATGCTGTCTTTGTAACCTAAGCAAGGGAAACAGCTCAAAGTCCTTCAAAAGGTGAAAAAAGTAAAGCAAACAATACTTTACTTGCTAAACTGTTGACAAAATTAAGCATCAAAACTTTTTAATGTATTGCTTCTTTAAGGCAGTGCTTTCTAATGACAAAGCAATACTATCCTTTTTAACAGAGCAACATAAAACCTTTCTATATTTCCCCCTGTGCCCAGCGAAAACTATTTCACACCAATAGTATAGTTTCCTTTCAGACCAGACCATGAGGGAGGGCACAAGTCTGAGCAGATGCTTGTCTACCAGATCTCTAACTTGTGGTTTTGCTGCTGTTACAGGGAAATGGACAACGAGGCATCTGGGGCAGGGCAAGAGAACAACGTGGCAAGACGGCTGAGTATCTCCCTCCAACAGAAGGTGGATCAGAGCGAGCCAGAGAGGGAAAGCAAGTCATGGCACCAGGATCAATCCTTTGTTGAAGGACCAGTGTGTAAGGGTCACTATCCCTCCACCAGTTGTTTCATTTTGAACATGGACGACTGAGTGGTGAAAAAAGCAAATTAGAAGTCGTCACTTTTCTCTAACTTTTGTTGATTTGGAAAACTTTCCTTTCTTCTTGTCTCAAGAGGAAATACAAGAAGGAGTCGTTTCCTTCAAATAGCTGCAAAGGAGAGGATTCGAATGCTTTCGAACTCCTGCAAAAGATAAAAAAGGAGCTGTTTTTGAAGCAAAAAAAAGAATGTTTTTTTGCTCTGTATCTGTTTGATTGAGAGCAACTCTATTTGATTAGTCTCAGATGATTAAATGATCATCATGGTAGGACACTAAGAGTTGGTGAATCTACAGAAAGCCCCCTGGAAGAGGGTTGGAAGGACTTCTGAGTTTACTTTTATTTTTCAGAGTTCAGCATTCCATTCCTCTGGACTGCCAAATGGATTCTCTCTGATCAGTGTCTCCTCCATGCTACACTTCCGGCGAGACTGTAGGGTTTTTGCTGCCCTCAGACTAACCTCGGAGTTACATCAGCAAACTACAATGAAGAGGATGCAGGCTTTGACTTCTAATGATTAGGCTATATATATACTTTCCATACTGTCAAGACCCTACCTGAACAGACAAAAAGTCTACAGACAAAGAGACACGATGCACACTAGGAATGCATTCCAGAGTGAAACTCCAGTTTCCTGGATCTGGGGGAATAGATTATTTATCTTCTTAAATCACAATGCAAAATGGCTATTATTATCATTGGACTCTGCTTTCATTGTGTTTGAAAGATGAACAGGAAAGTACAGCCCAAAGAATGAATGTTGTTTTTATGATGTGTGGTTAAAATGCATGGTTTGTATTTGTATGTGTAATGTGTTATTTTGTACAGAGAACTTCAATATTCTTGGTAACACGTTACATACTATTCTTGGTAACACATTACAGTATTGTTTATTTTCTATGACTATGAAAGTGAGACCTGGGTACATATTATATTAAACTTAAGTGTACACTAACAAATTCACCAAATATAGGGTTCAATAAATATAGAAAAAAAACTCTCGTTGCTTAATTTTGCATTTATTGACCTTAAACACCCACAAAATACTGTCAGAATTTTGGGACATTTCTGTCATTAATTTTGTTAAGATAGACTAATGATTTTAAGTTTACCATACATATTGACGCTTTTTCTATTGTGCAAAACAAAATATTCAGCATTGCAATGCTGAGTTCCATTTCTCTGTACCCCTAAGCCATCCCCGTGTCCCTACTCCTTAGTCCTTGCAACCTAGGGCTAAAGAAAGGGTTGAAAACAAAACCGTATAAATCAGGAATTGGGGCTCCCCTATGAAGCCATATATATCAGCCAAAGGGTTCAGTACTGATGGTTAAAAAAATATACATAAACATTATTGAATATAATTTAATGCTGCAAGATTATTGTGTAAAATTAATGTTATTAGAATAATAATGTTGTATTATCCCAAACTAGGAATTGTTTGTGTGGTTTTAATTACTTTATATGGATATTGGACATGAAATCTAATAAAACAATGCTTTTTGTAATTTAAATATTTAAATGACAATATTACTTTCATTTGTGAGTCTCTTTGGGTGTGGTGGCAGGCATCTTACCCTTCTATTTTGAATTGTACTTCCAGATATTCCTTGAAACTGAGGGTCATATATCTCTTCTTGGTCCCTCGCTTTCATTCCAAAAAGAATTGTGACACCTCTTCACCTCACATGAATGTGGAGGAGTGGGGCTAAGGGTTAGAAATGGAACCAAGTAAAAAAAAAATTAGCAAATAACCAATTTAATTAATTATTCATTCATTTATTTTTGCTTATAACTTGTTTTATTCCCGTTTTCTGGTCACTGGGGTCTGTCAGCACACATTGGGCAAAAGGCGAGGGTACACCCTGGAGAGGTCTCCAGTCCATCGCAGTCAATTGAATTATTTTATTAAAATACTTTTTAATTATTTTGTCTGGGAAAGAAGTTTTCAAACACTTTATTTGTTCCAAATTTCAATGTTAATTGTTCCAGTTTGTTTCAAGGTCATGTGACGTGTGACAGTCATTGGTCAATGACATACAATATTGCGCATATTTCGTACCTTACATTTTTTTTTATTCAGTCACTATTGTTGATGAATAAACAATTTGTAATGTGTTACCATGAAAATTATATTTAAAATGTTTATCAACAGATTATTTAAAGTTCACTTTGTTTTTTAAATTGTGCTTTTGTGTTCTTTTTAGCTAATGGCAATCAAAAATCAGGTAATGTACATAGAAATAAGCTTAAATATATAGCAGAGTCATAGAAAGAATTATAAATATGTCAAGAAATACATATTGTGTACATTTTTAAAATAATGTGTGGAATTTAATGAAGGAAGAAATATAAATTAAATAAAATGCAGTACACAATACTGTGGGGATAATGAGTTTTTTCAAAATGACCTTTTTAACTGCTGTGTAAAGAGTAATTTATTTGTAAGAAAGCATCACAATGTACAAGATTGTGGAAGAGGACGTAGGATAAAAATAACCAAGGGAAATGCAATGCAGAAATGCAAAAAATGTCATGTTTTCTCCTAGTGTCATTGTTTTGCTGTTGTGTAGTAATGATAATAATCACATTTGTCTGAGTTTATGTGCAGTTTGATATTGTAACTTATTCAAAAGCCCAATCAATGGCACATGCAGAGCAATGTCCTTACATGCACTTAATAAATATTCAGTAAACACCAGCAGTTTTCGACATTTGACCTCAATTTCATGCTAACTATTATGCATACTTTTTAAAAAAGCTTTTAGTCATGTAAAAACATAACGACCAGCTCAGTCATTCCTGCTTTCATTAGATCAGAAAACACATATAGTCTTGCCATCACCTAACAGTGCAAAATTAGAAGCTCTTATTTCAGAAATGTTTTTGCTGCAGCCATTCAGATTTCACAGGAGACCTAATGAGCCAGATGTTTCTGCAGATGTTGTCATGAGAGGCTTAGAAGGGTTTGTTTGGTTTACAAGACTGCCACTGGACAGTACAATGGAAAATGTGCAGTTTATCCACTGCTTAATCTTTTTTTTATTGGTGTGCAGATTGGTGATGTGAGTTTTTCAAATTTCTATAAAATACTACAGTTTTATATTTTTATATTTTGGTAAAATAGTCTCTAAAAACCCCAGAGCACTACAGCAAAAGTTCTATAGGGTTTGGATATATGGCACAGCTTTGCAGAGTCATCTAATAATTTAATGACCATTTTAATTAGCTTATCCATTTATTTTTTTATTGAAACTCACGGTCATTCAAGGTGGTTATTTTCCATGTTTTATGTCTAAAATGCCTTGCCAAAAGCTTGTTTTATTTATAACTTGTAATTCTTTTACAGTGATGATAAACTACAATGTAATAATTTTTTCAGAAGTAATGCTGCTAGAAATATGCTTTCAATGCAACTCCATGAAGCTTACAACCTTGAATCTATACAATGTGTCTGATGAGTGAATTATTAATTAAAGAGGTTATAAAGAATGATTGTATTGAATAAGGGACAGTGACGCAATGTGTTGCACTGTGGCCTTCCAGTTAGAATGTTGCCGGTTCGAGGCTCGCTGGTGAGTAGAGGCTCGCGAGGCTCGCTCTTCCTGTGAGTAGTTTCCTCTGGTTCTCCTTTTTCCCTCACAATCCTAAAAACATGCGGTTAGGTTAATTGAAAAATCAAAAATCCCCTTAGCTCTGAATGTGTGAGTGAATGGTGCCCTGCAATGGACTGGCGACCTGTCCAGGGTGTACCCCTGCCTCCCGCCCGTTGTGCGCTGGAGATAGGCACCAGCAGACCCCCGTGACCCTAACCCTAACCCCTCTTTTTCAAGCACTGCATCTAGGATTTTCAATGTTCTGCTTGTTCAAAGGAGCTAGATTATCACATGAATAAACAGCTTTGAAATCTTTGTCTGGGAGAGACTGTTTCAGGTCATGACTGAGCTTCAACCTAGTTGTGAGATGGATGATCATTAGCACCTATTGCTGTAACTAGTAGACTATAATCTGACTATAATCTTACACAATCCCTGACTATGTGCAAAACGAATTGATGCTTGTATGAAGACCAGTGTTGTTTTTGGCAGCCATCTAAGTTTTAATCTTAGTCCTTTGATGAAAATGATTTTGGTTTAAGTCACATTTTAGTCGTTTAAAAATGTTGGGCTGTGCGCGTGCCTGGGCCACCACGCTTTGGGATGCTAATGCCCCTTGTTGTCGCTCTCTGGAGGAGTTCAAGGCCGAGATGCTTAAGGTGTTTGACCGATCCCTTCATGGGCGCAAGGCTTCCAGAGCCTTGGTTTCCTTACAGCAGGGCTCCGCTTCGGTTGTGGCGTTTGTCCGCTCCAATGGTCTGGCCATCATCCAGTCCCCAGAGGTGTTGACCGTGTTCGCTGTGGACGGTCGGGTGCAGGCCCAGGGTGGATTATCTACAGCAGTGGTAAGTCTTTCCGTGACTGTCAACCACCAGGAGTCAATCTCCATTATTGTCTCTATAGTAGGTTTTCTCTGTTCCTTGTTATTTTGGCTCATCCTTGGTTTAGGTTTAGGTCCTCAAGTTAACTGGCAGACTAACAACCTGAAGTCTAAACTACTACTCGTCATGTTTAGTTTCTGCTGCTGCTTCTTCTCCTCCTGTTTCCAAATGCCCCTCTGATGAAGATTCAGCCGGTGTCCCTGATGAATACCATGACCTGGGTGCAGTTTTTTTTCCAAAGACCAGGCGGAGTGGCTACCTCCTCATCTCCCCTATGACTGCCGTATTGATCTACTACCAGCGAGTACTCCCCCTAAGAGGGCACTTGTACCCTCTTTCCAAACCAGTGAGACAGGCTTTACTGGAATATTTGTCTGCTGCATTAGAAGCCGGTAATATTGCTCGCTCCTCCTCCCCAGCTGGAGCAGGGTTTTTCTTTGTTAAGAAGAGGGATGGATCCCTATGCCCTTGCGTTGATTGTAGAGGACTCAAAAGGATCACTATTAAGGAACGTTATCGCATACAATTGCGTAATGCATACAGACTCATTCGAGTTTGAGAGGAAGATGAGTGGAAGACTGCCTTTAACACTACCCTCGGGCAATTTGAATATAGGGTTTTGGCTTTCGTTTTGTGTAACGCAGCAGCCACCTTTCAGGCACTCATAAATCAAGAATTATGGGACATGTTAAACATTTTCATGGTTGTGTACTTAGACTACATTTTTATTTTTTCTTCTGATTATTCCACATATGTCCAACAAGTTAGACTGGTTCTACAGAGACTCCTTGAAAATCGTCTCTTTTTTAAGGCAGAGAAATGTGAGATTCACCGTAAGTCTGTTCCTTTTGTAGGGCATACCATTATTTCCGGGGGGTCCTGAGAAGGTCCGTGCTTAAAAATCATATGTTGTAAGTTTACAGGCAATGTTTCCAAGCACTTTTATGCTGAATTTTTTACATTTAAAGTTTTAAATTTAATTAATAATTAAAATTAAAAGTTACATTTTTAATTAAAAAAGCCTATTATGTCTATTTAATTGTTGCAAGGTGGAGCAGGTTGTAAACATAGATGTAGTGGTGCGGTGAGGGCTGGGGCGGACCAAATAATTTCATAGATGCGGGGCCCGCGAGTTGGAAAAAAACCCGACCCACGCATCACTAGTAAGCAGTTCACAGGAGCTGTCAACATGAGAAAATGGAGGAAAACCCAGAAGAGATACAGCAAGGAGCACAGGAGAATCCAAGAAGGCAGGAAGCGACCATGGAGAGTCGGAGGCTGTGAACTGCAGATCTGACAGATGAGGAGGAACATGGCTGAGCTTTTTAACTGCTGTACATGAATTAAATTGATTTTTGATTGACTGTCAGGTTCATTGGGGGAATTGTTTGGAGGTGAGGTGGTTTGATTGGTCGGTGGCTATGGGGACATAGAATCCCTGAACATAGCTTTGGAAAAAAAATAAAAATGTTTTTTTTATATAAATGCCTTAAATCCTAAATTCAATATTTTTATGTTATTAGAGACCCATTATAAACTATTACAGTTTGAAACAGAAATAAATAGTTTTCATGAAAACTCTTGTGGAAGAAAGCACCTTATGTTCTCAATTTAACATTTCTAAATGGATGGCATTTTGGAAACTCTTCATATGTGTTTAGGTTTCTTAGCTAAGTTGAAAATGAAATCTACGTTTCACCTAATATATGAGAAAGTTAGAGTAAACTGAACGAAGAGTCATTACACATGGCAATTTCCGAATAGTTGCCAAACAACATACTCATCTCCCTCAACTCTTCAGCCTTCAAACATCTCTGAATAAAAAGGTGATAAACAAGTCTTCATATGAGCTATTATCTGCCTCGGAATTACAAAATCAACATAATGGTTTCACATTGTAAAAAAAAACATTTTATCTAAATTACCTCTAAAATGCATGTCTATTTTCATCTTAATTACACTTAGCCTATAGAAAGCTTCATTCATGTATATTTAGCAAGATAAATAGACTGTTTACTTTAATGTTACTTTCCACTGCTTACTTAAATGTTATTTTCAAGTTTTAATCTGGCCACCATTAAATTCTAATATTCAACTTAATACATAGGTTTTGATCACAAATAGTCAACTTCTGTCTGTAAAGTGGCACTGCCCAAACACTTAAAGCAGCAACGATGAGGTGTTTAGGAGTTAATGAAACAAACAATTAGTGTTAGGGAGTGTTATTTTGTTTAACTAAAATTACTGAGGACAATGATTATATTACAGCATATCATGTGGTAACTATTTCTTCAATTTTTCAACATCTTTTCTGGATCAAAATTCTAATCTAAATAAAATAATAATATTGGAGACAAAAGACAGAATTATACAATGTGGTTTCCAGAGCTTGTGATATCATACTGTCATGCAACTCTTTTTGGAGGCAAGTGTGACACTGGTTGTAGGAATGATGAGCTCACTCTCAACTCACTCCATTGATTAAGAGGTTTATTGAAACAAAAGAAAAGAGCATAATAACATAAAAGACCCATAAGAGGGAAAACCTGACACCAAATAAGACTATTCAGCAGGAACGTAAACTAACTAAGAAATAAATGCATCCAGACAAACTAAGACTTGCAGAGTAAATAGGTTTATTGATAACACAGAATTCCTCCAGAAAATCATCCTGAAAATATTGTATAAAAGACAAGGCTAATCTGAACACCTCCAGCAAGAAAAGGATTTGTTACACACTAGGCCGTGAAGGAATGAAGCCCTGTCATGTCACCATGTCTCCTGCCAAGAAACCCCACATACAGGCTCACCTTTAGTCTACAACTTTCACTGCTTCAAAGTGTTGTTACCGGAGGTGACCAAACCCAGCTTGATGACATTGACTCAACAGGCCATGTTGGGAGGATGATGATGAAGCCCGAGAAACCATCCCAACCTCCCATGTATATTTCTAGACTCCACAAATTCACATCAAAGAAAAGATGGACAAGCAACGTAGAATGAGGTTTTAAGGTAGAACCTCTTTCCCTCAGCCCAAGTATTTGAAGTGGAGTGCGCCCTGGTTGCAAGTACCACTGGCCCAAACTTTGCAGCTCAACAGCTGGCATAGCTCCATACATAGGATCGTGCTCACATCTGTGGTGTGATCTTCAATCTTTTTTTCCCCCTGAATCGGTCCAGTGAGTTTTGGTCCAATGCCTGCAATGTCTCGACTGCTGGTATCTAATCTAGTGGCAATACGCAGCCTGAACTATCTTTAAATTGATTGACATCATAATAAAGGCCTGATTAATTGGTTTAAGAATGTCAATGTAAAGGAATAATTAGAGACTTATGAGTGAAGTAACCAATAAGAGAAAAACTGCGTATAGTTACAACTTTATGTAAAAATCAAACTTTTTCCACACAGTTTGTTCGGAACAATATTTGACACAATTTTTGGAAATTTTGGATCATTTCAATAAAAAGTAAGTCAGCATGGAAGAATTTTCATGTTTTTTCCAGGCCCCATGAAAAACTAAAAATGTACTATTGCTTTGAAGGAAATGTCCTACTTCACAACTTACTTTTTAAAGAGTATGCAATACAATCATGATGTTCATATGATGCACAATCAAAAACACATCATTTGTTTTAGATGATCATTGATTTGATGCACGCACTTTTAATGATGTTGCTGCTCTTAACATAGTAAATACTGAACATGAAACTGATGATCAAAAATATCAATTTAGGTCTGCCATTCAATGTGTTATAAATCATATAAATTGTGTCTGGATCATGCGCACGGATGTGGATACAGCAGATTACAAAGTGCCAGCTTCAATCAGCATCATGGCTAAATAATGAAAATGTACGAGCTTGATTGAATGATTGATGCACTTGTGTGGAGAGAGAATCACTAAATGAAGTGTGACCAGATGACCTCTGCTACCTAATGAATAATGAGCACCTCTACCATGTTTATCCCAGTGCTCCCAGCATAAAGATAAAGCTTCAACCGGCTTTATCATGCAGCTGATGTAAAAAATAAAAACGCTGATGAGTCCTCATCAGGTCAAAATACTGGTGAGCATCAGCACTGACACCGCTGTTAATTAATTGATCATATTAGACGCAAAGCTACTGATTAAGCTGTTGTGTTTGCATGGACTGGGGTATGTATGCAAGGGGTATGTTCTACACTAGAGAATGGCAAAGCAAATATAGTAGTGGCACAAAACAAATCCAATTTGCTAAAAAACAAAATACTCTTTGGGTCTAAAGCTATTATTCTACAAGGTCAATGTCCTTCACCGGAGAGCTGGCGTTCAATGGAGAAATGAAAGAAAGCAATTTGCCCATTTTATTGCTTGTCTCACTTGCCAGAAAAATGTCACTTTTAATCACTTGGACACAATATAAACAGAATGGTTTACCCATCCATTTTAACGTATATTTCAACATGCAATTAAACTAAAATTAAATGAATAATTTCAGTAAAACAGTTGCAGAAGGTAAATAATGATTTTACTGAGACTGCATTTAAAAGTTCCTCTCTTGAAAATGGCCTTTTAGTCCATTTCCAGATTACAGAGTTACTGATCTCTCAAGATTTCTGGTCATAAAAAATATATCCCTTACCTTTGTTGAATGCAGAGGATTAAAATCGCAGTCTGAATGTAAAAGAAATTGCAAAGGCAAAATTGCACAAAATTTGAGTGTTTTTAAAGCATCAGTGTGGGAAAGTGAGAAAAATCTATATTTTTTTGTTCAAAACATAAAACACCTCAATGTCATACAAACATTAACGTTTCAAATTCTGATTTTAATATTTGATGATTTATTAAAAAAAAAAAAAAAACTCTATGGCACAGCTTTTCACAAAATGCTATAATTCCAAAACGCTGATGAGTCTGGTAACAGAATCAGGGGGCAGCGGAACTCATTATGTCTTCAGAGATGGTGCCAGGAGGAAAGGTGGGTAGTGGGTAAATAGTCACAGGAGTTGTTGAATTAACCCAGAAGAAACACTCGTAGTGGCTCAGGATATCCATGAAAGCAGGAAATGATCATGGAGAGTTGTGAACCGTAGGACTGGCAGGTGAGTAGGAGCATGGTTGACTCTTTTTACTGTTGTTGGTGTGTGGGAATCAAGCTCTGATTTGCTCATGGGCTCATCGAACTCCGCCAGTGGATTTGAGTTGTAATATTCAGTTGAATTATAATTTACAAACTGAGCTGTAGACCAGAAATGTTGTAAACAAGATTAGTATACATTTTTGGTGATTATATTTGTCTGGTTATACTTTCTAATTTGGAGATGAACACAGGATTGAATTCTACACAGACATTATTTCCATGGAACTCAGAGTTATAATATGGAGTTCGGATGTCTTCTGGAGTGCGGAGCCAGTTGAAAAATGGATCCAGCGAAGAATACAAAAAGAGTAACAAAAGGAGGAAACAAGGACACACAGGTGAGGAGGCTGATTGAGGGAGTGAGAGAGAAAACACAAGACACAGGCCTGACAACAATACCTTTGGCACAGTTCATTTATTTATTTCCTTAAAGTGACAATGACAGCACATGACAACAATGGCTATGTGAGGAAGTAAAAAGCATAATTGTAATGTGGACTGTAATTGTAAAACTTTTCAAATTGTGAAAAAGCTGATTTATCATTGACGTCTTTGGGTTGCTAGCTGAAACAGATATGTCACATCAGAACAGCCTTTCAATTCATCTCGAATTGAAAAATCAATAAAAAAATAAAATAAAAACACAATGCATTTCAATGACATTTGGGAAACCCTGTGTGAAATTTACATGACACAAACAAATATCCATTAATTAATATGTTCTCTGGCTCATTAAATATGGACCTATTATAATCCAAATGTTAGAGTAGGTCCCAGATTGACCTGAAAACAAGACAGAGATGCTGGTTCCTTGCCAAGCCGCACTCAGAATAATTTCCCATTAAAAGACATTTCTTGTTCACTTGTGACCTACAAGCAAGTCCAAATGGATACGGGGGTGGTCAAATGGATGATAGCAAGAAAGAGTGAAGTGGTGGTCATCCTGAAGAGCTGAAAAAGTGAGAAACCAGGATTACTTTAAAGAAAACATTCACACATCTGTCTGTAATCAAATGCCTTATATTTCCTTGAAGATCCAGATTAGTTTGAAGGAACATCTGCAAGTTTGTGCTCTTTTCATTTTAGAAGGCTGCCCATTTGAGAAATGTATACGTTGATCTGCTCAGTATTTGCTCTTCTTGTCACGTCAGTGGCTTAACTAAAAAGAAAGAGGATCTCCTTTAGTAGTTTATCCCTTAGAAAAAGCATGACAGATGCATGTGGAACACAAAGGTGGGAAAAAAGAGATCCGTTCCTTTTATATGATCGGAAGAAGGTATCATCCTGTCATATTAGCATAATGAATAATAAAACGGGCTCCGAAGCAGGTCATAAACATGAAAAAGGGTATTTTGCAATTTTACATTTTCCTTTTGGGAAAATGTTATTATAAAAATTGCTTAGTCATATTTACGGAAGCCTATTTTCATGCTGATAGAGCTGTAAGCAAATATTCCCTCTGATGAAATCAAGTGATTTAAAATGAGAAATTACTTAGTTTTCAAAGTTCATTTCGGATCACTGCAGTCAAGATTACCTCTCTGTGCTTTCTTTTGAACTCTCCTAAAAGGATTTGGCTGTGTGCACAATCAAAAGCCATTGTAGAACGTCACTGCTATTTAATGTCTTATAGAGATTGCTTTTTAAAGCTGTTTTCCATCCCTCACTAGAGACTCGAAAGCACACACATTTAAGTAGCACATAATGAAAATCGATGCTTTTACACCAAAAAAAAGCATTGGTTCTCATTTTTGTTGGGCAAAATCAGAAACATACTCTAGATCCTTCAAATGACCTTGAAAATGTAGGGCACTGCTTTCTCAGCAATCAGGAACAGAAAAAATAATCTTGCCTTACCTGAACCTAAAAATAGAGTCTTTTTCATGAACGTTCTCTCATTTCACGTGTTGACAGATGGTCTTTATTGTACACTGAGGTCATATGCTTTGATACAATACGTAACAGTGGTCTAATAGTCTGAATAAACCCTCAGCAATCCATCTTCAAGTGCATAGATGGGA
>SRMA01025656.1:20742-40850 GCA_007224835.1 Danionella cerebrum
TGTGTGTGTGTGTGTGTGTGTGTGTGTAGTTATGTACAAACTGCAAAAACTGTTCTACACAAACTGTAAAAAAAAACTGATATGGTATTTTCAGGTAGGTATTCTTCCCACTCTGGAATCTTTTGCCCTCACCTACATCTCTCATTCACTCTGGCCTTTTTAACACCCTCCTGTCCTGAACAACTACATAAATTCACGGCTTCCATCTAGAGGAGGAAACACCACACCAGTTGTTCACTCCCCTGGAGATAACAAAACTGTCCAGCTCAAACGAAGCACCCCCCCCCCCCAACAGTGGCATTTAAGCAGGACAGGAAATGTTAAAAAAAATAGAAAAGTACCAACCATATAGTGTAAACACAGGCTGTAAAGAATATATAAGTAAATTAAATCTGTTGAACCAGGAAGTCATTTGCAGAATTTGAAACCCACTAAAGTTTTGTCTCAATCCAGGTTCTAGAAGCCTTCAAGGGACACAGCCTACCCAGCCTCCAGAGGCTACAGCTTGGCAGGATCCTGCGATGGCTGTATAAACCCTTGGTAAACGGCACGGTCCTACCTCTTCAATTTCTGTTGTTTTTTTGGCAGTTTGCTTATGTTGCACCAACTCGATTAGTTTGGATCACGAAATAATTCAAAGAAAAGTTTTTATCTTTTTCTAAAGGGATTATTTTACATATTAGGTAAAATTTGTGTCTGCAAAATTTTAAGACCACTGTGTAAGTTTTGTTATTGCTTAATATTTATATTTACAATTAATGCAATTACATTTAATTGTTCTATTTCTTTATTAATTTAAGTCTTTCCTTTGTTTAAGCTATACATTGTATTAAAAGTTTCATTTTGGTTGCATTGGTCACATTTCCCTGTGGAATGATTTTCTATGTTATGTTGTGTATCATTTAAACCAGTAAGACAGTTCCGCCTCATTCTGACCACAGAGTTTTCTAAACTCCTCCATCTGCTTCTTGCTCTGTACAATGATATGTAGACAGTTAGAATATACCACCTTACATCACAATACATAAATCACAAGAAGAATGGTGGTTATACATCCTCCTAATTCAAGGTAGAAGAGGGGGGATTTGAAGGATGCATTTGAAGAACACTTTAAGTTTTGGCGAAATGGGATGCCCTTGAAAGTGACTTAAACAGCCTTGAAATGCTCACTCGGGAGGATGCAGACTTCGGAGATGAGTATCAGGAAGTTATCCAAAGAACAAGAGCAGTTGACAGGTGAGTAGATGTGAAATCCAGTATAGACACATTGAGAAGGAGCTCAGGAGAATGCAGATGGTAGGAATTGATCAGGGAGAGTCAGGGGGTGTGAACTGTAAGTCTGACAACTGTGATGGAGTTGAGATCTGTCTTTTCCCTGCTGGAGGTTGATTGCTGACAGGTTCACCGGCGTGATTGTTTGCAGGTTTGTTAATTAAAGTGATGGTAGGCTATGTCTCTACTGGGCACATAGAATTCCTGGCAATAGGCTCAAACAGCACAAGAAGCATGGACTGAAAGCACATTTAAAATTCACTAGTTCGTCATGTGGGTATATCTTACTTATAGCTGTTGTTCAGTATGCATTTTGAAATGGCCTCAGTATTTTATAAAATATTGCTTTAAAATTTAATCGTTGCTATGATACATTGTTTATTAATCTTAACATTTTTTGAAAATTATTCTGCTTTAGGCACAACATAAAACTGTTTGATTTGACTTATTTACGGTACAAACATGTGTGGGTGATATGCAACAACTAAATATGGTTTGACAATATTGTTCTAATTAGTTTCTAAATTTCCAGTCACTTCACCATAAATTTAAGAGACCAATAAAACCATAAAAAAGCAGCATATAGCAGAATTTCAGCTGCAAAAGGAACTCCCACATCTAAAAATACATCAGACTAAAAGTGTTCACTACTTTCCTGTTTTCTTTGTTGTTTGTTGGAGAGATCTCTCAGACATCAGGAAGTTTAGAGTTAAAATATGCTCAAATCCCAAGACCATAGATCTTTGACTCCCAGATCATGCCCTAAAATGCAAATATAAGAATTCCCAGAAAAGGAAATCCCCTCACCCTGATTCAATTAGTCTATTTATGTACTTATAAAAATAACAACCATTCTTTTAGCTCCCTTGATTGACATTTCCTTGAGCACACACATGAATACAACAATTGAAAAATAAAGAATACACAGCTGTTTTCTCTTTGAATCTCAGTTGCTCAGATGAGCAAAGAGCAAACCATCTTTGTTACCAAGGTTTAGAACAAAATGGTAATATTTAAATGCACAACACCATAGCAACATGTGACATAGTTTCCATGGTGACAGTGTGACCTCTTGTGCAAGCTGAGATTAAACGTGTTATAATCCACAATATCATTACATACAGTTTATATGGCACATTGGAAGATCACTGTCAGTTTGGAGATAAGAGAAGCGTTCAGACATACCCGATGGCCCATTTTCAAGACCCTTCTCTGATAATTAGCATCTAAATGTCACATTTATTGGCTCATTGATTTCTCCAAGTCGTGCTCCAGCAAACCCCAAATAAACTCGTCAATAGCCTGCCTTCGTAGAAAGCAATTACTATTTATTGGAGAATGATAATGTGTCTGTCTGTATCCACCAATCCCGGGAAAACACCTAATATTACATACACACCTAAGCAGAAAATGCTGTTTCAACCTTCAAGTGAACAAATCATCCCCTTGAAGAACACTCACAATTAAATCAACAAAACATGCCATTTTCCAGTATAAACCCATTGAATGAAGTTGTGTTAGATTAGTTCTCTCTAATCCTCAGATGAGAGAATAGCATTCCAATGTGCTGAAGTCTGCATTTAATACTAGTAAATTCCTTCACTCAATAGCAATGCCATAAAAGACTTAATTTTGTTCCTCCTCAAAACCCGTTTGCATAAAACAAGCCATGTTTTCTGCAAAGCTAACAGGAAGTTATATTGAATATTTTATTATGAAGATGAAATCATACTTGAGGTTTTGGGGAAGAGGGAATTGAACTGATGAATTGGACTGACTGGCAATTAATGAACTCACATGGACAAAAGTCTCCATAAGTTCAGTCAGTCCTTGAGCTTCTGATATATGATGTTCATTTAGAGTCGCCATGGGAAACTCTGCCCACTCATCAACGTTCCATATGCTGAGTTGTTCTGACAAATCGGGCCAAACGGTGAAACGCTACCTGCAGTGTAGACTAGGTGCCCTTGGGAAAAGAGCAGATGCGGAGAAAACTGAATCATGCCAGATATTGGTTCACAGCAATGACACAGTTGTGGGCAGTAATTACTGTACTTTTGGTTAATATTTTATCAGGGTTTCTGTAATTTCACTCAAGTATACTTGATTATACACTTAATCCTCCACTGCAAAAAAGACACAATGGCTGAAAAGGATCTGAAAATGGCTTTTAATGTCTCCCAGGTCAGTCTTTTTATCTGTTCAAAAGATTGTGGCAATATACTCTGAGCACGATTGCTATGCTCTCTGATAACTTCTAAGGGATTTTACCAGCTGTAAACATGGCTAAAATGAAGATAAATAGAAGCGATTTCTCACTTTTCATTATTAATGTGCTGAGAGAAAAAGGGTTCGCACTCTTTCTGAATAATTCTCTATTCTTTGAATTTGGTTTATAGTTTCTTCGCTCAATAATCCATTTCTTTTGATTCCCATCCAAGCTTTGCTCTTTTCTTTTTTATTGGACTCTCTTTGTGTAAATCAACCTTTTTTCTTCAGTTATTTATCACCAAATTCAAGTTGTTCCACAGGATATGCCAGATGTTCTAAAAGACAACATGTGGAGGAATGCTAATTCTAAAAGAAGACACATTACCTTAATCTCTCAAACGCAGCATTTCACAATAAAAGCCTTCGGGTCTTGAAGTCTTTTTCATGACCTCTACAAAGTTTCAGGGGAATCAAAGGTTTCGAACACATGTGGACCAGCTGCTGCTGCCAGTGGCCTTCATTGAGGATGTATGCATTTCAGTTCTTGGATTTAAAGAACTTAAGAGAGCACCGTTAAGCCCAGAAGGTGACAAAAGACAGACGTAAACTGTGCTTTTCTTGGCCTCTAAATGTATGAGTGTTTTACATGCAATGTAAAGCCAGAAACATGATATATGTTCTGAAATTCTATCAAAGCCTTGTCAATAAACAGCAGTATGCATCACAATGTCCTGCCTTAATCATAGGCTGTACAGCACTGCCAAACTGCTATTGCAAGTACTGTCATGAAAATATGTTCTGATTTGAAATCTACTTTTGTTTTATTTTTTTTCAGTTTGTGACTGTCAGCTATGCAGCAGTTTGACATTCCCTATGTTCATTCTCTGTGCCTTTGGTATACCCAGACAATTTTGTGTATTCCAAGAAAAGTCATACTTTTATTTACCACATGAGTTGTAAAGTGAATAAAAAAACATAGTCAAGACATTTACAAGTTAAGAAATAATAATTATTTCCTTCAAATTGTGCTTTCATCAAAGAATCCTCCATTTGCAAATTGGCTCCGATCAAGCGCTGCCCACAGGGTATGGCATGCCTTTGCAACATGGAGTGCTAGCCTTCCTTAGTCAAAATCCCTTTTACCCTAAACAAATCTCCCACCTTACCAGCACCAAAGCAACCCCAGACCATCACATTACCCACACCTGGCTTTACAGATGGTCAGGCAGAATTCCAGCATTTTTTCAGTTGTTCTACGTCTCACAAATGTTCTTCTGTGTGATCCAAACACCTCAAACTTCATTTTGTCCATCCATCCATTCTTCTTCTGTCCAATGCCTGTGTTCTTTTGCCCATATTAAAGTTTTTATTTTATTCACCAGTCTCAGATATGGCTGTTTCTTTGCCGCTCCACCCTGAAGGCCAGCATCCCAGACAGTGTTGTTTTTGGCAGCCATCTTAGTTTTAGCCTTAGTAATTTTTGATGAAAATGATTTTAGTTTTAGTGACATTTGGTCATTTAAAAATGTAATTGTTTTAGTCGACGAAAGTCAAAAGGTTTTATAAATTTTATAGGTTTTATATCAATATAGATTCATATTTAGTTGACTAAAAATGGTCTTTTAATAAGTTAATTTAACTCTTTTAATATTACGAATGGTGTATTTGACCGAATTAATGCTCCATTTCACATATTTATATACATTCATATATATATATATATATATATATATATATATATATATATATATATATATATATATATATATATATATATATATATATATATAAATAGAGAGAGAGAGAGGGTGGTGAACTTTTAAACTTTTAAAGGTAAGTTTAAACCAGCCTTTGTTTACAATACAATTTAATTTGAGAATTACAGAGAGGAATTCATAGACAGCTAAACGTTTTGCACATAACTCCAGACCAAAATAGACACATAGACGAATACATTTATTATCATTCGTCTGTTGCAGTGTATGGCCTATTTGCTTGTGTGTGCGTTATTACCACAGCTCCCTAGGGGTGTTAGCAGCAGATATCAAACTTGTCCGTGCCTCTTATAGTTTTCATCATAACAGAGACATAGTTAGCTCGTCACGAGAAAAAGGTTTGTCAATTAAATATTTTCGTTAGCGTTGTCGTCGCCTCTTTACTGTAGATGTTGACACTGGCATTTTGCAGGTACTCTTTAATTAATGAAGATGTAAGTTGAGGACTTGTCTATTTCCCAAGCTATAGACTCTAGTGTACTTATCTTCTTGCTCAGTTGCGAAGAGGGGCCTCCCACTTCCATTCCTTTTCTGGGTGGAGCCTGTTTGTGCTGTTCTCTGAAGGGAGTAGTACACAACATTGTAGGAAATCTTCAGTTTCTTAGCAATTTCTCACATGGAACAGATTTTATTTCTAATAACAAGAAAAGACTGTCGAGTTTCACATGAAAGTTCTCCTTTTCTGGCCATTTTGAGAATTTTATAGACGCCACAAATCTGATGCTGCAGATACTCAACCTGCTCAAAGGAAGGTCAGTTTTATTGCTTTAAAGCTAAACTCTTTTCTCACTAACACAATTGCACAAGGGTTAACCAATCATCCATTAGCCTTCTGCCACAATGAGAAAACACAATGTACCAAAATAAACCACTAAAGTGATAGGTGTGGGAAATGGGCCTCTATACATTTATGTAGATACTGCACCAAAAACCAGACATTTGTGGCTAGAATAGTCATTTAGTACATTAACACTATATAGAGTGTATTTCTGATTAGTTTAAAGTTGCCTTCATAGAAAAAAAGTTTTTGCTTCAAATATGTGTTTATTTATTATTTTTAGCATAGTAACATATTCCAGTATTTCTATTTTACTTGCTTTTCACAATATCATTCATTCACCTCTGTGTTCTTTGCAAGCGGTATGCAAGTTTTGTTTCACAACTATGCATAATAACAGGTTTCATAAGCCTCCTGTAACTTTGAATCCTTCTCATGGGGATAATTAGCTTGCATCGATAGCCACTTAATTGCCTCTTACATAAGTGAATTTATTATGTCTATTTTTTAAGCAACAGTTTCAAAAATTCATACAAATGATTAATTACTATGTTATATTATGTTTATACGGGGCGTGTGTATGCAGTTTAATATTTTGATTCTGGTTGTATCAGGCATAAAATTTGGCATATACTTCCTAATTTGTTTGTTTTTCCTCTTAAAATATTAGGCAATGACATCATTGTCTTCCCAAACGATGAAAATAAATTCCCTGTTGTAAACTTTACACGAAAATGATTAACCATTTACACATTGCATTTTCTTTAATATTAATCACATGAATGCCCAATACTTTTATGCGCTATTTGGTTTTTAGTCTAGCTGGATTTTACTTGAGTCATTGAAATTGGGTTTAACATTTTTCTTTTTGCCATTTGTGTTTACTATGTGCAAGTGACTTTTTTTTACATTTTCCTGTCACTTCAGTTATTAACTGTTGTGTCATTAACTATTCTCTACACAAACCAATTGACAAAAGATGTATTTTCCTGTCAGACAGGAAAAAGCAAATGTAAGAACAGCTTCTGTGTAGCATGTTTTTCAAGGGCATACAGTTGTGTGCATTAATCACTGTGCATTGAATTCAGAATCCAGACTCCACCTCTTATGCTAATTAAGCTTGTAAAGTCTTTTCAATATCCCAGAAAAATATCTGGAAACCTCTCGCTCTGAACACTATGGCAACCAACATCTCAAACTGTTTCCATAGTCATAATGTGAGGCAATTATAAGAGTTCAATAAAACATTTGTTCCACCGTTAAAGCTCTGGCGTGCAAAAAGTCCGGTGCTGAAAATTAAGTAGAGAGGAAAGACTGGGGACACAAGTGGGTCCTAAAATTAGAGTTGGGTGATTAGAAAATGCTCATTCAATTGGGAGTAATATTAATTTATAAGTTTGATCAATGTTGAAAATGAAACCTAATGATAGAATAGATAGAAGAGCTGCAAAAGACTAAGTGCTATTCTGAAATTTGAATCATATGTTTTGTAATCTATCAAACCACTGTCAAAGAGCTATTTATACGTTACGTTACCTTTAGCATTTTTCACACATAGACAAGATGAATTATTCATGTAAATCAATAGTAGCTGAAGATCAAACCCACACCTAATTCAACTTGATGCGTTCTGAGCCTTCACTCACAAACATCAAATGTACATTGAGTCTATAACTGGTTGTTGAACATCCATTGGTGATATTTCTTCTAGCTTTTATAACAGTTTCTACTCAGGGATGCTGGAAGATGCCAGAAATTTGCACCAATTAAGACACAAGATCGAGGTCAGCTAATGATGCTGGGGATGAGATATGTTCCCAGATCCTCAACTGATGAATCATACTCAGTGCTACTGAGACTCACAGACATACTAAGCCATTTCTTATAAATGACAAGGTTCCAAATGACAAGGATGCATGTAGAAAGCCAATGAGCTGGGTTGGCTGATACTAAACACCACTTGGAAGACTGCCATAGTCATAGAGTTGAAGACCATAATATTAGCCCCTTGTGGAGATGCAATTTCTGTAATATTACTCAAGGGAACATGCTGCGTTTGACGTTAATTCCTATAATTTTATTCTGCTCTGGAAATCTGATTAATAGTAGATTAATTGTAGCGGGTCAGTATTATTAGGTCCCTTGAAAAATTATAAATTTGATAGGATCTAAAACAAACTACCGTTGTCCTAAAACTTGCTGATATGACTTAATTTGCAAAATGTATCTACAAACACATTTAACACATTGTGTTGAGGTTTAGTATCTTGCAAAACCAGTACTACAATAACACAGACTGTCATCATGCCACTGACAAGAGATTCAGGGAAAGAACTGTTAATGCTCATATACATGTATCGTACATATAAAGAACTGCAGTGAGAGGATTTATGAAGAAGTATAAAGAGATCCACACAGTGGAGAACAAAACAGACACAAGACAGAAAACTTTAAAAAGAAAAAATTTTTCTAAAGACCCAAGAATAACTGCCAAGATACTACTGAACAAAAGTACAGCTATGGGATATAAAGATGTTGTCTATGTTTGTAGATAAAGGAAGTGGCATTCAGCCCCAAGAACACTGCTCCCACAGTAAAACATGCTGGTGAGAGGAAAATGCTGTGGGGATGTTTCGGAGCATTTGTACTTGGAATCTTGTTTTGGTTGAAGGAAAGACTATGTTGTTACAACTCGTTTTAAAGGGGAGGAGAGTGTAGATAACATTTAAAACTTACAATGAAATAGAGTTCCAACATCCGTCAACAAAACACCAAACACAATCGAATCAGAGTAGAAAAAAATAACAATTTTATTATTATTGATGACCAGACAAACATTTAACTTACAAGGAAAAGGGGCTTATGTGGAGAAAGGCCAAAATAACAAACAAAACCGACTACAAAAATAAACCAACCCGCTAAATTCTCTAAGGGACAATTAAAGCAAAATCACAACACAACTTCTGTAAACTTCCTAACAAAAAGATACAGTCATTCGAAAATAAATGTTGGTCTACCCCACCAAATTCGCCAAACAATAACTTACACGATGTGAAAAAAAAAGATTATTAAGAAAACTTAGATCTTACAACAAAATTGAACTAAACATTAATGAGGGTGGGTTTGCTGACAGAGCTGGAACCCGGAGCTCTGCGCCGAACGCGGCAACAACGGGAATGATCGGAGGAACTCTGCCTCTTTTGTAAGCGTGGCACTCTGTCCTGCACCAATCAGCAGTGATGCACTCAAAAATCATCGAAATCACACACCTCCTGAACATAAAACATGGTCAAATATATTCAAAAACAATGTAAATAAGAATTAAAGTGACCCAAGGCACATAACATATGTAAGTATTTAGAAAAACAACCTCAGAGAATATGCAAAGGAAACTTGGTTTGGGTCAGGTTATCTTGCAGCATTTTGCCAAGTGTTCTTGATTGTCCAACACAAAGCCCAGACTGGAATCCCAATAGAAAGTCTGCTCAGGAGGTTGATAAATATAGTAAACAACTAAAGGATGTTGTCATTTTCAACATCAGCAATCTTTGTGCTAAACATAACTACATAATACATAACTACATAAAGATAATATTTTTTTTAAATGTGCAATTTCACAGGGTTTGATAAGTATGTGTTGTTTGGTCTAGAAATGTGTCCAGCTGCTCAATCTAAATACTTTATCCAATCTAGATAGGTATTTGTAAGTGGATGGTTAGGAAGTAATTAACGTTTAAAGTGTTTGCTTTGACTACAGTTGTTATGCATGCATGGAAATTGAATGCAGGGAGTTGGCATCATTTTACATGATTTTTGAGACTCTTTCAGTTTAACACCTGCATGTTCATTTCTCTGTCTGGCAGCTAACAGAAATGTCACGTCACTGAACACAAAAATGTTACAGAACTTTTAGTGCAGAAAGAGTTGCAGCCTTGGTATGAGGCCAAACAGAAAGTAGGATACAATAATGAAACTGATTGACGGTTTGAGACAAAGTTGTATGTTAGTTGGCATTAACACATAGTCCATTTTGCACTCAGATCAAGACGGACACTTTCAGGGGGAATATAGTACAGCATCTGAATTTTAATGATGATCACTGAATTGCCCAAAGCTTTACAACAACCTTGGGTGTCAGTAAAATCAAATGAGAAAATGAGCCCAGAGGACTCGAAGCCTTACTGTCAGCTTGAGCCATGAGTTCAATTAATCAACATCTGCCACTGTGATAGCAGCATAGACCAAAAGACAGTTACTTTCCATTTCATCCATTTGTGCTCTAAACTTGAAACGAACAGGGCTGTCTTGTACCAGCACGTTACTTTTTTGTAAAACTGTGTGAATTAAAAAGCCTCAAATACCAAATAAAAGTTTTGAAATGTGGCAATGAGATCAGGTATGTCAAAAGGGCACGTGTATTTACTATACCTTACTATGCCTCTGTTAGGGTTTTGGTAAAGGTCTCTCACACATACCTTATGTCAGCGTGCTACAGTCTGCAGAGATGGGTATCTCCTTTGGCAATCTGATAGAATCATTTGGCAATTGGTGGTTACCAGGAGACAGTCTTCTGACCAAAATATACCAACTTGATGCAAGCACTGTATTTTGGACTATTGTTCCAGTGAAAGGAACCCCTCATGATAATGCACCATTCCAAAATATCAGATGCATAAAGACATGGATGAGCTGTTTGCTGTGGAAGTACTAAACTGGCCTTCACACCTTCATACACACCTTTAGAGTATGAGGCAAGCCAGTCCTACTCAACAAATATCTGTGTCTTGCCTCACAGCTGCATTAAAAGTACAATGTTTAAACATTCCATTGAACAAATTGGTTAGCTTTCTAGAAGAGTAGAAGCTGTTGTTGTTGCAAAAGCATGGTCAAAATTTTGGCTGGTATCCCTCCTGGTTTTTGTTCCAGCGCTGCTTTAGTGCAAATACTGGCAGATTTAATCAAACCAAGGCTAATAAGTAGAATCAGGTGTGTTTAAAAAGGTTGCATCTAAATTGTGCAGGGCTGCGGCCCTCCTTGCCCACCACTATAGAAGCAGAATAGTGAACATCTTGGTGATATAGTGTAAATATACATAAATAAACAATTCTGCCAACTGTCTTTACTATGTCTCAGTTCTTGCAGTCCCTGCTGTGTCTCTACTGGGTTTCTCTATCTTCACTCTGCTGCTGACTCCTTACTCATCTGTGAAAATATAAGCATTTTATCTTTATGTAGCATATTATTTCATAGCAGTGAGGAAGAGAAAAGAGGCAGAGATATACCGGTAAGTAGCAGAGATGGGGATATTGAGGTTCGGTTTAGGAATGACAAGGATGGACAAGATTAGTAGCAAGGACATCAGAGGGAAACCTCAGGTTGGTTGTTTTGGAGACAAAGTCAGAGCGGAGGTACATCCCCTGTGTTGTGCTTTTTCCTATGTTCGTTGGGTGTTTTGGGTCTTTCGATATTAGACACCTTCACCCAGACGACCCGACCAGGGTTGATCAGACCCTGGCCTATGTCCCAGTGGCATTTCTCCACGGTTCTGCCTGTTCTTAATCCATGGTCCTCTGCAACTTCTGTGACGCAATTGATGGCCTTCATCTTTGCTGCATTGCTGTGCTTTTGTTTTCAGCTGGTGAGTGTGGTGGGAATGAGGACTAAATCTGCAGATGATTGCAAGAATGGTCTGGACCAAGATAAACAAACTAGAGGTGTGAAAGCACCCTAAATCTTAAAAAAAAGAATAAAACATTGGAATTTGTCCATTGTAAGATAACTAACGACATTTATAAAAATTATTTTTTAAATGGTTTTAAACAGTTTTTTTAAAGCTTTTCCCCCATTGATATATGAGGGATGGAGTTTAAATATCCTACTGCAACTGTAATCAGGGGGTCAAACACATTGTGGTGGCCTCAGTAACTGGCACACTTGATGGAGATGGGTAATAGTGAGTGAACCACAAAAAAAAAGAGTGAGCGACTCACAAAACCTTGCCAGCCGACCTCCAGAGGCTCTCATCTTGTACGCCAGCCCTGCCTTCTTCACTCTTCCACCAGCTCCTGGTATTTGGCCCACTTTCTCTCATTGGCCTCCCCCATAAGCTCTTCCCAGTGCACTGTTAACTCCAGTATCTGCAGGTGGAGTTCTCCAACAGCTTGGTGGAGTCTGACAGGATGATTATATCTGGTTGGAGCCGTGTAGATGTTATTCTAGCTGGGAAGTTTTTTTCCAAGGTCCACTTCCATCTGCCAATCAGTGGCGGAGGTGAGGAGACCAACTATTGCCCATGGATTATTGTTGGGCTTCCCTTCGGCTTAGAGGAATGTGATGGTGTATGGCTTATGGTGACTGTTATTGCTGCTAATACAAGTGGCTAGACAATCAGCAACTGTCCTAAGCACCTGGTCGTGGTGCCAATGGTATCGCCCATCTCCAAGGGCATTTGAGCAGGTGCTCCGAGGATCTTCATCATGAACATTGGAAACAGGCTCATGTATCAACCTTGCCCCAGACGTGGAGGTTGGCTGGGCTAGGTAGGACATCAGAGACAGCCTGGACTAAGAACTGATGCGATGGAAGTCAGCTTTGCAGATGTTCACCCAGGTGATCTTTCTTAGCATAACATCCTTACACTTAGTCCTTGCACCACGCTGTCCCATTCCCACCATCCAATAACTCGTTCTTCTTCCACACTTGCCAGCACCACACTGTCTCCTGGACAACATGTTGCCGCTCTCTGCCTCTGATATTTTCAACTCTGGTTGCTGGGAAGTAGCAGATGCCTGCATGTCTTGTTTATTATTCCACATCAAAGATTTGCCTTAAACACTTAACTTTTTTTTTTGAAAATAGTAAAGCATTGTTGCTCCGATTTTTGACCAGTATTATTTTTGTGAAAAGAAAAGTACTAAAGAATCTTACAATGTGCATGTCAGACTAGTAACAAAGGACTTTCATGGCTGATATTTGAAAAATGCACTGTGTAATACCTGAGAATAGAAATGAGAGAAGGGCATTTATAACATGAAGTTTCTACTCGACTAAGGAAAGAAAATTTTTCAAGGACCTTTGAATTCAGTAAATTAACAAGTGATTTTACTGACCACTGCTAATATGTCTTTGATTGGATATAATGACTCTATGACATGTTTTTGGTGCCAGTCATTTTGTTCATCTGAGAGACTCAAATTTGCCCTTAAAGGAAAGCAATACTGAGGCATGCAGTATCGCCTGTGCTGTAATCATCCAGAAGAAATTCAGCCTGTTTGTAGTATTAAAGTTAAATACTACCCCCCGCTTAAAAATGATCCATTTAGCACACACTGTAGCACCAGCACTGGCATGTAATTAACTTCCCAGCTACTACTACTCTTCATCGCACCTTGCAGCATCTGGTCTCCCCGGGAATGTACACTAGGTTCCTGTTCATCTCTGCCTTCAACACAATCCACCCAGCTCTTCTCCAGAATAAACTGTCCCTGCTCAATAGGCCTTACTCCATATGCCAGTAGATTGCTGATTACCCGACAGAAAGATGATTGCTTGTGAGTGTGGGAAGGAATGTTTCTGACTCGAGGACCATCAGCACTGGTACCCCTCAAGGCAATGTACATTTCCCTCTGCTCCTCTCCCTCCACACCACTGCTGCCCCTCCAGTCACCAGTCTGTCAAGCTGATTAAGTTTGCTTATGAAAACCCACACTTTGGACTCATCTCAGATGGGGATGAGTCTGCCTACAGGAGGGAGATGGGCAGTCTGGTGCACCAGCAACCACCTGGGGCTAAATGACAAGAAGACAGGGGAGATGATCATGGACTTTCGGAAAGTGCCAGCTCCATAGCTCTCCCCTCAGCCTAACGAATGCCTCATATCTACAGTGGACTACTTCTAGATCCTGGGCACCACCTTCACTAAATACCTAAAGTTAAAGCTCCCTCACCAAGAAGTCCCAGTAAAGGATGTTCTTCCTGTGTAAACTGAAGAAATTCAAGGGGCCAACCATTGGAGAGTTGGTTACCTCCTCCATTATTGTGTGGTATGCTACAGTCAAAGACTGGAGCGTGTTGTGCATTTTGGTGAAGAGGTGAGGCTCCTATCTATACAAGACTTGTACATCTCCAGGACTTAGAGTCATGCAAGTCGAATCTCAGCCACCCTTCTCATCCTGACCATGGACTATTTGAACCCCTACATTCAGGCAGGAGGTTACAATCCATTCGAGGAACTTTGGCTCCTCTACTGTTCTACTGTTGAACTGAAGCTAACCATCACAATGCTCTGCACTTTCACTTTAAAAAGACAAAAGTCACTTTAGTATTGTCACTGTACCATGCTCCAATCACAAATTGCACTACTTTACATCACATCTGCCCTGCTTGTTGCATATGTTACAGTAGCCTCAAGTACTGAAGTTGGTTGGACAGTGAATTAGTAGAACAATATCAAGAAAAAGTGCCTCTTCCTGTTGTTAATAGGTTTTCACCATGCTGTTATTCCGCTGATCAGATCACAAATGTTTTAAACATTTTTACCTTAAGAAACCTAAAATAGTGTTAGAAAACTGTAATTCTTTATAAACATTAATAGCCAAAACAAACTGTCTATTTGACTTTAATATAAAATATCAAAGAACAACAAAGAGTTCCTATCAAATAAAAATAGCCACTGGGTCTGAACATTCCCCCTTGAAGTTTTTCACAACTAGGATAATAATGTTCCAGTTATACGAAAATAAGTCAGTCATATATTTCAAGAAATGTTATTTATTTTGGCTCACAGATATTATAAAAAAATTCAGTAATTCAGTAAATTAAATAATTGAAATATATATATACTTTTTTTTTGATATTCACTTGTGAATGGAAGACTGCCGTCTCATTTTCAAGTTTGGAAAAATCGCTGACAAAACATCAAAATGGTTTTGACTTGTGTCAGTGCATCACAGACAAGGAGTAGCTCAGAACTGACCCCATCAAAACCTCTAAAAACACAAAGCCACATCTTGACACTAGCATGAATCATAAATGACGGGCTTTCCAAAGAAGTGCAGAGCACCAGAGCGTGGGGATTCAAACTCAAAATGAACGGTAATAGTCATTATGCACAGGATAGAATATTTTATGCGGTTTGCCAATAAAGATTTCAATAGCTCTGAAAGGTCACATTCAAATTACATATCCACTGAATTTATTGATAGAAGTCTTCACTATATGCATAAGATTTCATCTCCAACTTTTTTTACTTGGACCTAAATTAATGGACTACCACTATAAAGGATGTCAGTGCAGAAAAGTCTCTTGAAATAGCTTTAGAATCAAATGTTTGCTGGCATTTCATATATTCCGCTAAATTGAAATCAGTCACTGATAATATAATGTGTAACCATTGTACCTTAATCGAAAAGAACAACCTTCCGTTTTTCCAAGAAAAAAAGGTTATATTATTTTTTTCTTGACAGGAAGAAGATTTTATAACGAGTTACTGCAGAAATGATCTGCCAAAAATACAATTGAAAACTGAAAAGGGGGAATGAGGAAGTCAATGCATTAACATATTAAGCAGCTTCTGATCCACAGTGGAGAGCTTAAAGCACACTGGGCTAACAAGTGATTTCCTCTCTTTATTCTCCTGCCCTTTGCTCCAGCAGCACAGATCAACTTTAATTAATTTTTGCATTGCATATGAAATTGGATGTACATTGGCTGATCTTGCCATGGTTGCCCATTCAGTACTTCTTCAAGCTGAAAACCAGTATAATGAGGTAGAGGAGCACAAGAGCTAGATCCGAGAACTCTCTTTGATTTGGAAGTGTGAAAACTTTCATCTCATTATGATTTTGGAAGGAGTCTCACATTCGAACATCCTTCCATCTTCCGTGCTCTCTCCAGTCCAAGCTTACTGTTGGTGCCGACTAAGCCCCTGGGCTGATTCAAATAATCCATTTTCCACGCCACCCCTGATTCTACAGCACATTCATACATTTGCACATTTCATACTGAGGGAAAATTCACCACCTTACAATTATAATCGAATCGTTTTAATGATAATTCAAGTTTTAGACAGAGAAAGGTACAGATTGTACAGCACAGGATGTTATTTCTGACACAAAAATGTTGGAAATAAAGCATTCGTTATATGAGCAGAGGGTTGGGGCAACAAACACAACTGAGTACGAAATAACTAGTACTTTACATAGTTCCTATTAGTCATATTAAAGTCATAATTAATATTTGTCTAAGAGTAATTAAATCGAATATAAAATATATACATGTACTTGAGTACTTGAGATCCAAATTATAGGAAACGAACCATGAAATGTAAACCATTTGAATAGTTTGGTTCCATCAATTGAAGAAAATGGTGTTTCCTTTGTCAAAAAGGGATTTGCATGAAAAGTGTTTTAAACTGTAATAGATCATAATGAGTTTCTAGTAACGTCAAAATATCAAATATACTGTTTAATTTAAAACTTTTACTAAATAGTAAATGCTGTGAATTTATTTGATAAATGAAAAGTAATTAACAAAAACAAAACAATTAATAAGCAAAGGTGACAAAACCACTCAATCTTGCATGTCGTCAACCACATTTTGAATCACATTTCATTACATTACAAAATCATTACATTCATTTTTCAATATATTCCAAATAAAAGACATTGTAGATTCCATGACAGGCATGTGATCAAGAATTGTGCAAGGGGATTGGTTGAAAGGATTTGTTGAATTTGCAGGTAATAGAGCAGGAGAATTGACATGATCATCTGCCACATTTGTAGGGTGACGTTACCGTTGCCATGGTTACTTGTTAAACAGAGCAGTTTCTCAAAGGTCAAAAGTTAATCTTCTTATAGCTTTTTTATTGCCATTTCTTAATTCAGGGCTATCACACACCTCCCTTTGAAAGTCTATTTGTCCTGTTCATATTATATATACAGAGTCAAAAGTCAACTCTGAATGCGTTGATTGGCATTATTAGCATTCAGAGCAACTAGTAAGGTGAATTGTGCATAGCGGTCATTTATTTAGATAAAATAAGATACGAAAATGCCTCGGAAGCATAACACTGTGATATATGTATCTCCAAAAACTCCTACATTTCAATCATTGCTTTCACCTAAGCCCACACTACTTGAAAAGCCTCAGGCAAAGCAGTATTCCCAGTATCTCTGGGTTTTATGAACAAGCAATCAAAATGTTTCAGTCTCAAATTAAAAACTTTAAAGTAACTAGAGGAACAGTGAAAAGGGAGTTGTTTAACAAGAAACAATGTCAATCTAACTACAATACAGAAATCTGTTCCTAAAGATGTCTGCAAGGACAACCTGAAACTACAGTAACACTTCTCATTTTGCCATTAACATTATTGAGGGCATACTATTCCTCCCTACAAAGGTTAAATTAAATATCTGGTCAAAATTAAGTTTACACTTAAAATGTGCTCCTTTGTTGTGTCCCATTTTGAGTTATCACTATGTTAAACTGAGAGTAAAGGCCTATACACACTGATCAGAATTTGTGGGCGCCAACACAAGCTCGCATATCTTACTGAATGAGTGGTGCCAGATATTCATTGCGACTTTGCACAGGAAAGAGGAAAGAAGAAGGGCAGGAAGAAAAAAAAATCGAAGAATAAAAAAAAAATTATGGATGTCCAGGGGAGCTGTTTGATACGGGGAGCTGTTTGATAAACACTATAAAGATTACAAAAATGTTGATTCCTTTGATTTGAGGGTCGATGGTAGCTTTTACGTTTGATTTAAATCTGCAGTTGCTTGTTTTAGCATTGAGACCAATAAAGATTAATTACCGGTATCTTTTTTTTATGTTTTTGTAGCACAGGTGCTGAAATAAAAATGGATGGGTTTGCTCAAACAACTGCACAAGTTATGTAGCACTCCTGTGCAGTGGTGGACAGTAACGAAGTACAAGTAATTAATAAATAACTTTTTAGCGTATCTGTACTTAAACTGAGTATCAATGTTTTGTGAGACTTTATACTTTGACTTAACTACATTTTGAAGTGGAAAACCTTACTTTTTACTCCACTACTTTCCTAAAACCTGTCATTTCTTTTTAAAATCCACAAAGTACTGTACATGTGTAACCAGTGACAGATCAAAATAAGTACACGTGCTCCGCAAGTGTACCAATCAGAACATGTCGTGTTTCGTGCAGTTTGCACGCTTTACTGTCTATTATGGCTGCTGCCTGCCTGCTTACTTCTTTTTGCTGTCATGTTTTTAGCGCAATAATGCAATAATGGAAGAAGCGTCAGACATTGAAATTGAGCACCCATGGCCAAATATAAGCAACATTTTTGAAGTAGTGGAAAGGAAGAACGAGTCATTCATTTTTAAGTGCCTTCTCTGTCAGCAAGCTTTCTTCTTTCAAGAATTCGCCTTCCAATCTAAAGAAACAGGTAAGTCATTTTCAAATTTACTTAGAAATTAATCAAAGGCTAATATACCTTTCATTTTACAAAAACTGGATATTATACGGTCATACATTAAAAAATAAATGTGCAACACTGCAAAAAATGCTTTTCTTACTTAGTATTTTTGTCTGGATTCCAGTCCAAGTCTCTAAAAATTCTTAAATCAACATGCATTTTCTAAAGTAGTAAAAGGCCATAAGATATTATGTATTGTTTTCTGGGGAAATAAATCAAAATTAAGTGAGTTGTTGTTTAAACTCATTGGAACTACAATTACACATTACTTTTACTTTTAATACTTGAGTACATTTGAGGTCAAGTACTTTTATACTTTTACTCAAGTCAACGTTTAAAGGGAGCACTTCCACTTTTACTGAAGCAATATTTTACACTAGGTATCTCAACTTTTACCCAAGTACATGGTCTGTATGCCCGTGTGTGGTGCAGAGTGCATCTGCTGTACCATAAATGCCATCTTCAGGCAAGGAACGCCTTAACGAATTTATAAAGTGAAACAAAATTAACCAAAAATTGTCTGAATGTTATTGTTGGAATTATTAAACAAACTGAATATTTTGGAAATGGACTTTGTGAGGTGAATATTAATTATTGAGTTTTTAACAATGAAAAAGTAGGTGAAATATTTCCGATTGAAATATTCACTTCTTAAATATACAACTATGTTAAAATGCAGCACACAAAAATGCAACCCCTGCAAATACAATGTAAGCAGTTAATTGCAAAGCATTTTTTTCACTGTTGTGTAATTCAACAAGCTTTTTATTTCAAATACTTTTGGCATTTTTTTGTTCCATAGCAGAAAAACCTACAAAATACTGGGCAGAAAGCTATTTTCAGCTTTAGTGTAGGTGATGTTAGTGCACTTTGTAGGGCAGCATGTCTGACAGATCTCTTATAAAAAAGCAATCTCTAAAGAAATATATCAATCAAATCAATTGTTCCTCAAAAAAAAAAAAAAACTGAGCAGTTGTTGCCTAATGAAGATTGATTGGTGAGCAGAAGATTGCTGATTACATCATCACCTCTAGCTAAAGTGGATCAAAACTCACTCTATTGCAACCACAATTTTAGTGCTCTTGAGCAAGCCCAGAGTTTGCCCAGGATTCACAGAGAGAGAGAGAGCATTGAGGAGACCCTCCGGTGGGCATTTGGCTGGTGAGTACTCCAGGATGTGCATACACCACCAGGCATAGCACAACTGCTAGGGTGCTAACAGCTATGCCCAGCTTGGGAATCCAGCAGACTGTGAAGATTGATATCTAGGTGAAAGACAGCAAGTAACGTCTAGGTTACTTGCGTAACCCCACGTTCCCTGAATAGGGAACGGAGACGTTAGTCGGGATTAGACCGACTGAATGGGAGCGAATCACCGTGAGAGCGACTGTCGAACATATTAACGGGCAAATTAATTTGCAGGCGAAGGTGATTGATTAGCAATCAGCCGGGTATAAAGCCGGGCGTGCCTAAGCCTCAGTATGGAATTTTCCGAGGAGCTGGACCTACTTACCTCCCAGCTTACCTCAGATCCATGACTTCCAGGGCATGGCGAAGGGTAACGTCTCCGTTCCCTATTCAGGGAACGTGGGGTTACGCAAGTAACCTAGACGTT
>SRMA01025656.1:40860-131508 GCA_007224835.1 Danionella cerebrum
ATACATATATATAATATTATGTATTGTTTTCTGGGGAAATAAATCAAAATTAAGTGAGTTGTTGTTTAAACTCATTGGAACTACAATTACACATTACTTTTACTTTTAATACTTGAGTACATTTGAGGTCAAGTACTTTTATACTTTTACTCAAGTCAACGTTTAAAGGGAGCACTTCCACTTTTACTGAAGCAATATTTTACACTAGGTATCTCAACTTTTACCCAAGTACATGGTCTGTATGCCCGTGTGTGGTGCAGAGTGCATCTGCTGTACCATAAATGCCATCTTCAGGCAAGGAACGCCTTAACGAATTTATAAAGTGAAACAAAATTAACCAAAAATTGTCTGAAAGTTATTGTTGGAATTATTAAACAAACTGAATATTTTGGAAATGGACTTTGTGAGGTGAATATTAATTATTGAGTTTTTAACAATGAAAAAGTAGGTGAAATATTTCCGATTGAACTATATACAACTATGTTAAAATGCAGCACACAAAAATGCAACCCCTGCAAATACAATGCATTAAAATGTAAGCACAGTTAATTGCAAACCATTTTTTTCACTGTTGTGTAATTCAACAAGCTTTTTATTTCAAATACTTTTGGCATTTTTTTTTGTTCCATACCAGAAAAACCTACAAAATACTGGGCAGAAAGCTATTATCGGCTTTAGTGTAGGTGATGTTAGTGCACTTTGTAGGGCAGCATGTCTGACAGATCTCTTACAAAAAAGCAATCTCTAAAGAAATATATCAATCAAATCAATTGTTCCTCAAAAAAAAAAAAACTGAGCATTTGTTGCCTAATGAAGATTGATTGGTGAGCAGAAGATTGCTGATTACATCATCACCTCTAGCTAAAGTGGATCAAAACTCACTCTATTGCAACCACAATTTTAGTGCTCTTGAGCAAGCCCAGAGTTTGCCCAGGATTCACAGAGAGAGAGAGCATTGAGGAGACCCTCCGGTGGGCATTTGGCTGGTGAGTACTCCAGGATGTGCATACACCACCAGGCATAGCACAACTGCTAGGGTGCTAACAGCTATGCCCAGCTTGGGAATCCAGCAGACTGTGAAGATCGATATCTAGGTGAAAGACAGCAAGTAACTCTTTACTGGATCTGAGGAGTGACTGATGCGATTCGGGGTGAATGCTAGCGAGGAAGTTCAAGGAACAGGAGCACAGGGGAAGGACAGTTGGGAGTTCTGGGAGTTGCAGCATTTTTGTTGGAGAACAGTGATGGTGATTGGCTGATGAGGTAAGTATTGGCATTGATGGTGGGATTGTAGAAATATCTGTCACTAATTAATTCATTCATTTGTTCATTTTGCTTTGATCGCTTTTTCCTTTTCAGGGGTCACAGGGTTCTCCAGCACACTTCAGGCAAAAGCAGAATGTACTGGAATTAGAGTCTCTCTCACTCTCTTGCCATCTTTCGTTTCTTCGTTTTCCGTTTCTCTCTTCCACTGTGTATTGTAAGTTTTTTATAATTCACCCACATTCGTGCCAGACTGCATCTTTTCTTCATATATTCCTCACCTTCTTCCACCGTTTTCGGCACACAGTGTTACATTTCAGTCCTAAAATACATGTAAATGGTGAGGGACGATGTTAAGGTGATCGTCAAGAGTGAGTAGAACCCCTAGGAGTTTTGTGGAAGAGAATGGACAGCAGCAGAAGGCAGGGGGCTGTGTCATCATCTCAATAAGTAAATAATACACTTTTTTTATGCACAGCCTATATTCCCAGCTTTTCATAATAAATTTGATCAATATATAGTGTAATTGTTGCTCTTGAATTCAACAACAATTGCTTCATTTATAATTTGGGTAACCAAATTACATTTGAGAAATACCAATTATTCCATGTGACGGGTACACCCTGGTCAGGTCACCAGTCCATCAATGAGCAACACACACATTCATTCATGTAACAGAGGACGAGGACTGACTTCCATTGGTGTTTCATCACTTATTGTCTTTCTCTAGAGAGAAATAATCCTCCTTATTATTGAGAAGGGGGGGGGGGCAGATAAACCCACACTACCTTTGGAACAGCTTTTTAAATAGAGGGACTTATTTCAGAATTCGAACAAATAGGTCAAAAATCTCCATAAATCATCCCTGAAAATAATGAGCAATCATTCATTTGAAGGCCACATACATTTTGATTCTGTTGTATTTGTCATATTTTTGCTGATAAATATAAATATATTGATTAAATCAATATATAGTGTAATTTTGCTAAATGTCATATATCATTGCTTTATTAGTGCTCATGCTCTTGAATTCAACAATGGCTTCATTCATAATTTGGGTAACCCCAATAATTCACCCTGGATGGGTCACCAGTGCATCAATGGGCACAACGCACATTCATTTATTCACATTCAAAGAACTTGGTGCATGTTTTTGTGAAGAAAACACAGAGGAAGCCCATGCAAGCGCAGGGTGAACATGCAAACTCCTCTCAGAATCTTAAAACACAACCTTCTTACTGAAAGGTCACATGCTACCCACTGTACCACTGTGCTGCCCCTGTCTCTATTAGAATTCCTAATTCAATTTTAACAATTAAAGTGTAGCCATTTTTATACAGACCACATACACATCCCCGAAAATCTGAACTGTAGAATTACGATTTTCAGCATTCATGTACATTCTTTTGTGCTCTGCATGCAAACTTGACCTTGCCTTTGTAGAAAACAACTATTGATTCATTGAGAACCTCAATAAAGCTATATTAAAAAGATGACAGGGATCACACTAATAAATGCAGTATTTTGAGAGATACAATCCATGTCAGTGTGATTACACATTGTTCCAATGAATAAAAAGGTAATTGCTTTAAAGTACAAGCTAATTAGGATTTAATCCACTAGTTAGGCAACCTGAAGAGCGTCTTGAATTCATTTTAACAAGGAAGTAATGGTTACAATGCCATCCAATTAGCATTTGATTTTGTTAAACTATAACTTCAGTTGCCCTGTGTAATTAGTTGCATACACAGCATTACAGACACATGGAACTGAACGGTGAATAACATGTGAACGAAAGCTGAACAAGAGAAAGAGGAAAACAAAGTACTCAGTATAAAAGCAAATTGTTCCAATTGCTAGAGGAAAGGTTGTACGTCTGCATCCTGACTGAATGAACTTAATGGTGCAGGGTTTTGTGAGTCAGCAGAGTAACAGAGGACGAGGTCTGACTTCCAGTGGTGTTCCATCACTCATTCTCTTTCTCTGGAGAGGAATTATCCTCCTTAATATTGAGAAAGGGGGGGAAATGGCAAATAAATGCAAGCTACTTTTGGAAGAGCTTATTTTAAATAGAGGGATGCATTTCATAATTTGAACAAATATGTCAAAAATCTGTCCATAAATCATCCCTGAACATCAAAATAATGAGCAATCATTCATTTCAAGGCCACATAGATTTTAAATCTGTTGTATTTGTCATATTTTTGCTAGGGTTTCTAATCAGTGCTAATATCAGACTTTGAATAATGAGGAAATTTTATGCATTCAAACCATAATAAACAATTATGCATGTGGTACGAATACATGAATGAATTATCTGTCCTGGATGATGATTCAAGACAAAAACAAATACAAGTAACCGTGTGATTCTCTCCCGTGTACCTCTTATCTTGTACGATCAAAGGGAATTTGTCAGCTGTGAGATGAGTTATGCAAATAAAATTTGTACTAAAGAAAGTTAAAGATGTGGTGGGAATTATAACAAGTCATGGTAATTTGAATAAAACGTTTCTAGATGGGAAAGCAATTTGCTAATGTTATTTCTAGCATTCAAGGGAGCTTGTGAGGTTGCGAAACTCCCGAGGGCTTCAGTCAATCCTCATGGACACATTACTCAAACGCAAAGTGAGATTAAAACTAAATTCTACATGCATACTTAAGTAAAAACTCTTTATCTTAGAACAGTTTGTGAGAGCTTACGGCATTCCTCTTTGGAAACATTCCTCTGCTGATTACTGCACAATGCAAACCCATCATTAATATTCTGCATTTCAACAGGGAATGATTTCATGGTGGCAGTCGCGAGTTCTAGAGCAGCTGTGTGTTATCAGCTTTTTTCCTGCATGTCTGGGTTTGACACATCTGGGATCTGTGCAAGGAGCTGATAACTCGCTTCTATCTCCACACCTGCTGGATTTTGTAAGGAATCTATAAAGGGGTGGACATGTTTGCTTGCTGCATTGTGGTTCCTTGTAAAAAAGTCTGTTCTTTTTGGATAAGCTTTAAATCATTTAATTGACTAGAGGAAAGATGTTTCAATTTCGACACATACCATTCCTTCAGACTCGAGGTGTGTATTAACCCTCTTTGAAGAGTTTTCAAGGTATAAAAAGAGAATAAATTCAATTTGGATGTTTCGTCAATGGAAATCAATTGGCTGCCTGTCTATAGTTGCTTGATTTAATTAAAGTAATACTTTGAAATGAAAGTGAATAAGCGTGGGAGGATTTTAAGAATGATATCTGTAACAAAACACAGAAAAAAAAAAAACCAGACAGAAAATACAACTGATTAATGTTCGCACTATGTATAGAGCAGGGGTGCATATCCAAAATATTTGCGAAAAGAATGTTTTGGAGATTAACCTTATATTCCTCTGGATGTGCAAACAAGTTTTAAAATGACACAAATCATTGTTTTATGCTAGATTTCACATCACATATAATTATACAGGTCCTTCTCACAAAATTAGCACATTGTGATAAAGTTCATTATTTTCTGTAATGTACTGATAAACATTAGACTTTCTTATATTTTAGATTCATTTACACACAACTGAAGTAGTTCAAGCCTTTTATTGTTTTATTATTGATGATTTCGGCATACAGCTCATGAAAACTCAAAATTCTCAAAAAATTTGCATATCATATTCGCATGAAAAGGTTCTCTAAACGAGCTATTAACCTAATCGTCTGAATCAACTAATTAACTCTAAACACCTGCAAAAGATTCCTGAGACTTTTAAAAGCTCCCAGCCTGGTTCATTACTCAAAACCGCAATCATGGGTAAGACTGCCGCCCAGAAGGCCATCACTGACACTTTCAAGCAAGAGGGTAAGACACAGAAAGACATTTCTGAACGAATCGTCTGTTCCTAGAGTGCTGTATCAAGGCACCTCAGTGGAAAGTCTGTGGGAAGGAAAAAAGCGTGGCAGAAAACGCTGCACAAAGACAAGAGGTGACTGGACCCTGAGGAATTCCAGGTATTGGGAGACCTGTGGAAGCAGTGGACTGAGTCTGGAGTAGAAACATCAGAGCCACCGTGTAGAGGTGTCTGCAGGAAATGGGCTATAGGTGCAGCATTCCCCAGGTCAAGCCACTTGTCCTTAATTAATTAACACACAGTATCTCTAACAGTTTTTACATACAATTCATACAACCATTTTTAGCATCTAAAGTTTGGATTAATCTTTACATTTAATTTGCGAAAAATTAAACGTACACATCTTTAAATATACTTAAGAAGTACCAACATATCAACTCAAGTTGTTTGGTCTTGTTAACAATGTTTTTCTTGTCTGTCGTCTCATTCCATGTAATTGTTAATCTGTCACCCTGCGTCTCCACTCTGCTCGATACTCCGATTAGCGCTAACAGATGCGCACTCTTGATTACCGCTCCTTCTTATACCCCAGATACCTTTTAGTATTTGTTCATTCCCGCTCACATCTGGGTCTTTTTCATGAAACAACGTGACACAAGTAATATAATTTGTTACAACCTACCATTGACTGTCCCACAGTAAAAAGCAAGAATGTAGCAATACAAATTTTAAGAAATATTGATAAAGATTGCATCTAGTTTCAAGTGGGGATCTTTTTTGTTGTTTTTTTTTCACAGTGAGTTGTCTTTGGTGAACTTTCAACCTCGGACTGCTCCCTTGCAATGTTTTTCTCATTACAGTATTTTCTTCTGAGTCCGCCTGAATTCTCACATTGAATGCAGACTGTAAGTGAAAGAGACACCCCTCACATCCCATGTGACAGTACACCTTAAAAAAAATCTCTGCAGAGATAACAGAGATCCAGTTTTTTCCCCACTCGTCTAAGACGGTAAATATAGAAATCATTGGCACCACTGAGCAGTATGAAATGAGCAATTATTCACCACACTGGCACACTGTCACAATATCCAACACTAATCATTCAGCTGTCAAAGGAAATGGAGGATGTCAGAGTCACTGAAAGATGAATTGGAATTATATCACAATTAATTTTCATGAGTTTATGGCTAATGAAGTGCAATCTGAGCATGATGTGAAATGTGTGTGCAAGTGCTTCCTTGAGGATAGCATCTCCACTGAGGAAAACAATGAATTGCTAGCAAGCAGCACAGACATATGTTTGATTCAGTAGATTCACTATAAATCACACGTATCTTTTCAATGTCACATAAAGATGAGCGATCATAGCGGCACACATTGGCTCATGCTGCAGATCATTAGATTTGTAGCTCAACTTCTATTATATTTCCTCAGGCTTTTCTGGATTAAGGTCAATGAAGGCAAATTGCTACATGCACAAAATTCTATTTGAATCATCTACTAAAACACTGTAAAATATCGAAGCCCATATTACTGCTACATTAAAAAAAGTGGCTTAATAATTCGAAATTTTGAGATACAAATGTAAAGGTTTGAAAATAAAGTTATTATTAAAATAGGGTTGGGTTAGAGCATAAAAAAATTACAACTTTTTATCTCAAATGTTTTACTTTTGTTTCTCAAAATTTCGACTTTTTAAGTCAACATTTTGACTTTTTTATGCTTTTTTTTTTAAATCTGGTTGAAATGGGCTACCATAGTAAAAAGTGTAACTGGGATAGACAATTAAATGTTGTTACCAGACTTTCAAACATCATTTGGCTTTTAAAAATGTATGAATAGGATAGGATGAGGAGCACAGACACACGGAGTAGAACTGCTGCTCATACAAATTGAGAAAAGCCAGCTGAGGTGGCTTAGGCATGGGCTCAAGAGAAGGTGTAAGGAGAGAGGGACTGCTTGAAATCCCTACTTAGGCTGCTCCCCCTGTGACCCAGATAAAAAAGAAGTAGGAGGAGAAGTGAAAGTGATTATAACAAGAAGTAAATATAAATTGATTATAATACAGCATGCATAAAAATAAACAAACTAAATAAATAAATACTCAACGGCCAAATTGAATATATTGCAATGTTGACTTTCATTGGTGAAACGATGGATGGTAATGGGCAGAGGTACTAAGCTCTTCAATGTTTGGTCCCATTTGGTAAATCTTGAATCTGAATCGTGTGTTTGTCACATCCTAAGTCGGTGTCACACTACTCCTGAACCGTGCAAAATATCACCACACACATTTTCATGTGTTATGAGCCCACCCAGAAAACAGCGTCATTAAAAAAAATAAACAATTCACTATATAACTCGTCTAAACTATAACAGAATGCTCTTATCAGACTGGAAACACATTTAACGAAATCTGAGAAATAGCTGACAATGCTGGGAACTTTGAAGTTTTTATGAGTTTCTCAGTTGGAGTTGCAGTTTTACAAACAGACCAAACTTGTGGAGGTTACCAGTGTTTGCAAGAACATTCCTTACACTGTGTAAAAGTAATTGGCTCTAGAAATGAGTAAATATTTGAAAATAAATTGAAAAAAAAAGTGCAACGCAACGGAAATATCTTCAAGATTAAACATCATAGAGAAATGGGGGTTTGTTTATGCTAAGCATAATTTTTATTTATTTATTTATTTTTTTCAAAATATTCCATTACTGACAGCTCCCTAGCAACCAAACTATTAACTCTAGCAATATTTCGGAACTCTTCAGCTTTGGTAAATGTGAAAGACACAGGGTTTATGTTTTCAATGACCCATCCATAGCAAACAACTTGTCATATCACTATCTCAGCTAAGCAAAATCATAGAAATGGGGTTGATTTATTTCATTCATTAGGAATTTTGTGTGATGTCACGGACTCCTCCATAGCAGCCAACAAGAAAATACGTTTAAAGGGCACATTTACATGCCAACATCAACATTTGTATACAAACTTTAGCCATCTAGTTCTTCCTCTTTATTTTTAGAAAACACAGGCCTGCAATAGGAGCTTACATTTTTTATAAAGTACAAAAGAAGATTTGTAGAAGTCATTTTTTTAGAAAAATGTGATAGTCCTAGATTACACTAGCAGACAGTATTACACTAGCACTTTCAGAAACCTATTCCTATTTTTTCCTAAAAAAAAAAAAAAAAAAGATTTAGTACATGAATTCAAAGGACTATGACCTTTGTGACATTGTCCCACACATGATTCTGCTGCTGCCACCCACAATCACGTCCTCATGCTGTTTCCTATGTCAGAGGTGAACTAGTCTTCAGGCTGAACCAGTATTCTTTCAAGATTTTTAATTGTTTTCTCCTCTCAATACTGGAACACGATATAGTTATCGGGCAACTTGCCAGTGTTGCTTAGCGGGGGACAGAAAAAATTAACTATAAAACTGAATGATGGTGACAGTTTCTTCCAAAGACTGCAAGACCAAATCTAATATATTGTAACTCTTATCCACTATTAGACGTGTTTGTAGCCGAGAAGCAGGTTGATTAAATTGCATTGCTCAAAGCACTATAAAAGTTTACTTTTTTTTAATCAACTACAGCATCTGCAGGCATTTTGAGCATTTAGCAGTAAAATAAATAATATTTAGAATTCCTTTTTCTGAGCATAAAATCGAATAATTACATTTTTGAAGTGTACTAAAAGCTTTTTTTTTTACAATTTCAGAATTACAGGCACATTTTTTCATTCATTCATCTTCTAACCCGTTTCTGCTGGTGCACACATTGGGTGACAGGTAGGGGCACACCCTGTACACGTCGCCAGTCCATCACAAGGCTGTCAAGACCGTCTTGACCGAGAGCAAGCTGACCAAATGACCTGATTTCTCTGAAGGCTTTCTTTATAAATAGTGACCTAAATATAGTTTCAGTGGTACAATGGAACATGTTGTTTGGAATTTTTACAGTACACTGCACATCAATTTATCCAACTGACAGATGAGTGGACATATTCTAAGGAAACTGAGTGTGTAGTTTGCTGGTGTACTTTGTGAGCATTAGCATGTGTCATCCTGCGGTGCTGTTCCTGCCTGGATTTTACATACTAGCTCGCCTTGGGGGCTTTTTGTAGTCGGGACCACAAGAGTTTTTGATGTTGTAAACCCCAGCCTCAAGTGATCGGCAGCTGAGTGTTTGTTCTCGTCCTCTCATGATTAGTGCATCTCTGTTTCCTTCAGTCCTGCTGTTCCCAAACATGTCTCTGAATTCTGCATCCCTCAAGAGTAGATTCTGCTTCTCTTGGAGGTTTTGTACATCGCACAAAGGGAGTTTCTGTTTTCTTGAAGTGCATCCCCATTGTAGCTTCCTTCATACTGTATATTTCTTTGTCATGTTTTCAGATATGCATGTACTGTTTTTCACTCAAATTCTTTTTCTTATGTTTAGGGCTCGGTGGTGTGTGGAACCCTAGTGTTATTGACTTGAGGCTTTCTGCACATTTTTGAGGGTCTAAAACCAAATTTCACACACGTCAGAACTGGTAAAAATTTACATCTGACAAGGGTTTGAGAAGTGGGTGTTGAAAAATGATTCCATAGTGCCACTGAACACGTTTTAGCTTATGGTGAATAATTAAACTTGGCATACATGTGTAGGGCATCAAGACTAAAGGTTTTTGCACACTGAAGTCCAAAAATAAAATTAATATTACGTTGTGTCTATTACATAATCACACTGCCTCCGAATAATAAGTAAAATTTGGAACAGGTTAAAAATTTTTGAGTTTTTGGCATTTCCTGGAAGCGGTTCTTCTGTGGTTCAGTCGGTAAGCAAACGTCATTGGCTTCAAAAACTACAAAATGTCTCAACACAGAGCTGTGTATAATAAACAAAACGCTATTATTATCATACGTTTCACTAAGTGAAGGACCGAAAACCTGAAATAAATGTACAATTCTTTAGGATATTTCTGTAGCTCTTTGATAAGGAGGATAAATTCTTCTGCCGCTCTGCGCATTCTCAGGATCGGATGAACCGAGTATTTCACAGAATCATCACTGCTTGAAGACACCTTTGTCATTTACGATTTGTTTGTGGGTTTTTACAAATTTTATGCAATGAGTTAAACTATCCAGTGTGCAAGGCTTGTGAACCTCCGAAATATTTTTGTGTAAATATACATGGAAAGTTTCGGAATTCAGTGTGCAAGGACCTTTACAAATAAGAAAATGGGCCGCATTTCCAAAAATCAACAGGATGTCGGTAAGTGTGCAAAACGTCTAGGTTACTTGCATAACCCCACGTTCCCTGAATAGAGAACGGAGACGTTTAGTCGATGACCGACTGAATGGGAGCTGATCTCCATGGGAGATTGGACCGAATTGTTTAACGGGCAAATTGATTTGCAGGCGTGAGTGATTGATTAGCAATCAGCCGGGTATAAGACCGGGCGTAACGCACGCTTCAGTATGCGATTTTCCTGAGGAGCCGACCTACTTACCTCCGGCGCCTCAGTCTCCCGACTTCAGAGGCATGGCAGAAAGGAAACGTCTCCGTTCCCTATTCAGGGAACGTGGGGTTACGCAAGTAACCTAGACGTTCCCTTTCAGTCGGTACCGGAGACGTTTAGTCGATGACCGACTGAATGGGAGCCTCTACAAAGCGCCATGCCCGAAGTCCATCCAAACAGGCCAGCACTAAACTTGGAGAAGGTTAGTGAATTAACCTCTTAAGCCCTGAGGCCTATTTTCCGAAAATTCTATACTTTTACTTTTTAAGGCATTTCTCAGCTTTTACAAGGCCTAAACTGCAAATCTTGGTATCAAAATGAAGATAGGTTCTTGGGGAGTGGTGTGGATGAGTTAATTTGACAGTCAAGAACACTGGGTAAGAGTAATTGATGTTGGAATGGCCAAAAAATGAACTCCGCCTAAAAAAAAACACATGTTTCCTCCAATATCTCCTTATTTTACTTATAACGAAGCAAATAAACACAATCAATTGTAACCACTACATGTGAAGGACATCTGTAGCAAGTTTGGTGTTCATACTACAAGAAACTAATATTCTGTAAAGGTTTTGATTGAACAAAGTTCAGGCGTAATCCATGTTGGCACAGTTTGGCACAATTTGGCACAATAATTGAAATATGGAAAAAATCTTGTCCAAAGCTTCAGCTACGTTCATAGTCTTCTTTTCTTGCTTACGGGACATGATTTCAGCAAAAAAAAACCCCTAAAGAAACGCTGTAAAAGGGGGGTAGAAGCTCATTTACGCCATCTTGCTGCGCTTTTGGGAACTTTTCATTCACAAACGCTTTCGACGTCGAGCTTCTGCGTGTCCCTACCACCCGACCATCTGTCCAATCCGGGAGCTCTATATATCGCTGGAAAGCTCTGATTCTGAGGAAACCAATCAGCTCAGCCATTTTGAGACTGACTGGATCGCCGACGAATCACACGACGCGCAGCGTGGAGAGACGTGCTCTTACGCACGGGGAGTCATTCCATATTTGGTGACGTCATGAGACCACGGAGCAACAGAAAAAATGTAAAATGGAGTTTCCGCGAAGCTATCGACCGGACATAACAACAAACGGACTTTTATCGCTATGGAAATAACTTTGTTGAAAAAACGGCAAAGGTAAGACAAGATTTACATGCTTGCTTGGTTTTCGCTGGCGTTTTTCGTGGAACTTTCGCTCCCTGCTCTGAAATACTTCATGCAATGTTAATGAGTTGCATATCGCTGGATTCAGCTGGTTGTTAGCTTTCATTTTATGCCAGGGTTTTGGTGTTTCCGTTTATATTGTGGATACATATCGCACATAAACAAAAACGTGGTCATGAATTATACTCCGGACATGTTGCTGTTTATTTGCATGGCGTTCGAGCTGTGGTTCACAAATATGAAATTGAATTAGATACGTGTTTAGAGGAGTTTCCGCTGAACACAACAGTATTTAATATGTGTGGGTTATTCTCAGGGTTCGTGAGCTATGAGCGAAAATGTAACGCACAAGGGGGCAAGTCCCCGGTACCGGGGACTCTCGGGCTTAAGAGGTTAAGCTGTAATACCTGAATGGGAGCTCCTTCTGCCCCTGCCCGGAATTTTCATTGACGGGGAAGTCGTCCAACACTGAGAGCGTAAGCTGTACTCGGTTGTTGCGAAGGCGACCAGAAGGAGGGCACCCCTCATCGTGGAGAGGGGTGCGCGGAGATCGCGTCGAGACCCGCAGGGCTACCAGCGAAGACGTTCTGCAGACAAGAGAGTGGCAGATACGTAAGTCATCGTTACTCACCAAGGCAGGGGGGTAACGGGACGGGTTCCTACTAGCCGCCTGGAGGGGGAGCTGTAGAAAAAACACCCACAGAAAGGGAGCACCAAGAAAGGGGGACTCCCAGATCTGGACCCTAGTTCTGCTGGGGCCAGGCCGAAGCAAAGCTCCAGAACAGAACCTAGCAGAGCTGACTGCTCCGCCCAGTCAGATGCCGAAGGGGGGAGGAAGGAAGAGCCACCCCAAGGGGGGGGGCACGAAGATGTACTGCTCACTTAAGAGAGTACTGCAAGCTTACTACACCTGCTCCGTTCCCTGAGGGAGCCTGCCACCACACAGGACCGTGGAGGGAACGGAGCTCGTGAAGGTTGAAAAACCTGCTGAATGTGTCTGGTGTAGACCAACCCGCAGCTCGACATATGCCGGCGAGTGAGACCCCCCTAGCCAACATCCACGAAGCAGCGACGCCGCGAGTGGAGTGGGCCCTCAGATGGAGAGGGCAGGGGACATATCGCACGCCTCATAAGCAAGGCGAATGGCCTCCACGATCAGTGTGCCAGCCTTGCTTGAAGACAGCGGAACCCTTACGCTGGCCTCTGAAACAAATGAAGAGCTGCTTGGAGCTGTGTAGCTCCCGGGTTCTGTCCAGGTAGACCCAGAGGGCTCAGTGGACACAACAAACCCTGGGTTGGATCTGCCTCCTCCCGGGGCAGAGCTTGCAGGTCACCACTTGGTCCCAGAGGGGGACGGATGGGACCTTGGGGATGAATCCGGGCCTGGGCCTGGTGGAGACCAGGGAACCGCCAGGGCCGAATTCCAGGCAGGATTCGTCGGCGGACAGTGCCTGGAGATCTCCCAACCTCTTAATTGAGGCCAAAGCAAGCAAGAGTGCGGTCTTCCGTGAGAGGACACGTGGCTCTGCCAAATGCCAGGGCTCAAAGGTGACTTCCGCAGCCCCGAAGGGCGACGGAGAGGTCCCAAGCGGAATGGAGCGTGGTCTAGGAGGCCGGAGGCGCCTAGCCCCCTTGAGAAATCTCACCGTCAGTGCGTGGCTGCCCACTGATTTCCCTTCAACCCGGAGGTGGAAGGCAGAAATAGCGGCGGCGTAGACCTTGAGGGATGATGGGGACAGCCCCCGATCGAACCTCTCCTGGAAGAAGGTCAACACGACTCAGATGGGGCATGTCCCGGGGTCTTCCTGGCGGGAAGAGCACCATTCGACGAACCAACCCCACTTGCCAGCGTAGCACACTCAGTGGAGGGGGCTAACGCATGGTATAGGTAGTCACCACGAGGGGTGGTAGAGGCTCGGGGTCCACCGCGGACAGATATGCCATACAAGTAGGGCCCAGAGGTCTGGCCGCGGGTGCCTGCATCCCCCCCCCTTGAGTCAGATCTGGACTCAGGGGGAATCGGCCAAGGGGGGGCTGTCACGAGCGCAGAGAGGTCTGGAGACCATACTCTGTTCGGCCAGAAGAGGGCGAAAAAGAGCAGCCCGCGCTCGTCCCCCCCTGACCTTGCACAGAGGTTGTGCTAGGAGGCTTCACTGGGGAAAACGCACATAAGCGTTTGTTCCTGGGCCAGCAGTGAGCCCGCGCATCTGTCCCGAGAGGAGCCAGGGACAGGAATAAGAGCCGGCAATGGGTATTCTCACGGGAGGCAGCAGGTACCTGGGCCTCGCCGAAGATGTCCCAAATCTGCTAAACAGCCCGAGGATGGAGTCGCCAATCTCCTGTTGAGGGGTGGAATCTGGACGGCAGAACCGCGATCCTGTTACACTCCGCAGGGATATGAAGGCTCGAACGACGGAAGTTGCTCTAACTCCAGAGGAGCAGCTGTTGGGCGAGGTAGTGCAGGAAGCGGGAGCGTACACCGCCCTGGTGGTTGATGTACGCTACGACCGCAGTGCTGTCAGTCCTGACCAGCATGTGCCGATCCCGGAGGATCACTGCTACTAGCTCGAGACGCTAGGGGCACTCCAGCTCGCAGGAATCGTACCGACTTCCAGACCTTCAGGTGAGAGAGCGCGCCTGTCACGGACAGACGAAAGGCTCCCTGACGCCATGCCCAAGTTGGAACTCGCGAGAGAAGCCATAGCTGAAGTGGTCGCATATGCAGGAGCCCGAGTGGAATCACTGAGGCTGCGGCTGCCATATGCCCCAGGAGCCTCTGAAGTAACTTCAGTCTGACCACTTGTCGAGAGGACACCGCGAATAAGGCGGCCAGCAAGGCCCGGGCGCGATCTACCGACAGGTGCGCCCGCATGCTCTCGGAGTTCAGCTCCATCCCGAGAAAGGAGATGACTCTCACAGTAGTGAGGCAACTCTTTTCCCAGTTGACCCTCAGACCCAATCGGTTTAAGTGCTGAAGCACCTTGCCTCGGTGTCGGATCAACTGGTCCCTGGACGAGGCTATGAGAAGCCAGACGTCGAGGTAGTCCAGGATCCGAATGCCTGCCCGGCGGAGTGGGGCAAGAGCGGCCCGGGCAACCTTCGTGAAGGTGCGCAGGGAGAGGGCAAGACCGAAGGGTAGGACCTTGTACTGGTATGCATGGCCTTCAAAACAGAACCTTAGAAAGGGTCTGTGTCTCGGAACCACTTCTACCTGAAAGTATGCGTCCTTCAGGTCGATTGTCGCGAACCAATCTCCAGGACAGATGCACGGTAGAATGCAGCGGACCGTCAACATCCGAAACCGAAGCTTGGCCAGGCTTCGGTTCAGACGCCTCAGGTCCAAGATTGGTCGCAGCCCGCTTGATTTCTTGGGGACCAGGAAGTATGGGCTGTAAAACCCGCATTCCATATCGGCTGGAGGGACCGGCTGGACAGCTCCTTTTGTCAAAAGGGCGTCGATCTCCTCTCGCAGGAATGAGGCGCCTGTCCGGGGGACAGGGTGTGCACTACGCCTCGAACCTGGGGGCTTTCACGAACTGAATCGTGTAGCCCTGCCGGATTGTCTGGACCACCCACTGTGAGACCCCGGGAAGCTTCCGCCAGGCTCCCAGGTAAGCTGACAGGGGTACTGGTCGGGACGTGCCGATGGTCGCCAAGGCAGGGCCGCCGTGAGGCGGACTTGGAGGCGGAATCACCAGGGACGAACCCTGGGAAATGGTCAGATGAGGGAAGGGGAACTGAGCCCCCGCACTCTCTGCCATGGCCAGTGGAACACGCGCCCAAGTCTGGGTCTTCGTCGGAGACCGAGGAAGATGAACCCCAGACCGCAGGGCATGCGGTTCCACTATTCTCGGGAAGCACATGAGATCTGTCTTTGACACAATAGGTGCCGCCGTCCCGGAGGACGGCAGCGAGGAGTGTGTGGTGGACTCCCCCCCTCCAAGGGGAGTTGGGTCGGTGACTTGACCCGAAGAGCAGCTCATATGTTCCCGAGTCGCCAACCTCAGGGGCGCTTCTTACTAGAAGCCCTCGTCTGCTTAAGAGAACCCTCCGAGGTTGACTGCGTCTTCCGCCTTGTAGAGGTCTTCCTCGGACCAGAGGTCGAAGGCGCAGACCGTGGCGGAGGACGCTCTCTTTGGCGGCGAACAGGCGGAGAGGGGTCCGGCGCAGAAGCAGCGGAACGCCGCCGCTTCCGACGCGGGACCATGAGCTCACCCAGACCCTTCGCCTGTTTCCTGATCGTGGAGACCTTTGACGCAAAATCGTCCACGGCGACGCCAAAGAGGCCATCTGGGGAGACAGGGGCATCCAGAAACCTGTTACGGTCTTCGGGAAGCATAGTCGCCTGCTCCAACCACAGATGGCGTTCCTGGACCACGAGAGTGGACATCGTGCGACCAATATTCAGCGCAGCTGATTTAGTAGCAAGAAGCGCTAAATCAGTGGCCGAGCGCAAGTCTCTGAGAGACTGCTGGTCACCACCCCCTTGGTGCATGTCACGGAGGACCTTGGCCTGAAAGACCTGTAAGGTCGCCATAGCATGCAGAGATGCAGCAGCTTGACCCGCGGCTGAGTAAGCCTTCGTCATCAGGGCTGACGAAAACTTACCAGCTTTGGAGGGAACAGTCGGACGAGACCGCCAAGCGGCAGGTGGTGAAGGGGGAGGAACTGGAAGCCCTGGCAGACAGGGGAGCCCGCCAGAATTTAGTGAGCTCCTCGTGCACTTCCGGGAAGAAAGGAACTTCAGGAGCGCGGGGGGCGGAGCCTCGGCGCTTACCTAAGAACCAGTCATCCAACTGCGACGGCCCTGAGCTGGAAGGTGCTTGCACCTCGAGCCCAAAAGCGGCCGCGGCCTTGGAGAGCACCGCGAATGCATCAGGCTCCGGCTCTGCCGCGACCCCGGAGGGTGGCAGCGGTGAGCTGAAGGACTCCAAAGAAAGCGACCCTTCCGATGCTGCGAGGGAAAGCAGATCGTCAGCAAGATCACACGAGGGCCCAGGCAACGCTGAAGCGCTATCCGAGTCCCCCGCGGACCAGACGGGGAGCACACTCGGGCTTTGGGGACGGTGTGAGGAATCGCCTGACACCGATCGACCCAAAGCCGCAGAAGAGGTGTTTTGGGACGGGCCCCTCGGAGTCGAAAGATCACCGGGAGCCGAAGCTCCGGTGTCCTCCTCCTCGAAGAAGGACCGCCTATACCTCAGAGTGCGCGCCGGGAGAGCGTTGCAATGCACGCACTCTCGCCTCACAAGAGCAGCACAGGCGTGTTGGAAGCCCAAACACTCCACGCATTTCTCGTGACCGTCCTTCGACGAGATAAACCCAACACAGCCAGGATTACAGCACGTTTTGCTCATCGTGTCGAGAAAAATGGACAGGATGTGAACAAACGGCTAACAACAACACTGGACAGGCTAATGCCGGAAAAGACTGAGGCGCAGCGAACAGCGGCGTGCTATACTGGGGCTAGCAGAGGACCACGCTGTATTTGCTAGGTAAGCAACCTCAATCTCAACTGGCGGTTTAGCGTCAAAGTTAGAGAGGAGAGTCACACTCAGTCCGCTCCGAAGGAAAATCGCATACTGAAGCGTGCGTTACGCCCGGTCTTATACCCGGCTGATTGCTAATCAATCACTCACGCCTGCAAATCAATTTGCCCGTTAAACAATTCGGTCCAATCTCCCATGGAGATCAGCTCCCATTCAGTCGGTCATGGACTAAACGTCTCCGGTACCGACTGAAAGGGAACCTGAACTCCTTTGAAATGTTTTTTAGGTTTTTCTCCAAACTCCATCAGTCTTATCGCAAGGCATATGTGATTTTGATAAACTACGTACACATAAACAATGACTCAGGCATGCAATGATCAGAAATATGTTAACAGATCATGTCTAAACACATCTACAAAGTAAATGATCAGTTACAGTGCCACAGGAAATACAACTTTAAGCATTGATAAGGTCATTCTTTTACCAATTGTAAAATTTGTGACAAGTATAATGTGACAACTGCAGCAAAATAGCCACTGAGAAGTGATGGAGCATTGATTGCAATGCTTGCAGCATTGATTTTTAAATGTGTTTTCACTGTTCATTGTCTCTAGGAATAAATTCTAAATATTTAGAAAACATTTTTTGCCATGAGCTTTTATGAAGATGGACCCTATTAAAGTTTGATGAACCTGAATTAAGTACAAACGTACACGACAGTTGATCAAAAGCAAAGACTTTCTCTTTGGTCTGAGATAAGCAGAGCACAGAAGTGCTACCTGGCAGGAGTGTTACTTCACACAAGCTAAAGAGCCTTTTCTAAATTGGACACCGCAGTCCCAGTGAGACTGCCAGACACTACAAATAACTCACCACACCAACCACCTATTGATCTGGAGTGAAAAAAATCTGGATTAAAACACCTCAGAGAGAGCAGCCTTTTAGGTTAAGCAGAAACGCACTGTTAGTGGTGAAAGATCTATTAACAAACCCAGAATATGGTTTCATACACTTAATGGTGGCACTTGTAAGGATTGATTGAATTCATTGAAGATTTCAGGCTTCAGCAGCCATAAAAATGCTTAATCAACAAAAAAAATAGTTTTGATTTAATGTTATTGGGCCCAAACATGCACATACTCATCCTTTCCTTTACGCCTGTTATCTTTAGAAACACATCATATGTATTCTTGCTATATTCTCATGGACTCCTGGCGGACACATAAAAGTAGCAATTTAAATATTACATGAAAACATGGTCACATGGTAAACAAAGTGGGAGATGCTGGAAGAAGTAAATGAAGTAATGCTGACCAAGTGGTAATCATTGTTTCAATGAAGATACAGCTGGTTATTTTCAGTTAAAGTGCATATTTCTCTGTGTATTATAAACTGGATGTGAAATTGGCATTGACGAAGTTAATATAATTTTTTGCTGCACTTAAAGCTTTTTCAAGTATCTGCACTACAATCAAATGTTTTCATTTGGGGAGACTTTTTTTTCTTTGCCTTCACTACATTTCAAAGTCAAATCGAATCACTCAACTACATTTTACAAAATCTGTCGTTCCTTTTCTGTAGCCCCGCCTCTCATCTGAGGTGCGCTGGAGACCCCCGTGAAAATTAATAAATGAGTCTTTTTTTCATGAGTGGATAAAAAAACTTAATGGGTCAAGCATGCATGATTCATGGGTACAGCATGCGCACTGTTTTGAATTGTTTTTGTTGCCACTTGGTGGTGTCTACTAGTTTAGTGTCAGTCCAACAGCAGAAAAGGGAAAAAGGCAGAAAACAGAAGGCACTATTTATGAGAATATTCTGTTTGAAAATATAATCCAATCGACTAGAAAAACAACCTTAACATTTTCAGAGTTCACAAAAGGGGGTTTACTTAACATTCTATCTGAAAAAAATTAAATGGAAAGGATTTTAGAAACAAGACAAAGAACTTTCTGATTTCTGGTTAAAACAAAAAAGGTTATAGTGTTCTTCTTTAATCCTTTAAGACCTAAAAAGGGTCAATGGAGGCGCATCTCTTTATATTACATATTTTATTGTAATCTTAACATTTTAAACAACATTTTAAATAATCTAAACTTTTACAGAACAGCAGCATTTCATTCCAGTATCATCTGAGCACAAGTTTCCAGAAGTTGGGGATATATGTTTCCACAGGAAGTTTTCAGACAAAAGAAGATTGATGAATGAAACGCCTGTGCTCTGATAAATGTCTCTCAGCATATTCAAAAGAATGATCTCCTTTTGTGTGCATCATTCAGTGCCTGGGAAAGGGTTTCATGATTTAATATGGATTTACCTTTAGAACTGGCATAGAAATGCTCCAAAAGTGAGGTCCAAGAGTAACTTAATAATTGCAATATCATTGTTTTCCATGTAAATAATTTTCAGAAACTGTAATATATAATATGTAACTAATAATTAAATTAGTAAAAGGGTTAACAGTATGTTGTACTAGTCACAAATGCTTGACTAGTACAACATACTGTTAACCCTTTTACTAATTTAATTATAACAGTTTGCCTGCATTTTTTTTTTAATCATTGTGTCCGAAAATGTTGTTTGTTTAAATTATTTTACCTGTTTTTATTTTCAAATGAAATATGACTTTGAAAATCAGGCAAATATGTTTCATTATTATGTTAGAAATTCTCTGAACAGGGTGTAATGACAAGAAAAGTAAATAAACTCATCAAGTTTCTCTTTATAAACAGCTATAAATGTAAAGCAACAAGACTTAATAAAACTCAAATTATTTTACATCAGCTCAAAACAGTTTTGAGAGTTTAGAGACTTTACACTTTTACAAAGCTTTTTCACAAGCTTAACACACAAATGATTCACTAGTCATACCATTAATTTGCCTGGTGACTGAAGGTGTATTTGGCGAGCATAGATAGCATTCCAGGCGATCTATCTATGTAAGGACTCTAGGGCCAGGTGGAGGTGAGTTGCTTTTATGAAATAGTCAACAAACAGAAGCTCACTTGAGCTATAAATAACTGGCGGAGGCCAATTAGAGATGAGTTTCTGCACTTAGAGATGAGAGCCAATTGAGTTTCTGCCGCCGGGGAAATGGACTGCCTCGAAGTAATAGCGATGCTGAGTTCCGGTTTGTATTCGAATGTATTGGAGTTTGGAGAAAATGTTCAGAAAAAGTGAGTTTATAGCTTTCAGAAAGTATACGGTGCACACTGCCGCTGTGTACATTGCCTGCAAAGTTCAATGGAATTTTCCTGCCAATGTCAACCTGATAAAACAGTGGCTTGTGAACATGTACAGAGACAGTTTTTGTCCCATCGGGTTTTCAGTAAAAATTTTAACTTGATCAGATGATTGAACTGCAAACATCAGATGCACGCACGAAGTAACTGGTGCTGTGCTGGTGCATTAACTGCACAGTTAAAGCATCACGGCACAATGTGTGGGAGAGGACAGAGGGGCATATCGCAGAGACCTCCGCTTTACACATAACGATGGATGTATTGATGGATCATGATGTTACATACAAAGCACATTGGTGACGTTAATCTCGGAGAGATCCTGGAGACAGTGGCAGAATTACAAAGAACGTGGAAGTGATGCAAGTAGTCGATTGTTAAAACCTGTCATTGTTTTAAAGCCATTTCGTTATATCTGAACATCTGATTTATTTCTGTTTTCAACAGCTGAGACAATGGTCATCAATTTAAGGCCACAAGTGAGGACAGGATGGATTGAAGCAGTGATTGCAGTAATGCAGTACATGTATTGGTTTTTCAAGTTTTCAACCGAAGCCTAAATGTCAATGTTTAAGAATTTGTCAATCTTTAAGTACTTTGGGTCACTATCAGAGATCTAATACAAGAACCTGAAATTAGCTTTCTCACTTAGAGATAGGACGAGGAGCTCTGTTACCTGAGTAAAGCCGCTACACCTCCACATGCCGAGGAGCCAGTTGACATGCCTCAGGCATCTGATTTTGATAACTTCCAGGGCAGGTGTTTTAACCCTTAGAAAGCCGGGGTCTTTTTTTAGCAGTTTTTACTACTTTACAATTTGGTACTATTTTTTACATCTATTTTTTTCAATACACAATAATTCCACAACAAACCAGAAATTATACAATGAAAATACAATTCAGAGTAGCACATTTTGCCATTTTTACTTCAAAAATTGAGAATAAACAATATTTTATAACAAAAATTAAAAGTGTTAAATAAAAATTTACAAATACCCCAAAAAGCAAAAACAAGGTAAAAACATTGTGAAATGGTATTCAAAAACATAAGGTCCTTTCCTGAACCTTAAACATTGTTCCAAACACTTTTTTGTACCAGAACTTTGAAAAACACGAGCCATCTCACAGGTCTTGTACTTCCAAGGGTACTGATAAAATGTAAAATGTAACTGAAAGATGATCACACATTTTCTTACATTTTAATATGAGTTACATTGGAAGTCATGTGTCATAATGTTTGTAATGTTTGTTTAAAACCAAAAATAGCAAAACTAATAAACTTTTTGAAACCTACAAATTATATTTGAAGTCAAAATTAAACAATACATCTGCCGCATGTGATTTGCGCACACACCTGTGCTTGCAAAGACTTTGAAGTTTAAATCATGCATCACTGAAAAAAAGGGGAACGCTAGAGAAAGTGTTAAAGAAGAAACCAATTTGAGCTTCCCAACACCACATAAATTGTAAGATAAAAAAATCTCAGCCATTTTAAATCCTCTTGATAATGTGAATATTTATTTTTATTTATATATAAGTTTTAATTATAATATAAAAATCAGTATTTGCTCAAAAGCTTTCCCTCAATCAGAACCAGGGAATAAAGCATAGGTATGAACATCATCTGCAACATGGGATAGACTGTCACAAAAACATCAAGACATTCTAGAATACATTTTGTTGTATGTCAGCCTGTTTCTGTCAAACACATTATAATGAAGCTGAGATTTTTTTGTTTAACCAGTGAGTACCATTTTAAAATATTGATTTTCATCTGTAACACTGGTGTGACCTTCAGTTATTCTATTCATGCAGAGGTTTTCCTCTGGCCGTCAGGAGGTGGAGTGTAAAAATTGGTAAGAATTCCAAATTGTCTCTTTTGTGTGATTTATTGAAATTAATTATAGCAATACAGAGATAGATATAACTAGAGTCCTGTAACATTAACATTAGAAAGAAGGTGTTTCAGTTTCAATGTCCAGGTACCACAACTGTCCAGATGATTGAGAAGAACGTGTTGACAAGTTCTCTCTGTGATGTGTTGAAGAGATGAAGGGATTGTAACTAAAGGTTTCTCTTTTCCAGGAAGGGTAGAATTATCCTTAATCTAGATCCAGTCAGAATAGTCAAACAAATGGTGAACTTTAAGCGTTCACTCTTCTAAATTAGTCAAGACGTAATACAGTTCACAGGTTGCTTCTGATTAAGTAAAAACGGACATTTCTTTGCAACTCTATCCTTTAAAGTCACAGCACAACAGAAAGAGACAGTAACCCATATTCCCCTATTCATCTGAGGGGCTACATATACAAAAGAATAAAGACAGAGTCTAATAATTAAATCTATATGCATTAGTTCAGTTCCTGGGAACACTCAGTGTCCCCTTTGTGGAATTATGTACGGCAACATTGATATGTTACAAGAGTAAACAGAGAGAGAGAGAGCAGAATGTGCAGGACAAACAGCTCTCAACCTCACAAATGTGCTGTTGAACTACAGGCACCTGATTCGCTGATTGGTGGATAATTAGCTGAACTGTGGTTTAACTAAAAGCAAAGTCAGTGTGTCCTAGAAGTAGTGTCCTCTAAAGATGCCACAAACAAATAACCATTGACAAATCCTTTGTGTGTTCAATTAGTGTTAGAGAATTTGGAAGATGTTGGGAATACGTGTAAGTAATCCATTAAGACCCTATTTCTTCTTCACAATCAAGACTTTAGTAAAGATGCACAAATCTGTCTCCATTCTGGCATAGAGAAGGAATCAGCTAGACAATCAGCCTAGAGGCACATTGCCCTTCACCATTTAGACTGTCCGCTGGGTTGGTAGAGACTTATGGGGCCATCCCTTACAAGAGAAATTCTAATTTCTCTTGAATTCATAAATCACAGAGGATGGCTCAGCGTCTACACCCGGACGATTCCAACCATTCACTACTGCACTGTTGACTTTTACTGTCCGGAAACTGCGTGTCCATAAAAACATCAGCCCAGTAGTGCTCTGCTTAGATCATTGAACAGACACTGGGCAGTTTCCAGCCTTGTGACAGTCAGGACAACAGATGACAGACATCAGGGTGACTAATCACTGATTATTTCCACTTAACAGCATTTTTACAGGGCACTTTCGTATAATTTGTGCATCTACGTCTAATGGGGCAGATATTTATTTTCAGATAGAACATGAAGTTCACCATCTAATCTTTTTATAGATTTGACAGCAGGTCAAAAGTAATGCTAGTTCTACTCTTGCCATTTTGGAAGGGGCAAACGAAAGCACATGCTCTGCAAGAAGAGGCATGCATGTTTCAGTACAGACATCATGACTCACAGGACTGGACATATTCATTCATTTTTCAGCCAGCTTATTCCTTTTCAGAATCACAGGGGTCTGCAGGTGCCACCAGTCCATCGCATGGCAACATTCACTCACACATTCACACCTAAGGGGAATTTAGATTTTTCTATTAATCTAACCCCATGTTTGCCATAAATGTGGGATTGTGGGGGCAACCGGAGTTCCCATAGGAAACCCACAGAGAGAATATGCAAACTCCTTCCAGGAAGGTCACCGGTAAGCCTTGAACAGACCTTCTAACTGGAAGGCCACAGGGCAACCCACTGCGCCACCGTGCCGCCCGCGGACTAGAAAAAGATGAAAGAAGATTTATTAAAAAAGATTAAACAAGATTTTTTTAGGTGCACACGAAAAACAAATCACATGTATCACAATCAACTATAAACTACCATTTGAGTGCCTTTCTGAACAATAAAAAGTCTACCTATAATACAGAAAAGAATGTAAAGACCACATTTTATTCCACTGACAAGAACTCAGACTCTCATTGACCAGCTAGTTTTATCTTAAATAAGCCCCCAAACCTCCACAGATAACTTGTATTTACTTCACATTTTGTATCCTGTACAAGTCACATGTTTATGTTGTCTAAGGACACCAGGGACAAAATTGTAAACCATTAAAGACAATTGCTCAGGGGTAAACCACCGCACTATACTAGCACGATATCTCACAAACATTTGTGTGTATACTCAGGCAGCAACTCTTCAGAACCAGGTGACTTTAGGAACTCAGGTGCTGGACTGAATCTCAGATAGATCAATGGTAGGTAAGTACACAGCTGACTGGGGTCAAGGGAAGTATCCAGCATCAGGTAGGTAACGAGTGAAGCACACCAGCTAAGATGCTAATCACTGAGCTCTGCTCGTTACTGCGATCACAACCGGGGAGACTCAGCAACTGGAACCGAAGGATATGGTAAGTGCAGGCCCAAGTGAGCGAACTCTCTAGTGGACACTGCGAGCGTAGAGAGGAGTACAGCAAGTAATCCACTGGGGACAACATTGATAGCGGACAATGGACTTCTAGAAGTTACAGCCTTTATGTGTGACTGTGATTGGAGGATGAGGTAAGTATGCGCAGGTGACTGTGGTTACCAGGGATTGCTGGACCTGACTAAGGCTAGGAATGAGTTATAGAAGTGATTTCCAACCACAGTTGCACTGACTGGTCCATGTATCACTATACTATCACTAATAACTATATTCTCTCGGATACATCTCCAAAGTTTAACTAAAAAGGTACCAAAAAGAGTAAGAAACAGATATCTTTGGAAAGTTTTGGAAAGAAAAAGAACGCTTTTAAGTGACAATACCAGTCCTGCAATGGCTAAAGTTCGACTGTCCAACTCAACACATGCCCAGGCCTATCCCAAGTTTGCCAAAGACCCTGTATACATGAGACATTGGAGAAGGTCACGTGGTCAGGTGAGACCAAAATATAATTTTTTTACTCATCATATCTTGAGGAAAAATAAGGAAGAGCACAATCTCAAGAACATCCAAGTCATTGCGTTACGGGGTGAAAAACATTGCTTTTTGGGGTGTTAACCTCAAATAACAAAACAATGACCCAGGTCATGGTGGTCTGCAGGTCTCCAGCTCACTTCGAGTGATAGGCGGGGGTACATCCTGGACCAGTCACCAGTCCATTGCAGGGCAACTCACACATTTACAGATTTATTAAATTAACCGGTCGCATGTTTTTGCGATCACTCAAAATCGATAAGAGTTAATCACATTTGTGTTTTTTTTTTTGCTCACTCAAAATAATTGTCAAAAAATATTTTATTCACAAAACGCAGTTTGAATACGTACAAAATGTTAAAATAGTACTTGTTGTGCTCAGAATTGAGACATTAATGTAAGCCCATTTAACCACAAGTTGATTGTCATTGAACTCTTATTAAATTTGACCACCCTGACAACCAGCATCAGCTCATTCAAATAGGTAACAGGTGTAAACGTCACGCATTCAGTCTTTAATGTTGCAAAAGCAGCACCTGAACGCAAGCACTGAAGCATTTGCCTTTGCACACGTAATGAAAATAAGATGAAACTAATGAGCTGGGGCTTTGAACTGGGATGTTTCTACACCAGCTCCATCTGTGAGAGAAGCTGTCAGGTGAGATGACTTTCGCCGGCTTTTCCCAGCTCCTCTCATCTGCCTCTACCTTAATAAATCATTGCCTGGAAGCTCCATCAACAGCTATCAAGTTGGAGGTCTGTCAAAAGCAGAGCTGTGTGTGTTCACTGTCAATCCATTCACATTGTTTGTGACAAACAGATGCTCTTTTCTAGGAAGCAAAGCACTGGTGGAGGGTGTGCATGTGTGTATAAACACTTGGATGAGTCATGACTGGCACTTATTTTAGATCAGCCTGTTCATGCTGCTGTTCAAAGAAAGGTTGATTGCCTTTAAATGTTAGGTGACTGACTTGCTTTTTTCCGTAATTCAATTTTCTGACTAACTTAGCAAAAGGTGCATTAAAGAAGGTTGACAGCTTCTAATTATGATCACTACAAAATCAATATAATTGAATCTCTTTCAGGAAAACAACTGCAGATTCAGCTAAAAAAATAGCCTGCTTGTTTATTGATGAAAAGGGGATATAATAAAGTAAAGAACTTTCCCTTCGAGAATATACTCTTGGAAAACTTTAAGCCTGTTTGAGAATTAAAAGCTATTTAATAACTCCTGAAGCTTTAAAACCTTTTCTGAGAAGCTGCACAACAAACTACAGCTGTGTTCTCAAGAGCATGACGCATTAAATACAGTGGTGGTAGGAATGTTCGAACAATTTTGTATCACTGCCACACAATTTTGCAAAGGAATTATTGTAAGAGCTTTCAAAGGATTCAATTGTGACGTTTAAATTTCTATAGTTTTTCTCTTTTCTTGCACACTCTCACAAACAAGGGTACTTTAGGTTGACCAGGGCATTTTAAAAGAACATATAGTGATGTGTATAGTACTTTAGGCAGGTGTGAAAAAATACTGTAAGCAAACAATTCTTTCAAACAATTCTTTTTGTCAATTGACAAATTGCAGAGAATGAACTAAAGACAATAAAACTCAATTTTGGTGTGATCAGCCTTCAAAGCTTGGCTGGTGGGTTGCTCCAAATCAGTGTTGAGGACTCATGTCATATGACTTGAGACTCAAAACTATGGCAAAAGACTTGCGACTTGACTTGAAACCCAATGACTCGCAACTTGACATTACAATTACACATTTGGCAGACGTTTTTTTATCAAAAAACTATTTCAAGTAACAAACTCATTTCATGTTTTTTGCTTTCCCTGGGGTCTGAACAAATTACCTTTGAGTTGCCTCGCCACAGGGAAGCTATCTATTATTGGTTGTTTTTGTTTGTTGTTGTTTGTTTGTAAATGGCGAAGTGATTGAAATTAAAATTTAGCGACTTTTGACTCAAACTTGTCCTGCCTTCACTTGGACTTGTCCTACGGCTAAGAAATTTTAAAACGACCAAACTATCTTGGGGTGGTCACACTACTACTGAATGATGCAGAATTTCACCACATCGATTGTGTGCGTTTTTAGACCACCAACAAAACAGAATCATTAAAAAAAAAAAAAACAATTCATTTTATAACTCCTCTAAATTTTAACAGGATGCTCTAATTTATCTTAAAGCATTACTGACATCCTAAAAATGTACATTTGCTTTTATAATAAGTGATCAAAAAAGCTCAAGGACAAGACCTCGCCAATGTGGTGGCTCAAAACGCATCATGTGACCTGATATCGCAGTATAAAGTTACTCATTTGAGCTGAACTTTCTGTTGGAGTGGAATCCCATTCAAGTCAATGGATTTTTTTTCATGGAGTGACTGCCCCATCTGAAAGATATGGGTTGAAACTAAAGCAATTTACAGATTCCCTTTGGGAAGTCTGATGGGGTTATCTGCCCAGCAAAGTTTCTGGAGCTGAGAGTTATTCGGAATTTTGTTGGCCTCTGGAAATGTTTTCCTCAGATGACCTGAACACTCTTAGCTGATTACTCCTATGAGACTCCCACTGAACACAAGGCAGTGCTTGTATCAATCATTCTGGAAAAAAAAAAGATTAATTGATGTGTTGTGGGCAAACAAGCCATTCAGAAAGCATTTAAATGTTGTTGTTTTTTGTAAAGCTAAGTGTTTTGGTCAATCCCTTGAGTCCCATATGGATGTTTTCTGTATAAAATATTATCTACAGAAAACTATTTTAGGGACAGTGAAATGTCAAAATAATATGTTGGTCAATTAACTTCACGCTGATAGCTGAACTTTACCTATTCTAAAGCCATGACATTTCCTTTAAATATCCATCAATCACACACACTTAAATCGCTGAGGAAATCTTACGACGTGCATCTGGAAGAACTGTTGCAAAAATACGGAGCTGCTTGGAGAGATAGCCTTGTCATCTGTAACACATTGTATTTTGCATAAGTGCACGACAGCCTGAATGATTGGTGAATGCTTGTCTAGCTTTGCACAGTAGTGCACTTTCCACAGGGGAAATGACTCTTGGGCTTTTGCTTGGATTAGGAAAAGATATAGTGCTTTCAGGAGAAAAGCAGTGTGTCAGTTTTCGGTCTGTTTCCCAGGCCAAATGTATGTCCTGAGCCGCCGGTTCAGGGCAGAAAAGCTATCTGTTACAGCTTGAGTCTGTGATTTTTCCCACATATACCTAAAAAACACACTACGCATCAAGTGAACTAAAAGTAATCACTTGTGCATTGACGTATTTTCATTTATTTCTGAAATTATGAAATAAGGAGTTACTCTGTCTTTGTCTCAGATGTGCAAAAAAGAGGGAGTATCAACAAAGGTGCATTTGTAGTTAAGCAGTACATGAGTAAAAGGAGTTTTTGTTGGTTAGTGTTATTTGAGACTTACTTTTAAAATGTTATTGTATTTATTTTTCTGTTTGCCTATACAATTAAATGCATTTCTTCATTCCTTAACTACATCATCTAATCATTCATCATTAGCAGTATTAGTTGTATTAAACAAAACTTCTTCTTCTTCTTTTACTTTCGGCTGTTCCCAGTTCAGGGGTCGCCACAGCGAATCATCCTTTTCCACCTAACTCTGTCCTCAGTATCCTCTACTCTTGCACCAACTACCTTCATGTCCTCTTTCAGCACATCCATATATCTTGTCTTTGGTCTTCCTCTTGACCTCTTGCCTGGCATCTCCATCTCCAGCATCCTTCTTCCAATATAACCACTATCCCTCCTCTGCACATGTCCAAACCATCTCAACCTGGCCTCTCTGACTTTGTCTCCAACCCATACATCATAGCTGGTCTCACTACTGTTCTGTACACCTTTCCTTTTGATTCTTGCTGACACTCTTCTGTCACACAACACCCCTGACACTTTTCTCCACCCACTCCAACCTGCCTGCACTCGTCTCTTCACCTCTTTTCCACACTCCCCGTCACACTGGACTGTTGACCCCAAATACCTAAACTCCTGCACCTTCTTGACCTCAGCCCCCTGTAACCTCACTGTTCTATTTCCCTCCCTCTCGTTCAAACACATGTATTCTGTCTTGCTGCGACTGACTTTCATTCTTCTTCTTTCTAGAGCTGACCTCCAACTTTCCAGGTTTTCCTCCACCTGCTCTCTGCTCTCACTACAAATTACAATGTCATCTGCAAACATCATTGTCCACGGCGATTCCTGCCTGACCTCATCTGTCAACCTGTCCATCACCATAGCAAATAAGAAGGGACTCAAAGCTGATCCTTGATGTAGCCCCACCTCCACCTTGAACTCCATTGTCTGACCTACAGCACATCTCACTGCTGTCTTACTTCTCTCATACATATCCTGAACTACTCTGACGTACTTCTCTGCCACTCCTGACCACCTCATACAGGACCATAGCTCTTCTCTTGGCACCCTGTCATACGCTTTTTCTAAATCCACAAAGACGCAGTGAAGCTCTTTCTGACCATCTCTGTACTTCTCCATTAACATTCTCAGAGCAAAAATTGCATCAGTAGTGCTCTTCCTGGGCATGAAGCCATACTGCTGCTCACAAATATCCACTTCTCTTCTTAGCCTAGCTTCCACTACTCTTTCCCCAAGTTTCATTGTGTGGCTCATCAACTTTATACCTCTGTAGTTGTTACAACTCTGCACATCACCCTTGTTCTTAAAGATTGGTACTAGGACACTTCTCCTCCATTCCTCAGGCATCTTCTCACTCTCTAAAATCCTGTTGAATAACCTAGACAGGAACTCCACTGCTGTCTCTCCTAGACACTTCCACACCTCCACAGGTATGTCATCTGGACCAACAGCCTTTCCACTCTTCATTCTCCCCAGAGCCTTCCTCACCTCATCCCTTCTAATCTTTTCAACTTCCTGCTCTACAATATTCACCTCTTCCTCCCTTCTTTCTTTTTCATTCTCCTCATTCATCAACTCCTCAAAATACTCCTTCCATCTTCTCAGCACACTCTCCTCACTTGTTAGCACCTTTCCATCTCTATCTTTAATCACCCTTATCTGTTGCACATCCTTCCCATCTCTGTCTCTCTGTCTCGCTAATCTATACAATTCCTTCTCGCCTTCCCTCGTGTCTAACCTGGCATACAACTCATCATATGCTTTCTGTTTGGCCTTTGCCACTTCCCTCTTCACTCTGCGCTGCGATTCCTTGTAGTCCTGTCTACTTTCTTCAGTCCTTTCAATGTCCCACTTCTTTTTAGCTAGCCTCTTCCTCTGAATGATGTCCTGTACTTCCTCATTCCACCACCATGTTTCTTTATCTTCTTTCCTCCTTCCAGCTGACACACCTAGCACCGTTCTCCCTGTCTCCCTGATCAACTCTGCTGTAGTTTCCCAGTCATCTGGGAGCTCTTCCTGACCACCCAAAGCCTGTCTCAGCTTCTGTCTGAATTCTTCACAATCTTCTTCCTTTTCAACTTCCACCACTTGGTCTTCTTTTCAATCTTTCGTCTTCTCTTCTTCCTGACCACCAGACACATCCTACACATCACCATCCGATGATGTCTGGCAACACTCTCTCCTACCACTACTTTACAGTCTCTGATCTCTCTCAGATTGGCTCGTCTACAAAGGATGTATTCTACCTGCGTACTCCTCCCTCCACTCTTGTAGGTAACTCTATGTTCCTCCCTCTTCTGGAAATAAGTATTAACTACAACCATTTCCATCCTCTTGGCAAAGTCCACCACCATCTGTCCTTCTAGGTTCCTTTCCTTAACACCGAACCTGCCCATCACCTCCTCATCACCTCTGTTGCCCTCGCCAACATGCCCATTGAAATCTGCTCCCACTACTACTCTCTCCCCTCTGGGAACACTCTCAATCACCTCATCCAACTCACTCCAGAATCTCTCTTCTCTTCCAACTTACAGCCTACTTGTGGAGCATAACCACTCACTACATTCAACATCACCCCTTCAATTTCTAACTTCAAACTGATCACCCTGTCTGACACTCTTTTCACCTCTAAAACATTCCTCACAAACTCCTCCTTCAGGATCACTCCTACCCCATTTCTCTTCCTATCCACACCATAGTAAAACAGTTTGTATCCTCCTCCAATACTACGCGCTTTGCTACCCTTTCACCTGGTCTCCTGCACGCACAGAATATCTACCTTCCTTCTCTCCATCATGTCCGCCAGCTCCCTACCCTTCCCTGTCATTGTACCAACGTTAAGAGTCCCTATTCTCAGATCTACACTCCTGCCTTTCCTGTTCTCTTTCTGTCGACGAATCCTTCTCCCTCCTCTCCTTCTTCGACAAACAGTAGTCCAATTTCCACCGGCACCCTGTAAGTCAACAGCACCGGAGGCGGTCGTTGTTAACCCGGGCCTCGACCGATCCGGTATGGAAATCGATTTGGTGACTCGCATATTTGGTTTTTGGCATGTTTTACGCCGGATGCCCTTCCTGGCGCAACCCTCTCTATTTATCCGGGCTTGGGACCGGCACAGAAGTCACTGGCTTGCAACCCCTGTGGCTAGATTATTAAACAAAACTTCTGATTAGCTTATATAATAAATATGTAATAATTTTTTTATGAATTATTACATACTAGAATCTTAACAGATTAATCTTCATAATCATGGAAGTATTATTATTATTATTATTATTATTATTATTATTATTATTATTAATTACTGTTATGATCTCTTGCCTTTGTGTTCTGTTTTCTACAATTTCATTTCTTTATTACTTAACTCATAAAGTCTGGTGCCTTTTTGAGCATTTTTACTACTTTACAATTTGCTGTAATAAATTAACTGTCTGTTGTGTCAATCCTATTGTATAGTTTATAAAACCCCAGCTTCTTTTTTTACACATAAATTTTTCAATAAAGTACACAATAACTCCACAACAAATCTGAAATTGTAAAAAATACAATGTCAGATTATTATGTTCTGTCCTTGTCAGCTTCAAAAATCTCACAATTGGTCGTCACCAAAATACCTGGGAAAAACTTGGTGAAGTGCAATATAATTAAATAAAAGCACACTGTCAGAAATAAAAAGAAGTTTTCTCAAGCACATAAATTATACATTACATATTCAAAACTTTAGGAAATTATTTAAAGACTGCTTAGGGTTTTGTTTGATTCCAAAGTCAATTGGGAAATTAATCTAACTGCTCAAGCAGAAAACTGCTATTTTCATTTGCAGCATTTCTATATTGTGATTTTTGTGATTTTTTTTTTTTTCCAAAACAAGCTTGTGACGTTTAGTTCTTTTATTCAAACCCAACACTTGGTCGTGCATACGGATGACTTGCACGGTTGTGGGGAGAAAATATAAATGCATTCAGGCAAGTGCACCAGTGGTAATTCATATGTGTCTGGAATTAAATGTTTCTTAAGGGAAAACTCTGTTCATTCAGGTAGGGGGTAAACAAAAGAACAAACACTTGCACAGCAGGTGATGAGCCAGTTTAGTAAAGAAAAGCAGCTGTGCATTTGCACTTCCTTGAAGAAGAGAAAGTAAGTGGGAAGAAAATTGAAAGCTTTTGAAATATCACCAAGAGAATAAAGATAAAACAACTCAATGAGTAATTAATTGTAATCTCATCAAGAGATAATAGATTTGGGAACAACACCAGAAGAAAAATGCAGTATAAACAACGTCACATATGTGACTATTAAATATTTGTTCAATATTAAACATAGTCATGAACTGAAAGTGAGCCTTTGTTTTGATTGTAAACAAATCTAGGATAAAGGTAATCAAAACCATTAGGCTGCATTTCTAAAATTAAATATAACAGGAAACGGCATTGTGTGTTGCTATATAGACCACTCAACTAATTTGCCTGAAGCAACCTTTTCATTGTTTCAAAAAGGATGACGGCCAAACCAATAGTAGTTTACTCAATGACATGGAATATATATGGCAATTACATTCTCATTGCTGTTCAAAAAACTCATAACTGGCCACAATCCATGACACAGTTAATGGATTTGTTATTGAATATATGCATAATTATTGTATTGCTCTGTGAATTTCTGAAGGAATTCCTGGCTCCGATGTGCAGCCAGGAAAGTTTTCAAAAACTCATTCAATGTCTGCACTCCCACTTCTTTTACGCAAATGAATTGCCCTTTACTCAGAATAGCATTTAACTTAATCAGTCGCAGCTTCGTTTTAGGTCAGCCCTCTACATTTGACGGATGCATGTGCCAAAAACAAGCGCTTGCAATTATGCTGCAACAATTAGACCACAGCAGTTTTATTCAAATGCCGAAAATATGTGTCATCAATTTGAGGAGAAAAATGAGCAGCAACTGGTTGAACCCAGTCATTAATATTGCTTTAACAGTTTTCAACTGAAATATTCAGAGCACATTTTCATATTTAGATAAAATACTCTGAAATTGGTTAATTGCATCCTATTCTTCAGCCATGGTCAAAAATCACTGTAACTAAGCATTTTAGTAGAAGAATCAAGCTGCATAATTCAAGTCTGGAAAACTGGATTTATGCATTCTGAAATGTCTAGATTTAATAAAAGAGGTATTTGAATACAAGTCAAAACAACAATGAAATTCCACAGCACTGGATTCAACACAGCGGTGGATTTTTTTGACAGATTTGCTCAACACATATTTTCTCAGTTCTGGGCAAAGATGCTGAAACAAGATGAATATTTGTTTTAGCTCTGTTCAAATTCAGAACAAAGATCAAAACGAGGCACAGGAGCATTTCAAATGAACGTCGTCATTCCTGAAATATAGCTCTGTTTTTTTTGTTTTTTTGTTTTGTTTTTTTCACAAAAAAAAGTTATTTCACCAATGCAACTTATTTAATTTGTATACTGTAAATGAGCAGAAAGCCCTGTAAAGCACTAAAACACCCAAATAAATTACTGAAACAATAGTCCAAATGTATTTGCTTGAATTCCATAATGATTATCATTCAGCTTTATCTATTCTCTGGATTCTCTTCTATATATAACTATCATCCAACATTTTTAAAGGTCAGCAAGAGTCAGAAACTTCAGCTGCAGTAAGAGTGAAAAAGAAGTCTTCATACCGCTCATTTCTCCATGAAGAAAGAGCTGACAAGCTTCACCTTCAATAACCTCCAACAAGCTTTGTGGAACATCCCATAGATCAAGAAGAATATCTTCAGGGAGAAAGAAATGGAAGGGAAAAAAACAATAGTTTGACAGTTCACAAGTATATGTAAGCAGCAATAGAAAACAGAACTGTACTGTTTTAAAATCAGATGCATTTACTTCATCCAATAAAGGTTAAACGGACATTTACTTCTTATTTTTTATGCATTACTGTTGCATCTACTTGCTGTTTTCTAAGTTACAGTTTACTTATTATATATATATTAGGGGTGTATTGATGCGATACATACCTTGATCTAAAATCTATGATACGATATGCATCGCAATATTTAAACCAACTATTTTGTATTTAACAAACCATCATTGGATTTTTTTTTTTTACTCTAAGTGATGGAGAGAACTAATCTTATAATGTTTCTCATTAAAATGTGAGTAAAGGTTCATTGTCTCCAAGTAAATATAACAAGACAAGGTAAAGAAGTTTCAGAAGTGAATAGGATCACAGTCACTCCAAGAAGACAATATATCTCAGTTACTCCACGACACGTACTGAGACAATATTTTATTGCTTTATATTGTGCAACAGCATATTCTTACACAATGGAATAAACCGCAATCAACCGCCACCTAGCCTCAGCTGCCGGCAATCAGCAAAACCAGATAAGAGAGGGAAGAGACCCAAGCCAGTTGAGCTTTGACCTCGCAACATTGCAGATGTTAACGGCTCTTCTCTCTCCCTCTAAACAGCAGCTGAGACCAAGGGGCACACTTTCCGGACACTCCTTCACTTCACTGCTACACAGGATCAGAGCACAGCCACCAAAGGGGAACGAGCACGAAGAAGTCACCATCACCGAAGAGCACTGTTTTTACATGTGAATAAAACCACCCTCCGGGCACTTTATTGCACAACTCCTTGTCGCGTGATTCTTCACCCCGTTACTATATAAAAACCACAGCATATTCGTACACACACACACACACACACACACACACATATATATATATATATATATATATATATATATATATATATATATATATATATATATATATATTTGTGAATTAATATATTTGTGCATTACATTTTTTTCTCAACACTTTTAATGTTTTTGGTAGAAAATAAAAACTGGTCATGTCAATTTGTGCAGTTAAAAAAATTGCAAAAGGTACTGGTCGGAATTGAATTTTAGAACAATTTCAGAATTGTTGAATAATACTGTAATGTACTGAAAAAATATTTGAAAAAAAAAGAAGCTGGGGTTGTATAAAAGAAATTTTATGTTATAATTATATGTTATACTAGACGCATAAACTGTTTTAAAGTTATAAAGAAATTAATATTAATATAATTATGAAAGTAAAATGCTCAAAAGACTTCTAAGGGTTAAGTGTTCATTTAAGCACTAGAAACTACTTAGCATGGTTTCCCATGTTTTTTACTCTGAATACACTTAAGGTTACACAATACCTCTGCACATTGGGGTGTAAATTATTTAATACAAATAAATAAATAAATAAATAAAGCATTCACAAACAAAGATTTTCTTTAACATTTAGGCTTGTGCTTCAATTTGGAAAAATATATATCAATATAAATTACAGCATTACCCTAATTCACAACCATAACAATAGCTAAAATACTGACACCTTTTGTAGTTTGAGATGCAGATGAGTCATAGTCTAATAGCAAAATAAAAGTCAAAGCTTGTTGATTAAGCTAGAGGGAATTTGAAAAAAGCCTTGAAATTTGGCTTAACGGGTTACATAGAGGGGGACTTAAATCCAATTTAGACACATTATGCAACTCATTTCAAAAGACTCTATATTAGAATATATTATTAAAACAGACTTGCAACCTAAACTAGGGTCATTATCAGCTCAATTTGAAAACTAATTAAAGCTTCTTACCCTTTCTTGACCTCATTTGCCTCATGAGTCACCAAAGTGTTGATATCAGCTTCTAAACCTTTCAGTGTCTGGAACATCCAAATCAGGGTCACCAGTGGTTACAGAGTAAGATATTTCATGAGCCTCTTTTGTGTGACTCTTCATTATTCGTCCAGACTTACTGCAGCTTGAAGCAAGCTCACAACTCCCCTTACTATTCATTCTTTTTGATAACAGCAATGAGTTACATAGCAGATACAGCCCGGTCCCTGTAGTCAGCACTAGAAACTAATGGCTGTCACAAAATCAACTGCTCTATGATCAAAAGACTCTGTAAATAAGGTTTGTCTGCAGAGGATTGTCTCTCTCTCTACATTAGTGGCAGGGTACAAAAGGTGCACCACAGAGTTGAGTGCTGAAGATCCAAGCTATTTCATCTCATCCTATGATCCAAGGAAAGTTCTGAAATCAAGGGGCAAACAACTGACAGCTCTGGCCATGGAATTACTGGACTTTTTGGTTGTAATTTAAAGTTGGAAAAAGGCTTGTTGCTGGGGTTTGAAGCAACCAGCAGTGTTTTATGTCAAGGATTCTGTTTAAAGTTCAGGACATCAATCCCTCTTTTAACAGAGTGATTATATGAAGTGTGTTTCAGGCTGTGACCTGGAAGAAATGTTAGAAAGCCTAATCAACGACAATGTTAATCACAATAAAAAAAATGCAATATGGATTTTATTTTGTATTTTTTTGTATAACCCAAACCAATAAAGGTCATGGGCAATGGTAAACTCTTCCTCTCAACCATTATCAGCTTATGGTCACAGTCAATCAGCATCCTATGAAGACAAAAGTCCTCAATGTCATCTGATTGAGTTTGCTTAAGATTATACATTAATAAAATGAAAATTACATTTAGAAATTCAAGATTAAATACATACATTTTACACAAAAGCAAATAGAAAATAATCCCCCAAAATGTTTTAATTTTCTAGTGAAAATGAAAATATTCCCTCAATTCACATGCACATGATTTTTTTTTTTTTTACTGTCACACCTGTTTCCCCTCTGATCATTTTCACCTCTCAGCTGCTCCTCGTTTTTTCCTTATTACCAGTACTATTTATTTCCTCCTTCTTCCCATTTTCCTTACTGGCGTATTAGTTCTCTCTACTGCTAGTACTCGAGACACTCAGTTCAGTTTGCTCTTCTCTTGTGTTATAGTTATTTTGGGCAAATCTTCCAGACAACCAGAAGACGGTGCTTCTGTTGTACTTCAGTTGATAAATTTTGTTACTCACTGCAATTGGGTCCTTCTCAGTCGCTTTCTCGACAGGAACCATGTGCTTTGTACATGAGATCACTGTTCTCAAATGGCTTTCACACTCACCAGATCTTAATCCAGTATAGGGCACCTGAGGAAACTCTTTGAGGAATGTTTCCAGTACCTTGTTGAATTCATGCAATGATGATTATGTTCGGAAGGTTAAAGTGAGACCAACCTGGGGGGTATTCCAGAAAGCAGGTTATGTGACATACCTGGGTATGTTTAAGGATAAGTTCGTGGATAACCTCAACTTTCGGTTCCAAAAACGGAGGTAACTTTCTGGGTATGTATGTAACCATAGCAACTGACTCTCTGAAGATAACCTGCTCGGGAGCAGGTTATGTTTCAGTGTAACTTCGTTTCAGAAGGTTGGTGAGCATGGCGTGCCCTTTTGATGAGGATCCTGTGGACGTAGAAGCACAAATTATACGCGGTTTTTTTTTCGTCGGGAGAGGGTTATAAGACCACATATTGATGTGTTTGCATACCCTAATGAATATTTGAAAGAGCGTTATCGTTTTTCAAAAGATTCGTTAGTTTATTTAACACGTCTTTTAAAACCGCATATCGCTAATGTGACAAACCGCAGTTCTGCGCTTAGCACAGAAAACATTCTGTGCATAGCACTTAGGTTTTTTGCGTCTGGACATTTTTGTACAGTGTGGGCGATTCAGAGCATGTGGGAAAGGCAACTGTGTGTAGAGCCGTTCGTACAGTATGTCTGGCACTTAAACAGTTCTTACCCACGTTTGTACAGTTCCCTGGCCATAAACCTCTGCTTGTTATTAAAGCGAATTCCACAGAGTGGCAGGTTTGTCCTTTGTAGTAAAATCTATGACGCATATTTAATATTTAGTCATATTATGTATATCTATACATGTATTAATTATTTTCGTAGTGATATAACATATTCAAAAGGCTGTATAAGTCATACTTCATTATTTTGTATTATAATAAAACGGGAGCCAATACCAAATTTGTAATTTAATACACTCACGCATTTACTCTGTCCGTTATTTTTTGCCAAGCCAACTCTCTTGCTTTAGCTGATGCAGCTGTATTGCTTCTTTTTAATATTATTGGCTTAAACTCCTCATAAGCGTGCATTAAAACCTTCAACTCCGCCTCTGTGAAATACGCCGCTCTCTTTTTTTCGCTTTGACTTTCCATGGTGACTCGTGAAATCGGCGATCCATTGAAAATGTCTTTATATATGCACCGTGCACGCGCATTAACTCTGGGTAACCAGTTGGAGGTTGATTAAACTTACTCTTCTCAGGTGTTTTGGAACCGACATACTCATGGTATGCCTGTTTAGGGTAAATCAACCCAGAGGTTATGATTTATCATATGGTAAGTTAACCAAGCTTTCTAAAATACCCCCCAGTTTCTATTGATAAAAAGCTGCATTCATCTTCCCATTAATTTTGACCTAGTTTCCTGTGCCTTTGGAGCTCACACAACCCCAAAACATCAGTGACCTACCTCTATGTTTCACAATGCCGATGGTGTTCCGCTCATGTCTCATCGCTAACAATAACTTTGTTCCAGAAGTTTAAAGGTTTGTCTATGAGCTGTTTGGCTTTAAGTAAGGAGCTATACTCTTCAAGTATCTCCTTTTTGTGCCCCTTTAAGCAGCCACAACACATTTGTCCAGAGAGCGCTGTTTTTCATACATAAATAAGTTATTTGTGGCAACTAGTGGTGTTGATTGATGAAAAAAATAAAAAATAATTGCATGGTCCTCCAAAAACAAATCACACAGCTTCGCGCGTAAATGTTGATGCCACTAGTTTTAACAGAACCCCTCACTTTCTACGTCTTAGAGTTAGATAACGGCTGATTGGCATTCCCAGCTCCTTGGAGATATTTTTTTAAATCCCTTTCCTGTTTCAACTATCTTCTGAGAGATTTTTTGACAGCTATTTTGCTTTCCGATTTCTCAGAATTCAGAAACGTTAGCGGATCACTGGATGAAAGAGGGAAGGGTCTATCAAGAGCCCAAATCTCAATAACCTTTTCTTCACAAACATTGATCACAAGCAAACAGGTCGAGGTGAGGATGGTTACTTTTACCACTTTTTCGTGTCAGTTTTTGTGCATGTTATCAGGCCAAAAATCACCAGGGTGCGTAAACCTTTGATCAGGGCGGGAAAAGGCTTCCTACAACCACTAACCATTTAGTGGAACAAATGCGTTTGCGTCATCATTCATATTCTCTGAAAAATACCAAAGTAATCACCCCCCAAAAAAACTTTTGAGCACAAGTGTAATGGAATATGAAAATAATTTTAAAGGACACTTTAATACTGAACGAGGCAAACAAGTAAAAAAAAAAAGTTTGGTGCTTTCAAGGATTGAGACGTCAAGGCAACGGGGAACTATTCTGGGAAAGTGCTGGTATACACAGAAAAATAAGGAGTGATCGACAAAGCACAAAGGAATAAATACATAAAACGCCTGATATAAATATGCAAGAGTGACTGAGCGTCAAATAAATAAATAAATAAATAGTTTCAAATAAATAAAAACAAGAGGAGAGACAAGGGGGTCAGTTCTGATGGGAGATGTAGGAGCTCTTACGGGACACCGAGCCCATCCTGTAACTGTGGGCTGTCCAGATACTGTCATAGTCCGAGTCCTCTGAAAGATCCGAGGTGACCTCAGGCTTGGAGATACTGCTCCGGCGGCCCAGAGAGTCCACGCTGGACTGATCCAGAACGTGGTTATGCATGAGATCAGTACCTTGCCATGCTGAGAGCCCATCCGTTCACGGGATCATATGAATGAAGGGAAGGGAGGGAGATTTGTAAGAGGAAGAAAAAGGGAGTAAAATGGGCCCGGCCAAAGATAATATGGTGCAACCAAACATAACCAGAGAGTTTTGGGGAGAAAAAGAGGGATCAGAATGTTTAAAATAAAAGTGATGAGTAAATGATGATTATGATGAGGAAAAAAGAGAGAAGATATAGTTATTAGGAATTCCAGAAAAACCTGGTGATCAAGAGAGAGAGAGAGAGAGTTGCTGTTCTATGTTAAACACGAGCTGAACGAAGGATCTCTCAGAGGTCTGCAGGGCAGAAGAGATCACTTACTTGAGTTCAGAGTCTGTCTTGTTTTAGCACTGGTGCAGTAGGCCTCGATCACTTTCAGAATCTGAGCGTCCTCCTCCAGAGCAACGGTACCTGAGAGGCACAGAGGTTACATCAGACTTGCGCAGCTTTTCCGGAAGCTCCCATGAATTCTTTACTTCATGCTCACTCACTTTTCCTCAGTGCAAACTCCTCTTCAGACGGCTTCCTCTCTGGCTTTCTCTTGGGCAGTAGCTTTTTCATAGTTTTGGGGCTTTTACTGAGGTCCTGGGGGGATAATGTGATTGGGCTAAGATTTAGGTAAAGAGTGGTGCAAGCACAACATTCAGTCACATGAAAAAAATGCAACCGTTGACAATTTGTGTATTTTGTAATATTTTTGTTATTTTAAGCGGCATTTTAATCGCAATGTTTACAACACTGAGAGATTACAGTAATATGATGACATTTTTCAAGATCTTCTGTAAATTTAATAAAGCAGAATGTATATTTTAACTGAGGACAAAATTAGGACCACCCTACCCCCTAATAGGTAGCGTTACGCCCTTTGGCTGAAATAGCTGCAGTGAGACTCTTCTATTCAAGTTCCCTCTGATGCACAGTAGAATTCTATTATAATGAGCTGGCCAGGGTCTGCTACAGCAAAGGAGCCCCAAACCATCACACTTCCACCTCCATGCTTTACGGTTGGTATGAGGGTTTTTTTTCTGAAGGCTTTATGCCAAACATGTCCATCTGTCCAAAGAGCATTGTTCCAGAAACTCCTGATCTTTGTCAACATTCTCTCTGGCAAACTTCAGTCTAGCCCTGATGTTTCCTCCGTAGACAACTCTCACGGAAGTTAAACTTGTCTTTTTCTAATCGAAGAGGCATGCACTTTCATGAGCCTTTTGTAGGTTCCTGGATTGCATTGTAGGGGTTTTTGGTGACCTCTCGCAGCCTGTTATTTGGATGAACTGGTTGGGACGACTAGACCTGGGCATATTGGCAATTGTTTTAAAAACCTTCCATTTTGCAGACATTGACTGATTTTAAAATCTTTAGAGATCTTTTTAATCACTTTCCAGACTCAAAGTCTGCAATAATTCTTTTTACTGAAGGACTCGGGCTCTCGCCATTGTGCTCACTTTCATACCAAAATAAATGTCTGAGGTTTGAACAGGGAAAATCATGTGCACTTGGTGTGATACAGTTGTGTGTGATTTGAGCCATTGGAAGTTCCCACAAATGTGAGGGTGCCCTGCTTTTTCCTCAGCTAGAGCATACATTGTGTATAATTACAAGTGCAGAAAGTCTTGCTTCAGTTTTGTTTCTTTGTATTACTTTAATCTTTCTGTATTGCTCATATTACAATTAAATGTCCATTTATTAAGATGGGTTACAAATGAACCAGATTCTCACAGGGTGACCTAATTATTTCTCACGACTGTATTTGCAGACATAACTGAAAGAATGTAGAAATGAAAAACATAAATGAGAAAATCTTTTCGACTGAATCTAAAAGCATGCAGCCCAGAAACAAAGAGGTTTCATGTCAACTAAAACTCAGAAGTTAATAAGCTTTCCTGTGGATTATTCAGTAAAGCATGGAGCTAGCAACACAAAGGTGGTGGGTTCAAACCCCGAGGACAAAGTGTGTCAATTCCTTGAAATGTAAGTCGCTTTGGATAAAAGCATCTGCCAAATGCTCCCCCCACGGGTTAAGGGTTCCGTTTTGTGATGTTTGAAAGATCTTCTTAATCATAAAAAAATCTGTGAGCAAAATACCTCTTTGTAGCAAAGAGCAGCTGAGGGCCTGAGTGGAGGAGCTGGACGCAAACAACTCAGGCTCCAAGGCTTCTGGGTTTTCGGAGGCTCTAGAGGGCCCCACATAATTGTGCTGTGAGGGGTCCCATGAGAGGAGGGATGAGGCAAGGTGTGGTAGGCAGGAGCAACAGTAAGGCCCCGGCTTTCTGCATGTCTTGATGGTGTCAGAGGGTGAGATGGGAGCTGTAGGAGAAATAGGTTTCAACATTTCATGGAGATTATTTGTCGTCACTGTGCAAGATGACTTTTGACTGAATTGGCTTCAGACTAATATTGAAGTTAATCGAGAAGAAAACTGATTGGCTGACAGTAGCGATGACATCATAACTGCACTTTTGAAGATGCTGTTCTATAAAAGATTTATTAGGTTGTTTTGGTGTTCGACAAGAAAAAAGCATTTGCTAAGTTCAATGTATTTAAAACTGCCATCACCGTTTTAGTCAGCGAATGATTGGAAAGAGCTCTCTTACAAAAGACATCTTGTATTCTCAAACTTTACATTCTTTAATGCTGCCCCCTAGAGGATGGATGATATTACATAATCAAATTCATCAAGATAGACCATGGAAAACCTTTTCAATTCAGTAGACAGTTTTACCATTGAATCAGGTTCCTTACATTGGGTTTTTAAAGGATATGTTTTATTTTGCGTGATATAACAGGTTACTTTACTAAACCCTGTTTGTAAACCCTGTTTAATAAAAAGTGAATCAGTTTGCATGTCAATCTTCTTTGACATTCTTGACCAGACATTATGTGGTTGCGATAATTATTTTCTCATTAGGTTTAAATAGTTTAACTGTTTTAAATCCTTAATGCTTCAGTATCTTTCCTGCTTGACTATTTTGTTTTTAAATTAAAGCCTGCGTGACTAGTCTCCCAGTTTTTGTGTACAGAGCGACCTGACATTTGTCATGACATTACCTTTGAACATTTAAACTGCTAACTCTACGTGTTTCTGTAAACGTGTGTTTCTCATCTATTAATTTGATTTGTCAATGTCTGGGATCAGCCCATCTTAGTATTGTATTTAAGACTGACTGCCATGCCCAAATGGTATGCAACCAACGCAACATCTTTGGGTTCGATCTGCTATCTAAAAACCATTGCAGGCATCCTGAATAAATACTTTGTGATTTTGTCAATTCATAATTCGACTCCTTGATATTTTTGCCTCATTTTCCACCACAATTAAAATATCACAATTATTGAGTGAGAGTGATGTTAAGTGGAAATGAATATATAGGTCATCTGTGACGTGACGTGATGGTGTGAACCCATGGACTCACTGTGTGACAGGGGACGGTGAGCGGTTTCATGCTGGGTGCAGCCATGGTGGTGTGCTTAGTCTGTCGGTTCAGATGCTCCAGCCAGTCCTTCAGATCCTGCTTGTTATTGCAGATAACCTTCAGGGTTTCAAACAAGCTTCCTGTTGAAGGAACGTTTAGTTGCTCAGTTAATGATTGACAACTCATGATGCTACTGAAAACAAACGAGGGAGCATGCTTTTACCAGACAGCTCAAAGGCATTTTTAGAACTCCCACAGTCTTCCAATTGGGTTACAGTCATCCCATTCAGAGGTAGCTTGCTCTGAAACAGAAAGATTTCAAAACTGATCGAGAAGGAGTAGACCAGATAACCTATCCCCTTCATCATCAGCGATTTCTTACCTGGTAGATGAAGCCACTCATCCTGGGACTGGCAGAGAGGATCAGCAAAACATGGGGGAATAGCAAAAGGTAGCGCTCGTGTTTCTCCTGAAAAATAATGTAAGTAAAACCAGATTTTTTTCCAATTTGTCATTTAGTGTTTTCTGTAGGTAACCGGGTGAGGAGTAAAAAAGTGGCTTCAAATATAACAAAACGAGGGGATGTTTTGTAGGGTGATGTACATGCTCCATTGTGGCTTACAATCAAGGAGCTCAGGCTTCGTTCAGACTGAAGACCAATGTGACGCAAAACTGATTTTTTGCCCATATGCAACCTGTACCCAACCAATCCTAGACCAGATACGTTTACAATTTTTTTAAAAGTGACCAGCGTCTGAAGAGCCAAGTCAGATTTATCCAATTTTTTCCTCATCAAGGATGCCTACATAGAAATGGAAAGTTAATCTGATTGTTTAGTGGGCGGAGGCCAAAAAAAAAACAACTAAAGAAAATCAACAATGTAGATAATATTCTCAAGTCTTTATGAGCTCCCCAAAAATGAACTTAGGAATACAAAAACATGCACAAACGATTGCACATACAAGGTCATGCATGTCTGTGATGAAACATGGTAGAAAGAACGAAAATGGCGTATTTCCAAAAAACTTTTGAAGTTTTTCAACCTCATCCTGAGGTTTAATTAAATTACTGTAGACACACTACTTCACATAACCATCTTCTTGGCAACTCCATCAATTGCTAGCTCAGGCCTATTACAACATTATAAAGAGAGAATAGTCAGTGGGCGTAAAATGGCAATTATCTCTTGTGCGTCTTACCTCACAACAAGGGTTGAGGACCATGGCCTGACTCATATACAGCACTGAACCCAGAGTCTTGATGTCCTCGCCCTCCCAAAGTCGAATAGTCTCAGACAGGATCTGAAGCTCCAGCTCCTTGCGCTTCCGCACCTCTTGACACTGTGCCTGTAACCACAACAACACAATATGATCAAGAAGCTGGTTGCCATGGGAATGCCACAGGACACGAGTCTACTGTAGCCAACTAACAAAGCTGTTACCACTCACAGAGAGATTCTTGAAAACAGTCATACATTTCTGAATTTCTGTCCTGTCTGGATGACCCTCCTGAAAAAGAGACAGAAAAAAACCACACATTAAAACCAGCCAGCAATGAACGTCTACAGAAACACTCCAGCTCCTGCTCTACCTCCATGTGTCTCTCCAGCTCCTTCAGTAACGTAGGGTATTTGTCCAGTCTCAGGAAGGGTTTGCTTAGGCCTGAGGTCAATGTCAGAATACCTGGTACAGATGCGCCTCTAGCTTCCATAAACTCTCCAAGTTCATCACTGGAGGCAAAGAAACAAGGTTGTTGAGGCACTGGAGAGGTTTTCTGTCAAATGAGGACATTGCACGGGACTGTACCTGTAATGGGTGAGAATACTGACTGCTGATGGGTGGTTGGAGCAGTAAGACATGTAAAGGGACCTCATCTGAGGCATGAGATTCAAGAAGAAACCGCCCACCTTCTGCTGTAGCTCCGGAAGCCTGAGTGATAGAATGGTGTGTTAAATAAAAGACTGGTTTTATTGTGTGGGAATTACATTGGAGCTCATTTGAAAAGATGTATTTTGTACTGGCAACCAGTTAAAGGTTAAGTCGCACTTTCTAACGCAATTCTTTTCATTATTATCATTCTCAAAAGGCATAAACTTTTGTACATCAAATTAAGAGTGAAATAATGCTAAATGTATTTTCTATTTTAGATCCCTCAAAGTAGCCACCTTTAGCTTTTCGGGCAATCTCATTGCCATCTCTCAATATGTTTCATGAGGTAGTCATTTCGTCTGCTTGATGGAGTTAGCAGAAGTCAGTTGAGGTACAAGAGACCAAGAGTCACCTCTCACATGAATGGCACAGAGTTCTAGCTCTACATGGAAGTGAATGTGGCATTAGGACCAAATATGGAGGGACCCATGCTAGGAATTTGTGTTCTGCATTTAACCCATCCAAGCAAACAGCAGTGAACAACTAGGGCTGGGCGGAAAACTGATTTTATCGATTAACTCGACTCTTTGTGTTTCCATACGAATGTTCGCAGCTCACCTTCGTGTTTGCCAGATATTAAAATACACAAAACAATGGGAGCAGTTTTAATTCAGTGACTCTACATCTTGCTCTCCGACGCAGATTGAGGTCAGTCTGCGGTGACATCTGTGGCACCGGTTTCGCGCACCTGTGCCACAAATCTAGGTTTCGCCATGTCGTTAGATTTACCTGCCACAGTGAATTCACGGATAAAGTATTGTAATTAACCTCCAAACCAAACATGTACGTTCCTTGTATGTTTACACGCTAATACAAGCTCTCAACAGTTTTAAAGAGAGTTGATGAACGATATTTGTTCACATTCGCACAGTGCAGTGTAATCGAGGGCGCCTTTAAGTGACATCCGTCCATTCCTTTTTATCAATAAAATAATTGTACACATTGTTTGTGTGTTTAATTTCAATTCAACAAAAAGGTGAAAACATTTTAGATCGTGAATGGATTTTTTTGGATGTTTCACCATGCCTTAGATCAAACACACCGTGATCAACCACCCAGAGTAGTGGGCATCCATAGATGTGGCACCAGGGGAAACCACAGCTCAAGGTCACCATAGTTGTGGTTGTTGAAGGTGGGAGAGAGTAACGCTTTGATACATCCCCCTACCTTCAACTCCCAATGGCACTGGGATCGAACCAGCAACCATCTGATCACTTAGATCTTATCCACAATATTAAAGCTGTTCAAATTAGACTGCAAAAGAAGCCCTTTATGGCTTTAAGGGATGCTAAATGAAGCTCATCGAGAATCTGCAAAGCAATAACCAAATGGTGGCTAATCTGAGGAATTCAAAACACAAACAAAAAAATATTGTTTTTTTTTTTGTTTAAATGAATGGTTTTGATGTACTCACAATCGCAAAGTAAGAATAAATATTGAAACCTTTCACTTTTTAGCAAATATCATTATATATTGTAAATGATTAAATGAATACATATGCTGCAAAAATGTATTAGGGAAATAAAGAGTGTAAAAACCGCAGATAAATTACAATATCAATATACTACTTTAAACACTTGAGACCACAAGTCCTTATCAAAGTAGAAGAAGGTATATTGAAATTCAATTTCATTACCAAGCAGAACAGAGTAAATAATCCCTCACATACTGCTGGTGTTAGGTTTATCATTTACAGAATAAAATATAAATTCATACATTGCAACGAACCACACAGTTATGAAACGTAAATGTAGTATGCAACAGCAGCAGCGCCAGCTACCACCATTTATTATGTTATATTTAAATAACTATATTTCATATAATTGGTGCAAATTTAATGTATCATATTTTCTCCAAACAATGCTTTTATTCTGGATAATACTTTTAATTTATTCGAAGTTTTTCCAAATGTGTTCAGAGATTAACCACTAGATGTCAGTTTGAACCTTACAAACCCTTAAACTCTTTTAATGGATCTCAGGTGTACATTACAACCAAGGTCTATTTTCATCATCTCACAGTAGAAACTTGATCTGTTCGACCGAGTCTCGGTTTCTTAAAGAGCTTCATCTGTAAATTACTTGGTGAGGTCCTCCAGTGCCTGGAGCAGAGTCTGCTGGAAAGTGCTGATCTCCTCTAGGTTCCCCAGAATGGCACTCACATCTGAGGAGCTCAATCTGTCAGAGACAAAGAGATGAGATAAGTTCATAAAGCTTTATTTGTCCTATAGTCGGGATATTGCATTAGCAATTGCAAAATTAGACATTTTAAATCAGATAAAAAATAAATAAAAAATAGGCCACATCGCCCAGCCCAACAAGTAACTAACACTTGTTTCACCTGATGTGTTTTACCTTCTCCCCCTTAACTTTCCCTTGAAGAATCTTCTTTACGGTTTAGTGGTGTTTTCCATGAACACACTGAGCTCAAGCATCTTCAAGTCGTTTTTGCTGTAACTTCAATACAAGACCAACTCATTTATCAACCAGTTTCTAATTTGCTGTGTCAAAAAAATGAAGATGGGCTTTTTTTTATTAATACCCTTTGTTTTTTTGCATGTTGCTGTTTGCTTTCCTGTTTTATGGCTGATATGAAATAGCTCTTGAATGAACAAAGGGCTCTGGTGTAATTATGCAAAAATAAATAAATAAAAATCAGCATCGACAGCCTGCACTGGAGCCCTTTGTTTATTGAAGAGGCATAAAGGTCATGATCACACGGACATGATTACCATTAAAAATAGCAGTTTTCTTACAAAAAAATACAAAAAAACAACAACAACAACAGTATTTTAATAAAACCATGAAGCGCTGTAAAGATTATCCAGTTTCAGTGAGTGGTAATATGATTCCAAAGTTATTTTGACCAACCAGAAGCCTCACAATACAAAAAAAATAAACTCCACCAACTCATTTAAGTCAATGGGAAAAAGCAAACTTGACTAAAATGATTTCTCTTCCATGACGTTATCTAAAAATAAATCATTGTAACAACTGTCTGTAGTTATCTGTACTGTCTAAAAAATGTATTTCTTGTTTTAAATTTGTCAGCTAAACTACAGCGTACGAACTGTGGCTGTCACGTCATGAGAGGGAAACGTGACTGATGCCAAGAAGCCTGCATTAAATTCTTATTAAGACTTTTAAAATGAGTTGCACCAATTTTACTAACTGGCATCCATTGATGGGGTGTTTATCCCACCTCTAGATTGTGTAATTTGGTCCGGACCTCTGGAACATTTGATATATTGTTGAAACTGTCTGCAGTAACTGTAATGCCAATCTTCTATACTCTGATTGGCTGGCCTGTAAACCAATCACAACCTTCTCTCAGCTGAAGCAGATGCGAAAAGTTTTTTTTAATTCACAGTATAGTGTTACAAGAGGAAAGGTAGAAAAAAAACCAACCAACTTAGCTTGTAGATAAGAATAAACAGAACAGGACTTATTTGGCACAGATAGGTGTTTTTTTTTCACTACAGTCTTGATTCCACATTCCGTCAGTCATTTTATCATATTTTCTATCCTTTCACGACACGACACGACACGACAATATGTAGTGCGTAAAACTTTTTTATTTCTTTTGTACTGTATTTACATTACATTATCTTTTTATGTTTTGTTTTCTCTATATTTCTCTTGTTCAGCTGAGCGCGATTGTAAAATTCAAAAACAATTTTTTTTTTTTTATTCTAATTTCCACAGGTTGTGACTGGTTTACAGGCGGGGTCTTCCAGAGAGGAGTGTTCTATATTCTGATTGGCTGGAATTGGGGCAGTTTGTAACAGTGGTTTGTTTTGAGGGAGCGCATGAACGACGGCACACACACACACACACACACACACACACACAAACAAACAAACATATTGTATGCTCATAACTGATTTTTGCCCACTAAGAAGCACATTTTTCTTTGAAAGAAGAACATTTTATTCACAAAACATAGTTTTTTTACTCTGAAAATAAAACATTTTGCTCTCAGAATTGTGGGATTAACTTAAGTCATGTGAGAACCTCTACACATGTACAAAATTGGTTCTGTGTTTACATCTCGAAACCATGGCAAAATCATACGGAAAGATCTCCTTTTCAGAATAACCATTATCATTTGGAGAGAGTCAACGACAATATACAAGGCTGTTACCTTTCAGTCATCTGCAGAGGTCTCAAGTAGCTGGTCCAGAGGTTTTGCAGCTCCTTTGAATACTCTGTTTCTGTTTCTAAAATGTTCTGTAGCACCTGAAAACAGACACATTTTAAATCCCAACGAAAGAAAGTAAAGTCTCCTCAGTCACAAATCAGGATTACCGTTCATGTAAAGAACCTTCCATATGAATAATATCTTTAATAAATAATTAAGAAAAGCTTCTTTACAACACTGAATCTCAGCTTACCAAGTTATAGTAGGTTTTGCTGATGGCAGTGGTGTCAAACCCTTTTGGAGGGCTTTTAAGATTTCCAGACTTGGGAGACACTTGTTTATCTGCGAGAACACAGTGTTTCAGTAACACGGACGATGAGAAATATGTGGCTTAATATTAAAGATGGCCAACACATACCACTTCCTTTGACCTCTCTGACGTAATTGCTAGGAAACCAGCCTGTTTTGCCATTGAGGGCTCCTTCCCACCAACCCCCATCCTCTGTGCGCACAACGTTGATGATGTCACCTTTGCTGAACGAAAGCTCATCCTCGTTGGTCTGCTGGAAGTTGAAGCGAGCTTTTACCACCAACTGAGCATTGCTGTTCTCCGTCATGTCCTATGACAGAGAAAGTACTTGTGTTTCTACTGGGTTAAGCATTTGAACTAGTTAAAACAAACCCATTTGAATGGTTTAAAGACCGCAACTTTGGGCAACAAGTTCTTTTACCAACTTAATAACTACAAACAAAGCAACTGTGCATTGTGTATCTTTAGCTATCTATAAAACATTGAACAAACAACAGGTTAGAAAATCTCAACCGGTCATTATTAACCAATTGTTCACAGAAACACGTATGAATGTTCTACTAGTGGTTTTTAGTCAATACAATATTTACATTGGTTCACTTCCAATTTATATTTCACAAGTATCATCAGGGGCAGCACAGTGGCGCAGTGGGTAGCAGAAGGTTGTCGGTTCAAGGCTCGCCGGTGACCTTCCTGGAAGGAGTTTGCATGTTCTCCCTGTGCTTGCGTGGGTTTCCTCCGGGTACTTCGGTTTCCCCCACAATCCCAAAAACATGCGGTTAGGTTAATTGACTAATCTAAAATACCCCTTAGGTGTGCATGTGTGTGTGTGTGAATGTTGCCCTGCGATGGACTGGCGAACTGTCCAGGGTGTACCCCCGCCTCTCGCCCAATGTGTGCCGGAGATAGGCACCGGCAGACCCCCGTGACCCCGAAAGGGAATAAGCGGGAATGGAAAATGAATGAATGAATGAAGTATCATCAGGCACGATTTTAAAGTGACAAACAATGACATTATTTTAACCAATATTTGTTAGTGACCCCTTTTACATCAAAGACATAATTTTGCTGTGCGAAAAGGCGTTAATGTAACTTTTTCGCTCCCAGGTTGATTTTCCCAGCAGTCGCAAGTGACTGAAAAAAGCCAATCACAGAGCAGCTTTGATCCTTAAGCTATGATTAGATTAAATGAATGACGTAGGCACCGAATAACCAATCACAATGAACATGGATAGAGCGAGATCCTTTTATTACTCTGCGGAGGAACAAGAGATTATAGTTCGAAAATATGATGAGTTTTTAAACATATTTTGTCTCATAGTAATACTGTGGCTACTGTAATGCCAGACAAAGATAGCGAGTTTTTCCATGACTTCTCCTGGAAATGCATTTAATGTGAACCATTCACAACACAGATTTTTTTACGTTTCCAGAAATCTCTAAGAAACGCACCAAACTTTTAGCCAAAAATCCAAAGGTTTAACGTCTGAGGCTAAGACTATTAGAGAAAATGTTACATAAACTGTGCTTAAACTGACGAAGATCTAACTCAAATTGTAAACTGGTCAAAATTTAAGAGAAACCCCATTTTTAGCAAAACTGGTCCCCACAGTAACAACTATTTCCCAAATTTTCCATATCTGAAACAAACAAGCCCAATCATTCCAGATCTTGGATTCAATTATTGTATGTTAACTTTACCCAGAGTTCTGTTACTAGCTCATTTCACCCAGAAGAAGAACAAAGACCCAAAGACACAGGGGTGTACAATGTTCACATGTAAACAAAAAAATTCCATCATGCAGAGATCTGCCAAGATTGGTCGAGAGGTCTCAGACCAATGTTACTCACAAGGCTGCGAAACTGGTTATGGAGCAATTTGGAAGATCTTCCCAGTGAAGACTGGGAGGCCAGAGATTCAAACGACTTGATCCGGTGTGCCGAAGAGTGACGAGTACACACCGAGTCACTGCCGATGCCAATATCTGCAGCAACACAGAGAACACATGAGGGAAATAGCATCTGCAGACTAAGACAACCTTGTGATACGGAGACAACTTTTTATGGTAAGTATATTTTGAGAAAATGGATTACCCGCAGTCACTTTATTGAGGGCAACTAGAGTGGTTAGGACTCTGCTGAAATTGTGGGCCTGAAGCAGGTCAGCAGCCTCAAATGGCTATAGAGAAAGAGAGCAACAGAATGTTAAAGCAACATTTTGAATCTAGACCACCTAAATGCCAGCTATAGCCATGAGAACCATGTGCTCTATTCTAAGTACATTTTGCAATGGTGCATCAATCACATTTATCTTGGTCAGTTCCAATCTCTGATAGGTGTGATTCGCAGAATAAAATACCCAAGCAAAGCCCTTAGAGTTTAGCACAATCAGAAACTAGTCCAGTACTTGTTCCCTAATCTATTTCTACAGAAAATAAATAATTGCATTTCACAACTGATCAAAAACTCCTAAATTAGATAAACTTAGAGATAAAATCCAGAAACACACAACCAGGAATAAATACATGTATTGGGTATTCAATGGCAATATCCTAATTATAATTGAAGCCCCTTGGAACATTATTCAAAAATGGTGACTATCATCCCCCAGTTAAGCGGACGGTGGACAGGCCATATAAAAGACATTGAGTAGGGTTAGCAGGTTCAAATCCCAAACTTGGCCTATTTCTCTCTACCCACATCTCTTGATACTGTCCTAAACGTTTTAATTAAAGATTAGATAAGATGGACTTTATTAATCCCACAATGGGGAAATTCTGTTTGTACAGCAGCATAAGGACAATTACACCAACAACAACAAACAGCAGGATCCATGGGATCGAGAAGTCAAACATATAGGCCTTAAGTACTGAAAAGGTTTCAATTGAAAAGTAATAATAATAAAAATAGAAATTTAGTGTGTAAAAACAAAAACAAAATATTGCACATAATCTTAAGAAAACAAAAAGGATTGTTTTGAAAAATATTGCACATAATATACATAGTCATGTGACCTGAGAAATGCAAAAATGGCACAAAAAATAATATGAAAAAAGATGGTGACTGGCAAGTCATCTGTGCTAGATTTTCTTGGAAGAGAAACATTAATGTAACTGGATATTTACAACCGAGAAGAATCCTGCTCCACTAGCTTTTGGAGCAGGATTCTTCTCTGAGCGCTCTTCATCTTCGGACACAGGGTTCACTGAGTAGTAAAACTCAGCACTTTATCCTCCCTATTGTGACAGGTTCATACTGTTAAGGCAGTGTCATGGTATTGTTGACTTTGTATGAAAAAATGTGTACAGACCATAAATTAGGTTGCAATACCACAATAAAACAGGCTCCATCATATCCATCGCATGCATTTCTCTATGAAAGCATCTCTGGCTCAATCCAGGTAGCGCGGCGCAAACACTTCGGATCAGCCAATAAAAACTGTTGCTCCACGCAATCCTTCTCTCTGATTGGTCTTGGCATAATGAAGTCTTTTCTTTGGTGGCTTAATCTACCGTTCTAGAGTATAACAGTGTTTAATAATCTTTGGTTAATGACAAAATGTTCAGAACTAAAGCCCATTTGCCCAGGTCAGGTGATGCCACTGTGGACGTGTGGATTTGCATCTGATTCCGGGTCAGATTCTAGCTCGTAGAGGAAAGGATGTATAAGGTTTCCTCCAAATGCCGTTACAGTGTCTATCAATGTTGATCGCTCAATATTGAAGATGCTCGTAAATTTAATTAATCACTCTAGTCTCCCTCACATCTACATTGACCATCACATAGTATCTTTGCATACTGGCCCTGAATATGCAAATAGATGAATAGATGAGTAGCTGGGGAGTGGTTACAAAGTTTTCCGAATTAAAATCTTAGCCCATTTCCGGAATAAGCCAAGGCTAGAGAATGAAAAGATTGAATGTGGTTTTAATTAAAAGTAAAATAATCACATTTTCCATACAATTAGACTGATGTGAACAACCTATTATTAAAACAATGTCATGCCCCCTATTTCTGACATACATTCATGCACGAACAAAACAGAGCCCATCATGAATGACCACCACTGCCAATATTGTACCGAGTAAATATGAAGTTAATTCTTTCATAAACCATAATTACAGTCCCAGAAATCTGTTATTGAACAACCCAGTTCATATTAAGGAACAACCACACCCTACTAAAGAATTGCCAGCTCATTAATTTCAAGGAAAAGATTCCGAAATTAATTTATTTAGATGATAGTCAAAATGAACTAGTGGAGTGTTAGCACAGACCAAGAAACTCTTTATAGAATGAATCAGTCGTCATTCAGTAGTCACTCTACGTGCCATTTGTCGCAAATGATTCTTCCTATATGAAGAGAGAAATCTGATTCACTCTGCTCTGGGTGATTTATCCTGTGTTGCTCTTTGGTTGTATTTTACCGTTTTGATTGACAGTTATGTGTTACTCAGTGAACGGACAGTGGCTGTGTGCTTGGATAGGCTGTACCTTCCGCTCTGATTACCGTTTATGCCCGGAGAGAAGCAAAAACACGAGTGTGTGGATGTTTGGAAGTACATGCCACATCCTCTTTAGAGCTTTGCAGTTTAAAGCAACACTTCCTCCAGTTTTCAAAGATGAAATAAACACACTTGAAACTTCCAATAATTAGTTTTTATGACATTTAGTCTTCGATCAATTGCAGAAAATGAGAGCACTTTAATAGACTGTGTTGATATCAGTCAAATGAACAACGTTTAAAAACACATTGTTCAACAATTTTACAAGCAGAAATACACAGTAAAATCCTAAGAGTTAAATTAACTCTACTCAGAGTGTATTTGGTCCCACTCTATATAGAGTTAAACCAACTCTGAAGGAGAGTTGTTTAGATAAGTCTATTTGAACTAAACAGTCTGTTTTTGTCTGTTTTTACTCTTTCTGGAGTGGACTTGGTCCCTCTCTGAATAGTTAATATTTAGTTTGCATTTTCCAAGCAGATTTGGAAAAACATGAAGAAAATAGATTATTAAATTACTCTTTCTCAGAGTCGGTTTAACTCTATATAGAGTGGGACCAAATATACTCCGAGTAGAGTTAAATTAACTCTTAGGATTTTACTGTGTAGAGAGAGCTTTATTTTTTTTATCTAAAGTATAATTTAGTGATAACTTTTGCAACAAAACTGAAACCTTAACAATTGGGTGGAAATTAGCTAGGTTTATTTGCAATATTTTTAAGGTACAATGATATTTGTTTATTAATATAGAAAATTTAGCACTAAGCCAAAATGTATTTAAAAAGCACTGGACAACAATCAAGAGAATGCAAACTCAAACTTTGTTTGGAAAACTAGCCTGATCTGAATACTTTTAGCACTTTAATTATTTTTATACATTTTTAACAACAAAAAATGTTTTTTTTTTGTTGTTAACATCTGCTGGATGCATCTTTCCGTGGCGCTACAAACATACAAAAATAATAAACCAAAACAAAATGCATTTCATTCTGAAACATCTGACCAACAATCAAATTCAGTGAACAACATCAGGCTCTTGATTGAACTACCTAGAAGCGTGCGTCAAAAACAGTGCGTTCACTGAACAAATGCACAACCACGTTTTCACTGATTTGAATCATATTTTCAGTTTTTACGTGACATTAGGTTCAAATGTTGTTGTTTTAATACTAAAGCATAAAAGACGCTTGATGAAAGCAAACAACATAACTACACCCAGTACAATGCTAACTCCTAAACCAAACCAGAAGCAGGTTTGCATGAATCAAAGCATTAATCTTAATTTTTCCTGAACATGTGGTCAGCCTTTTCAACATCATTCATTCAAGATTCTCCATATGTGACATGGGCCTCAACCTCGCACCATCTAGATGCACTTGACAACACATCACCGTCACCATCAACCATCTGCTCCTTAATTAATGCGCATTGATCAAAATCTAACCATGCCTTTGTAAATCTTGCTCTACACATTCATGTCCAGACTCCAGACTGCAATATAACCAAAATGCCTATGGGCCTATAGGATAAAATAATTATGAACTCTTTCACATTTCAATTGACCAATAACTAATTGACTTTCCAAAAAAAATATTGGGTATAGTTGATGGCATGAAGCTAAAATGTCTGTCCCTACGTAACAGCTGAGAATTGTACTCTAAGATAAATGTGCTACAATACTGTTAAAGAAACAGGAGTCCAAGTAATTGTTACAAATCTTCTAATTCAAGTAAAGACTTTTAATTTGTGTAATATATACATTCTCTCTGTAGAAAATACTAATTGAAGATAATTATTAATCATCTTAATTATTACATCTGTGTTAACATACTAGTGTATAACTAAATATATATTCCTCTAAATATTATATATAATTGTAAATACAACTGCAAATATATATATTACACACACACACATCAAAATAATATTTATACATTTGAAAATTACAATATTCATAGATATATGAGCCAAAGTCAAACGTTGTAACTGAGGTAACGTTATACAATATTTTTTTTATATTGTACCCTTTGAAATAAAATACACAAATATAGGATTATAAAAGCTTCTTAGTTGTTGATTAAATCAAACTAAGAAGATGTTTTAGCCTAGTTATGTACCACTTTATCTTTTTCTCAAAATGTTCCATATAATTGGGTGCAATGATCAATATACTTGAAATTTGGATGAAATAAGCGTCTCAAACTCATTTTCGTATAAAATTGACTTTTATCATAAATCTACGAAGCAATAGAGGCTTGAGGTTTGAGTTAGTTACTCAAACATAACAAGAGCAGTAATGTTAAGTTACATGAATGGACAAAGCAGCTATTCATCCATCACACTCATCATCCAGTAAAGAATTGCGAATAAAATCTAAATATGCCCTTTGAAATAAGAAAAAAAATTCAAACCAACAAAATCGAGCAAAATTTATACTTAAACAGCTTTTGTCCCATCAGACTGACAATGAACCAAAGGGAAGAAAGAGCACGATCTCCTGCACATTGGTACCGAGCCTCTCTCGTGTCCCCTGCACATCTCTTTGTCGATTGTTTTCATTGCAGAGGAAATGCTACACACCAGTGAAGATAAAGAAACAAAACATAGTAAAAAAAAACAACAACTTACCTCGACGCGAAACACTACGCAGCCCTTCAGAAACTCCGTGATGTTGATCAAGCACTCGCTGTCGTTCTTGGGCTCTTGAATAATCTGAAGGGGGCAAGAGCAAATGGAGATTGAGGTCTGAGGGTGTAGGACTGTCTCGAGTATCCAGCTTGAGAGCAGAACACGAGCTGCTCACAGAGAAGACGCTATCATCGCCTCGGCAAACACATCGCGAGCTCGCGGTTCTGACTGCAGCACTGTGGAAGTGGACAGCAAGAGGCGGAAGTGACGTATGCGTATAATAGATGCCGAAGACGACAATGGGGGATGTGGACGAGGACAACACACCCCTTTTCGTTTTTTTCGGACAAATTAGGTATTTTGAGTGATACCCGCTAGTGTATTAGAGTTTAATATACTCCCGTTTAAAATCGATGTACAATAGCATTTACAGCTGCCTCTTTAATGACCATCTGCCATCTGATGTTAACGCTGAGTAATTTATTGACAAAATCAACGGCTCATATTATAACCTAGGCTTGCTCAAAAATGTTTACACAACGCAATGTACTCCTAAAGTGTTCACTTTCTTCCCGTTTCGGATGTTATTATACCACCCTTAATGGGATGGTAAGTTTGCAATCAAAACAAAAATTGAACCAGGAGATAACCGCGCCACCTACTGGCGGCCATCGTTAGGACCACATGTGTAAATTATGGATAAACAGAAAACATTCCATATGTTGGGATTACACTTGGTTTTAGTAAAATGTTAATGGTATGACACTTTAAGAAACAATCAGTTCTTCTGAAAGGGACGGCTTTAATGGGTTGTTTAATTTTTAATAATAACCAAGGATCCTACTGTACATGGAAGGAGTAGGCACCTACTCATGCAAATATATGGGTTGATGGTATTTTTGTAATAGTTTCTTCAGTTTTTTTAAATATTAATATTGCTGACAATGAGTACACTTATTTTACTGATAGCGGCAAAAAAACTTTAATTAATTGTGGTTTTGAGGGGAACTATAGTGAGGTCAATAAGTATTTGATCACCCTGTGACTTTGCAAGTTCTCCTACATAGAAATCATGGAGGGGTCTAGAGTTTTCAGCATAGGTGCATTTTCGCTCCGAGAGGCAAAATCTAAAAAGAAAAAAAAATAATAATTTATCTGTAAATTATTGTGTTAAATATTTTGCTGTCGTTGATCAATGTAGTCAAAATGTGTAATATTTGGTTCAGAAGCCTTTGTTAACAATTACAGAGGTTTATGGTTCCTGTAGTTCTTCACCTGGTTTGCACACAAAGCACACAGTAAATTTATCCGTTTCAATCCAACAGTTCTCAGATCATATATGGTCCCAATCTATCGGGTGTAAAAAGTTGATTTTTGAGAGCATTTCGAAGTGCTAAAAAATAACACTTAGGGCATAGGGTGTTACACTTCTCCATCACCAGACAAAATGGCATCATCTCTCCTTGAGACAGAAGTTGTGGGCGGAGTCATGATTTTTGCACACTTTATTTTGCACTTTCAGGCATAAATGTAAAACCATATAATTTTACACCCATAATCTACACCGGCAAAGTGTACTTTTTTGCACAGTGTATTGTTAATCCAACACCATCTTTTTTACACTGGTGATTTTACACCCGATAGCTTGGTACCATATATGATCTGAGTGGTGTTGGATTGACACTGCTAAATTTACTGTGCAGGAGGGATTTTGGCCCACTCCTCCTTACAGATCTCCACACAGAGTTATAGATATGTTGGCCTTTTGCTTTTATTTTGATAGTAAGTATTATGAAAAGAAGAGAAGCATACATGTCCAGCAACACCGTCCACTATATCACCGGGCTGGACGCTACTTAGACTGTTGACTGACTGTGGGATGCACAAGTGTCTTTATGACAGCTAAAGCCCTCAAAACCAATGTTTTATCTGCAAATCCTGACCCATGAATGAAAAAAAATGTGAATAGAGATAGCCAGTTATTATACATTTCTTTTAGATGTAAAGTTAAAGTATTGACACTTTCAATGGATGAAAGTGGAACATTGGGTGCAAATACAGGTGTTCTTTGTCTGAAAATGGAAATATTTTGTTGAAGATAGCATCCCAAGACCATGTGAAAAGAGAGGATTCTTTTCTTTTGGAGCTTCACAAGACACAATCCTTGATCCTGAACAATTCTGAGAAATGTTCCAATCACTACTCTATCCACATTTCATGGAATCAAGCATCTAGTCATCCAGACTGCATTTGTTAAGGAATAAGTCTCTCTCCGAGAGACTTATTGAATTACAGTGTGGTGTGGTTTCCTCACTACAAAATAGTTCACAGTTGACTAGCTGTTGTACCATAACCAGTGGAAGAGATGTGGAGACCCAGGGTCCATGGCAGATCAGGGTCACCTGATGAGGCACATAGTGTTCAGAGGTTGTCAGCTATCTGCACAGTCAATTTTCTAACCCCATGTTGCCTTTAAATTAGCATAAGAAAAATGTACTGATAAGAATGGAATTGGTTCACATGCTTGAGAAGATGCCCCTAGTGAAAATCTTTCCATCACTGAACTCTTGAACAGTGAGGAGATGTTCTCTATATGATGGATTATTACGTCTGTGTTTTACGGTATCTTGGGGGTTTATTTCTGTACTGTCCCAGCTGTGTTTTTTGCTGGTGGGGTATTATGACGTGAGGTTGTTTTTCAGCATCTGAGCTTTGCCACTTTTGTAACGGCTCAACTTGGCATGCTTTGCGGGACTATTCCATTGTGTTCGGTATCCTTTAACTGTACTTTTTCGTACCAATTTTGACGATGTTCCAAAAGCAGGCTTAGTTGGGCCAATGTGATTATTTCTATATGCACCATTGGAACACAAAAACCTGTTAAATCAATTTAGCTTCATAATTGCAAGCAAACAATTATACCATTACTTTTTAAAAGAAAAATGACTCAACCAAGGAGGTGCAGACCTTCCTTTCTATGATCGCAGAAGACCCTATCCAACTCAATGGTGCCTAGAGAAGTGAAAATTGATAGATCTACTTTGATCTACTCATCTACTTTGGTGGAAACACAAAGGCGAACTGTGCTGACTAGAGGTATGTCTTACTGCCTTTACACACTGATCCTAATTGAGAATCAAATGACTCTTCAGAATGGTGCAATAGTGTTCCTTGCCTGAAGTTGGTGTTTACGGTACAGCAGATGCACTCCACGCCACACGGGGGAAAAGGATAGAAGAAGACGATGATTGTAAAGAAATTAAAGAACACATAGACAAAAATCATAGATGTCGAACGGTTTATACTGTTGGTGGCTGATCACAGGGAGCTGTTTGACAAAAATGTGTAGAAAAGAGGATTTGTAGAGCGCTATTCCTTTCCTGTTTCCTGTAAAAAGAGTGCCACCGAGCAGCTCTTTTTTACCAAACTCAGCTTTCATTGGTCGCTCATCTTGCGAAAACAGATCTGATATGGCAGTTTGAAACTCTTTGTTGCCACCATTTACTGTCACACACAATTTTGAACCAGAAATTTGGATTGTGTGTAGAGGCCTTTACAAATACAAGTCATACTGCTACTAGTGGAATAGCAGCTTAGTTCCTTCATGCTTCAGAATACCAAGAGGTCTGGGACAATTCCTTGCTCTGATCTTTGTGGCAAAAGTTTGAGGATGACCCCATTCTGGTCCAACATGACTGTGCACAAAGCAAAATCTATTAAGATCCGGATAATTAAATAAGTTGTGGAAGAGCTTGCACAGCCTGCACCCACTATTGACTTCATAATTCTGGAAGATTTAAGGTTTAATTTCCAATTAACACTAAACCATTTGTCAAGCTTTCCCATAAGCGTTGAACCTATTCAAATTCAGGGCTAGATGTATGTCATCAACCCAATAGTTTAAAAAGCTTCTAAAAGCAGATGAGGAAGAACTTTTCCAATATTACCGGTACTCCCAATGGCTAATTTAACAGTTTGGGTCCTGTAAACTATTTTTTTAGATTGATATCTTGTATTTTGTAACATCTCTCACAGTCAAATTACTGTCGGTACTACAGCATCCTCCTTTGCAGAGTCATCCTCCTAAGAGCTGACACAATGCTTCTGGAATCTGATACTTGAACCAAACACTTATGTTTATTTGAGTGTTTCAGCGAATAGATCTGTCATGTTGATGCCAAACAAAATCCACTTTAATGTTCTCTTTTCACTTTAAATATGCAAACATTAGGGTTTTACTTCCATGTATGCCATAAGCACCCCATTGTTATGATCACAGAGAAATTTGATAAGCAAACTAGAAGGAGCTTCAGAAGAGATTATAGCTCTCATAGACTATATGTCACTATCAGAGCTGACCCTGAACATGACTATTCCTCAACACACTCCCGCTGTAGAAAACACCATCCAAGAAGGACACAATCCTGTCATTATTTATGGATGAGATCAGCTGCTTTAGAAAACATGCCGCGTATCCTTGTACCTGGGCTGTTATTTGATGTCTTGTACAAAAAAAAACACAATTCCCTGTAAGAAATGTTGTCATTTTTCACTGTAAAAATTGAGAACGAAAAGTTATTTCATTTACAAAAGATAAAAGTGTTGAAACTAAATAAAAATTCACAAATCCCCCAAAAAAGATAAAAGTCAAAACAATGTAAACCTTATACACTGTTCCAACACTTTTTGTGCCCTTTTGCCTTTGAAATATACAGCCCATCTCACAGGTCTTGTATACTTCCAAGAGTTATCCCTTATTTTCACCATTAGATGAGACTGATGTAAAACAAAACGAAATCCTGAATCTCACATTTTAATACCTTGCAAAGTTATGCGTCACCCTTGTTTCCCTAAAAGCAAAAATATCAAAGCTAATAACCTTTTGGAATTAAAATTATACTAGTGGTGGGTCGGGTCATTCCTTCTTATTTCAAAACAGCCGGTGTGATTTGGGCACACACCGGTGCATGCACAGACTTCTAAGGGTGAAGATGTTGTGAAACAACTGATGTCACATGGCCTTTTATCTTGAATCTTTTTTCTATCGTAAACATTGGACTCAAGATGCACAGCTACAAATTGATAATGCTAAGCTTATGAGGAGAGATTTATGCGCTTATCCTATTAGGTTACCATAGAGGTGAACATTCACAGCCGTAAAGCTTCCATATGCACTGGGTTAATGTGAAATATGCCAGTGAAATGTGAAGCTTGTGCTTAGTAAAGCCTCACAATAAACCCGTCGAGTGCCAGTGTTGTTGCCTGGAGCAACAGCAGCACGGGCGCGCACTCGACGCCTCGACCTGCTGCTGCCGCATGAGCGCCTTTAGATTCATACACGGGATTAAACAGCTGTTGTGACCTAAAAACATACCCTGCACTGGTCACTTATCTGCTAAAGCACATCAACGGGTATATTATGTGAAGATTACATGAGCGCGGTGCGCTTAGAGATGGATGCGCGCTTACTTTCTCAGTGGTGCCTGGACGCAGCCGCTCCAGCAACCTGCACAGGACGACCCCATCCTTTAGCGACGCCTGTAGAAATCCATCAGGGTCCGAGATCCTCTTTTTAGGTGATTCCAAAACCCCGAGAGTAATGAGCCAGGTCACTGTTTGTTCCGCCGGATTCATGGCTAGAGCAGCAAGGTCGAAGCGCACGGTGTTGAGGTTTTGAACAAGCTCAAATGTATCAGACGCTCAGCTGGGCACCATCTTCGTTAAGGCTGTTTTTAGGGATGGCGCATTGTATGGCGCTCCGTAGACACGAGCAATGCTATCGCTTCGCTCCCATTTCCTCTAATACGGCAAGCTGTCAAACGCCTTTCTCTGGAGCCAGCGAGCGAGCGCACTAAAGCTGCGTCTTCCGGCAGATGACATCACAGCGCAGACCGTATGCGACCAGTCGACTTCATGTCCTGCATTAATGCATGTGTGCAGGGCTCTGCAGAGCTTCACCTGCTCCTTGTGTGTGCTTCTTGTCCAAACGCACAAGAAAAATTAATTGTGCACAACATGATACAGTTCAGAAGAGCTGGAACGCTTTGGGGGAAATGGCTCCATGAATATGCATCATTTCCCAAAATAAATGTTCCAGATTAATTTCCCATTGGAATATGTTGTAGTTCCAGTTTGGTCCAAAGAGTGGCGTCCTACACAGTTTTTGGTCTTCAAAGCTTCCTCTTTTCTTGCTTTATTTTCAAAGGCACCGAGATAAACTCAACACATGAATACTGGCCAAAAATAACAATGAATTATTTGAGTTGACAATGAAAAAAGCAGGCGAACCTCTCCTAATCTTTACTTTCAAACCTTTAAAACACAAGCCATTGTACTTCCAAGTGTTAAACCCTATCTTTCCACCACTAGATGGCACTGATAGTCCAGATTCGGGGTCAGTAAGATGAAACTGAAAGATGATCACGTATTTTCTCACTTTTTAATTTCAATTCCCTTGGACATCATGCATCATAACTCTTGTAATGTTTGATTAAATTAATTAAACTAATAATCTTTTTGAAACCTACCGATTATATTTGAAATTGATTAAATAATAGCTGAATAGCAAAATGTTATACTAGCTCAGTTCTGTTATTCAATAGCATTCAATTAAATAATAGCTGTGTTGCTTCCTTGAATGGATGGTCCTGTGGTTCTAGGTTGCTTACCTGCGTGAATGGTCCTCTGGTGTTGCGTTGCTTCCCTGCATGAGTGGTCTTCTGGTTCGGGGTGTATTTCCTGCACAAGTGGTCCTCTGGTTCTGGGTTGCTTGCCTGCATGAGTAGTCTTTTGTTCTGGGCTGCTATGTAAACAAGTGTGGTACACTCCTCTAGTTCCAGGTGACTTGATCTTTGAACAATCCTCTATTCAAAAATACTATGCCTTCACACCCCCACGTTTTTCAGTTTACTCCAGTTCCCTTCTGAATCATCTCAAAAGCTACCTTGAGGAATCTGGGTTCCCAGTGGGTCACCATGGATACCACGAGAGTCCAGGGCTTCTCTCGGGGGTCATGGAGGGGAGAAGCAAACTCTCTGTGGTTGTGAGGGCAGAATGTCATGTCTTAACGGGTCTGCCAAGGGACAAACCAAAATCCCCAGACCCAACTCTAGTTGCTGTAGCTAAGGATGCCCTTAGTAAGATTTCCTCCCAAAGGGCCTTCTGGGTGGGTTTGTCCTTATTGTCTCATTGTCTCAATAATTTTGGCATTGCAGCAGTGTGGTAATAGCTTAATACTGGTCATTACTTGAATTTATCTTTTTTTATTTAAACTTATAAAATGGGTTACTATACCAGCCAAAATAATAGAATACATATATTCTATTATTGAATATGTGTATATGAATATATGGAATACATAGTTCTCCAAGATGTTAGCTCTCCAAGAAGCTGTGTGCAAACTTTAAGGATAAAAGGTGGCCACACCAAATAGATATTTTTGAAAAGCAATCTTTTCACACAGTTCTAGAGACAGACAGACGCAGGCAGACTAACAGATGTAAGAGTTTGATTCAGCTTTGATGACACTCACTGTTTCTCTCCTCCTTGCTTACGCACGAGTGTCTCTTAAAGCATCTTCGTGGAGCGCCGTCACGTCACGAAGCTCTGACGCGATGTTTCTGTGTCAGCAGCAGCGAGCTGCTCGTCCGTCAGTCCTCCGTTAAATCATCATCAGCCTCCAGCCCGGGCAGCGTCCTGTCGCGTCGCGTTCACTCACCACTGCCCTGCCGCACGACTTGTTGCCGCCTCAAGTGCCTCGCTTCTCTGCCGGAAAGACAACATGGAGAAGTGAACAGTCGAGCTCAACATGCCGACCGTCTATGGGAGTAAGGGAAAACTTGCGAGTGTTTGTGTCATGCTTCAGCACCCCTCCCAGGTTAGTATTGTCTTGGTTTTATCCTGCTTTTTCACATTTGAATAATAATAATTTTCAAATATGTGTTATGTTTGCTATAATAATAATAATAATAATAATAATAATAATAATTATTATTATTATTATTATTATTATTATTATTACTGTACTTCTTTTATTGATGTTCTTTGTTGGACTCAAAAATGGTTATTAGATTTATTTTATTGTAACTTTCATCAGTTGAGATAACTTTATTATTTATTAAATACAAAACTCCTTTTAGTGTATATAGTCATATTTTACATAGTTATTTTAATAAATAAACATTATTAATTATACATAATTTTTGGGAACTCTAAACCGTTACACAAACTATTTTTCGCTAGTAAAGTATTGTATTAAAATTGTGATTAGCAGTTTCGTCACCGTGCCAAAACGCGTGCCCACTGTTGCTATAGTTACCCCCTCGAGCACGACTTCTCGTCTCCAGCGTCAGGCTGGAGTTTGCAATGTTCCAAGTCATTCTGACACATTATTTAGCTTTATTCACAAGTTATTAGCGCTTTAAGCTCAGCCCAGAATGAAAGCAGCCAGGGGAGGGATTACACTATACAGTGTTTGGCAGAACTTCTGAGTTTTGGTGCTCGACGCTTTTGTCAGTTGATCTGGTTTCCGGTGAGCGTTTTCGGTTTTGCTGAGACGCGCGCGCACCCCAGATTTATGTGGCTACGAAACATTCAAATATTCAAAAAGCTACTTCCTCTGCTGTCGCCCTGAAAAGATTTTCTTCTCTCCATCAAGTCAATCTTCACTTGCCTCCCCAGCAGTTACATCATGTTTATCTCTGCCTTAGCATCCCTCCGCAGAGACCAGGTGCATGGCATCTAGGGGATTTGGAGTTTGAGGAAAGGGCTTCTTGTACTAATATTTATTGTCAAATATGTAAGAATTTTTATGATTAAAAAAACAAACGAGTGGAAGATCAGACTGATCAGCCGAGGGAGTGACAAACAAAATACAGAGTGAGTAGTATTTTAATCTATAGCCATTATTGGTTATTGTCAACAATATTTGAGTGGTTCACTAGAAGTCTACTCTGTTGAATGTCAGCTAAACCCTGAGTAGGTCGAGTAGGTCATTATCATGCAGTTTCAACATAATCCTCTGCATTGTTCCATATATTTGTCTGAAGTATCAATTTCCTGGTCATCAAAACAGTAATTATTTTCGCTTGTTTGCTGCTATACCTTTTCAGACTGGTACCACTAAAGGAATTCTGGGAAATTGCTGAGAATGCTGAAAAAGATTATATTGACTTAACATGGGGTAAAACCAACTGAGAACCTCATAGAAATTTCAAACAGTTCACACTTGTGGAGGTTTCCAGCCAGGCTCTTGAAATATTTACCATTGAGTTATAGTGGTCACATTGAAAATGAATGAGAAATAGCAGCAAAATTATCGTCAAGATGGAGCAGGCAGAGAAATGTGGATTTGTTTATGTTAACAAATTAAATCACTGACAGCTCCCTAGCTACCAAACTATACCCTAGCAACCTAATTTTTTTAAACTCCATCTCAGCTTTGGTAAATGATAAAGACATGGGTGTTGGTTCATGTAACTTATAGTGGCAGAGGGAACATTATGTAACATAACCCTCTATAGCAACCAGACTGTTTACTCTAGCAACCAATTTGGCATGCTACTATGTCAGCTAATCATAGAGGCATGGTTGTTGGTTTCAATCACTAGTTTTGCCATAGGAAACTTTATAAAATGTCACTGACTCCTCTATAGCAACTATAAATTCTACCTTGGCAACCAGTCCTTTTTGAAATAGTTTCATAATGTTCTTTAACTTTTACTAAACCTATTGCCCTTTTTTGTTTTGGAATATTATGAATAGTTTAATGAACTTCCTGAAAATTCTAGAGCTACCAGGTGGGATAGGTACTTACTAATTCAAATAAATGGTATAAATTAAAATCAAGTTGCCCTAATTGGCATCAGACTGGTGTGAAACAGGAGAAATGGTGTATTCAGATGCTAAACTTCATGAATTTCTATCCACACACATAACAAACTGCTCTTATGCAGAACTGTGGCTTCACAGATGACTCACTCTCAGTCATTTTAAAGGCAATGGGGCAGGTGTCGGGGAGAAGGCTTTTGGTAAAACCAAAAGAGGAGAGGATATTCTGTTGCTACAGCAGGGTGTATATAACACATTTAATTCATTTTTCATCCATGCAGTTACAAAATGGTTTTTTTTAATTAAAAAGGCATTTTTATTAAAGCTTCTTTAGAACAGTTTAAAAAATGTATTTTAAAAAGTATTCATATAGGTCACAGAGGTCTGCATCTGTCGAATCCCGAATGGGCATAAGACAAGTGAAAGTAACGTTGACGAAAAATAATCACCCCCCTATGAAAATGCAGAGTTTTTAGATAATTTGTTTAAAAGAGAAAGAGGATGTTTCTTGTCATTGTACATTTACATTCATGCATTTAGCAGACGCATTTATCCAAAGCGACTTACATTTCAAGCATTTTAACAGTTCTTGCTTTCCTTGAGGTTTGAACCCACAAAGCTTTAGAACAAACCATGATTTAATAGGTTAATCGGTTAGATTTTAAATAGACATGATATGATTCATAATTTAATCTATTGTTGACGATTAGTATCTAACAAAACAAGTAAAATAACCCATAAACATGGCAAAGACAAAAGAGATCCGTTTGGACTGTAAAAATAATGATTTATGCATTTCTTAATCAAAATTGTTCAAAGTGTCTTAAAGAATGTCACTGAGAAGCATTATCAAGAAGATTAAAGAGGGCAACACAGTGGAGTGGAGAATATCAAGAACCCTGCACAGGAATGCAGTCCGATAAAGAAAGAACATGTGAAACATTGTGGTAGAATCTGGGCGTTAAGTTGATTTTGTATTGGTCAGAAGTTTGTCTTACAGCATATTTTCAGAGTTAATTTGTACAGAATGAAGCTTTATTTTTGAGGTGTACATGTGTTTACTAGAGCATTATCTGAAAATATCACAATAACAATGCGGTTTAAATCTAAGCTGTCCAAAGGCTTTTTAACTAATGAGTTTTACTTTAAGCTTGATAAAATTGCAAAGCACATGTTTACAAATCCAACCTGACACCACTCTTATTAGTGTCGACAGCATTTGCATTTTTGGCACTTTGTATAAAAGCTTAAATATGAATGCAAACACAGAGACAGTTCTTATATGCTGCAGTCATGTGACTTGCAAACCGTCCTGAAGGAGCACTAACCACATCACTTTTACCAATAACCCTGTCTGAACTTATAACCCACTAAAACGAAAAAAAAAAAAACTATTTTATATATATATATATAGTCGCAGGAGAGGGATCACACAACAAGGTTGTAAACAGAAATATCCCCAGAGGGTGGATTTATTGATAAAAATACGTGATATTGTAGTGCTCAAGTGCGGTGCAGTCTTTGGAGTGCTCGGTGCTCGTGTCTTCTTCTTGAGGATCGGGCTTCTGAGCTGGGCCGTTCCGTGGGCTCACGGGCTGTCTGCTTTGGAGAGAGAGAGAGAGATATTAGCTGCTGCATTCGCTGGAGATCACGCTCATTGTGGCAGCTTTCTCTCTCTCTTTTATGCTGCCGCGCTGATGAGGCGCGGCTGTTCCCGATCCTCCTTTGATGGCGGGTGCCAGGTGTTCCCGATTTATGCCAGGACCGCGCTGATCAGAATGGACCTCCGTCACAATATATATATATATATATATATATTGTATATATACTCTAATATGTGACACAAGGTCTCTCTGGGTGCTGCAGTTTTTATCCCACTGTACAAAAACATGCTTTAAACGTGATGGATGCTCAGAGTGTACATATCACTGAGTGTTGAGATGGGTACCAGTATAACCCTGCCACCAGGTGGAGAAAATGGATGCATGTAATATACATTTTTTACAGCCACACGTCTGTTTAGACACATTTTCATTTCACATTTTATTGCTGTCATGTTGCTTGTGTTTTATTTTGTCCTCTCCCTTAGTCTTACACAGTGTGAATGTGGCATCGAAAGCTGCTGTGGTTGTTTTTAAGTCAAAGTTGCATGGGTTGTTGGGTTTTGTTTTTTTCCACTCGTTTACATAACAGCACATATGAGATCTGTTCACTTTCATACATTTAACTTCACAAGCAGTGGCTTTTCATCCATTACCTTCTGAAATCTAAGCAGCTAAACTTAAAGTGCCATAGATGGTGTGCCAGCCTGTCCAAGGCTGCTTATAATGGGGGCGTGCAGTATGGTCTTTCTATTTCTTTTTTCAATCATTCTCCAGATCTTGGCGATAATATTTTTAGCAAAGCTTAGCATACATCATCAAACCGTAGGTCAGTAGCGTTTCAGTTTAAAATGATCAAAGAGGTGTAATGGTATTACTTGTAAAAATGCATATGTACCTATTAAAAATGTAATTTGTTTATGAGCACTTACTCATTGTTTTTGTATGGGGAGTGAAATTTTTGTATTAATTTCAGACCTTTTAAACTCGATAATGCATTTTGCTATAAGAGTCAAATGTGCATCAAATCATGCAGCTTTTTTCATAATGGAGTGCTATTGTTTTTGGTAAAGCTGCCATATTTCTACAATGTTAAATACACTTTGTAAAACTCTATGAAATCAATGAGGGAGAGAAGCTGAACCCAACCTTTTAACCCTTAGAAGTTCTGGGCTTTTTGATTTCATTTTTACTACAAGCCCAGCTACTTTTATTTTTTACAAATATTTTAGTTATTTATTGTCATAAGTGACATATTGTCATTTTTCTACTACAAAAATTGAGAACTAACTTGAGTTTTTATGTGTTTTAACATAATCAAAAGTGTTTATAAAAAATTATAAATCTCCAAAAAAAAAAAAACAAGGTTAAACATTGTGAAAATGGTATCAAGAAAACGGTCGAACAGTTTACACTGTTCCAATCACTTTTGTTCCATTGTGCTTTTTATTGCCAGAACTTTGCAAAACACAATCCATATCACAGGTGTTTTGTTCTTCCAAGGGTTATACCTTTTTCCCCTCTAGTGGCACTGATGGCACCAGGTTGTGTAAATGAAACTAATAACCTTTTTGAAACCTATACATTATATTTGAAATCAAAAGTAAACAATAGTTGAGTTGAGTCATTGCTACTTAATTCAAAGCAACCAATTTGTGCTCTTCAAAAGAGCAAGGGGTGCTGCATATTTGTGTGCTGCACAACTGCCCCTAGTGGTCAGGAGTAATGGCTCCTAAATCGTGTCTTTTCCTAATATTAGATATATGCAACATTTGTTGCTATACTAACAGTCTGGTTGCTATAGAGAGGTCGGTGACATAAAATAATAAGTCTCTACCATTTACCAAAGCTGAGATAAAGTTCAAAATTTGGTTGCTAGTATAAATAGTTGGGCTGCTATGGAGCTTTCAGTGATATCATAAACAAATTCTCATTTCGTTAAGATGTTTCAGGATATTTTTGTTGCCTTTTCCCATTTATTTTCAATAGCCATTACAAGTCATTGGTGAATCTTTATCCCATTTCAAAGCCTAGAATTCAAATATTTTTTGCACAGTGCTTGGTATTTTCTTGCATAAATAACCTCCAGAAGTGTAATGAATTTGAAGTTTCTGTGAGGTTCTCAAAGTTTGACCCCATGTTAAGCCAATTTTAAAATTCCTAAGAATTCTCTGTGGTTTTCAAGAATTTCTTTTAGTGGCACCAGTCTGAAAAGATATAGCAATCCAAGTCTGGGTGTCTTGACCAAATTTTGTTGCTATAGCTCGAATGTTATAAGGGGAAAAATATTTAAAATTTTACAATTATACATCGTAACTAATCAAAAATCTATATGATGTTTTTTTATTTTAAGAATATGTTTTATGAATGTTTATATGAAGTTTGGCGGACTTGTTCATGTTGTTTTGATGCATCTGTTGTCACACAGAGAAACCTTGAGATGGAAAAGAGAGAGAGAGAGAGAGAGAGGAGGTTCACTTGGGAAGCTTGTTGTTGGAGAAGAGAAAGATGAATCCTTAGTGACTGAAGGCGGTGAGAGCAAGATAATGATGGAGGTGAACGAGTTAGGGCTCTGGAGGGAGGTGTGTGTTTGTCAAATACTGCTACAGGCGAGGAGAAACAACTCATCTGTATAATCCATGTTTTCTTATTTGGCAAAAGCTTTACAATATTGCATTGTTCTACAATTCTGCTCTCGAAACAAGGTTCATCAATAAAGGTTATGTCAACGCCACTGATGAAATGTTTGGTGTTGAAGGAGCAGCGAACTTTCAGTTTATCAAATCTTTATTCAAAGGTAAAGGATTTAATATGAAGAACTGTCAGGTTTGATGGCACATTCTAAGGCAATTACTGTCTCTGAGTTTTTTTATGGGATAAGGGGAAGTTTAAAGTATGTTAATATGGTACATTGGATAAAAGAAACTTAAAACGTCATAAATTTTTGATGAATTCAAGAGCACTGACAGCATCACACTAATGCATGTCAGAGAGGTGCATCTTGCATATATCTCATGCTAAAAGTTCATTTCCCAACCTCTAACTCTTTTTGACTTTTCTCCTCTGTAGGACATGACCCAGTCGTGGCCTTACCAGCAGCCCCCAGGAGAAGGGGGAACGCAGCACTTCCTGTACTCTCACTCCAAGGTATGTGGGGGCTTTATTGCAAGCTCCAGTTGAGTTCATATATTCACCGCTGTATAGCAACCTCTGCAGTCTCTGTAGATTTACAGAATATCCTCTCCTCTCTATCCCTGGAGGGATCAGACTTGTTTATGTGCCCAGTTGTAACCTCACTAGTCAATGTTGTTCAAGGCTATAACGAATTGAAACAATGCCACATGTTTACTACAGACAGATCAGTTGCAGAGAATGTGCCGCATCTCTCATTAATCTGGTTTGCACTCAAAATGCAGGAAAGTTTTTTTTTTAAATACTGGGATTTTGTTTGAATGATTTCTTTTATAATTTGTTCTCAGGAGGAAAAACAGCCCAGTACAAGACAAAGTAGTGGTAAGTTTTTGTCACAGTTTGTATTATAAATGCATTTTATTTTCTTCTTTTTTGCCCGTTTAATAGTTTTACCCATTTTTACGGTACTTCCATCTTTGTCATGTGATCAGAGTTCCATTACATGATCGATCTTTCTGTTTCCCCACAATGTAAGCCTTCCGTGTGACTATAGTGAGTTCATGAACAAAACCTGGTCACTGTTCATTTAGTTTAGTTTATTCCTCCTCCTTTGGAGAAGTCTTATGTTAATCAGATTTCCATAAGAGGGTCTTTCACGTGTATTACTTTTTTGTGACTAATAAACTGTGATAAATAAACTAATAAATATGACTTTCAAGCAAATAGTTAATTTGGAGGATATTGATGGTTTATTGCAGGTATGTTATTTACATGACAAAAACTGTGTTTAACATATTATGCATATTATATGTAAACACATTTAACTGTTATAAACTTGCTGGCTGTGTTGGAAGGAAATATGGAATATTTATGTATAAGACCAAGACCAACAGAAAAGACAATTACAGCAAGTGTCCAAAACCGACCAGAACTCAAGTTGTTTTAAATTTAAAATTTAGTACAGTTCCAGGCCAAGAGACTCAATCTGTTCATCTCTAAACTCATATGGGCATATGGAATGGTAAATTTCAAAGCTTTTTCATTTCAAAGTCAGCATTTCACTATAAAGAAGCAGTTGTTATTACTCCATCGTATAATTTCTGATTGGTCCCAAATCTACCATCAATGTTAACAGTCTGAACACTTCTTTTTGTTGCGACTCAATCAAAGCATCACCTGGGGGTCATAGCACTTAATGATGTTGTTTTCATTTTTTACATTACCTGTATTTTCAGTAATTTTACCAATTCCTAACTTCTTAAATAAGGTTTGATAATAGTACATAGTGTGACAAACTGGTAACTGAGGGATGACTGCATCAGAGGTGCCAGAGCCCTTAGATTGCTGCTTACAGTTATTGTATCTTATTCTGTTGTGTTGCATGTACAGCGCCCTGGGCAGTCTTGTGATTGTAATGTGTGCGCTCTATAAATAAGCTTTGTATTGAATCGAAAAAAGACCATCATACAGTCCATCATGCTGTCCATCATCCATCAGGAAGGTGTATAAATGACCTCAAAATTGATTCTGCAGCAGGAAAATGACCCCAAACACGATACAGCTCAAGTACACGATCCCACAGAGCCCTGATCTCAACATCATCGAGTTTGTCTGGGATCACATCAAGAGACAGAAGGATGTGAGAAAGCTACATCCACAGAAGATCTGAAGTTAGTTCCCCAAGGTGTTTGGAGCAACGTACCAGCAAAGTTCCTTCAAAACCTCTGTGCAAGTGTATCTTGAAAAATTGGGACTGTTTTGAAGGCAAAGCGTGGTCACACCAAATATTGATTTGCGGCATTTTGTTGACAGATGAAAATAAATGATTATCACTTCCAATTCTCAGACAGTTCTAATATAGTTATGCTTTTCTAATTCTGTTCCCTAACACTGGTGTATTTCTCCCTCAGGGAGGGATGGTGTTTCTATGAGGATACCCTCGCGTCCACTCGTTGCTCCTCATAAATCGTAAGTGGAGCACACTGCACTTAATATGGCCAGTGTAACCAAGCACCAGTAAGCTCAAACTGATTCTGCTGCACACTTTATTACACCATAAACTGTCCACTTTGTCGAATTTAGCGTTTAACGGTCTGTATGTATTAGCGAGCACAATTAGCTTAGGTTTCCTGGAATCTAACAACTCTGGACCAACTGCTGTTTAAAACCAGTAGGGTTAGGCCAATGTTATATCAGACCGACTTCAGTGACCTCATAAACCTCACTGAGTTAGAGTGTAATTAGAGAGAAGGCTAACACGGCAGGGTAGAGTTCTAAGCACGCTACCGTCAGAAAGAATCACTATTCAACCCGAGAAAGAACACTTTATGAGTTTGTTTCTTTGAAGCTTGTAATGTGATATGTAGCTTGACGCTGCAAGACAAACTCACATTTTAATACAAACACAGATGTGCTGCAGTCAAATGGGTGTGACATTCTCTTGCTTTGCCCTCCCAGCATGCTTGCAGATGACTTGAAGCTCAGCAGTGATGAAGATGACAAGGAAGAGGTATGGATGATGACTTCATTAGTTTTCATGCAAAAACAGAAGGAATATGTTTATTTAGCTCTCTCAGCTACTGTTCACCTTCCTGTCCCACCACAATAAAAGCTACCAAAGCCCATGGAAATTTTATTTTAACCCTTAGAACTCCCTTCGTGCACCTGTGCAAGTGCCAATCACATAGGCTGTTATGAATGAAGTAGGAATGATGCGACGCACTTAACATTTCATTTTGATTTTAATTATAATGTGTAGGTCTCAATAAGGTAATTAACTTTGATAGCTTTGCCTGTAAACAAAAATTACAAGAGTTATAGGGTTTTTCAAATTAAAATGTGAGAAAATGTGCGATCGTCTTTCAGTTTCATTGTCCAGTGTCATTAGTGCCATCTAGTGGTGAAAGGAAGGGATAACCATTGGAAGTACAAGACCTGTGATATGGCTTGTGTTTTTCAAAGTTCTGGGATAAAAAAAAGCACAGTTGCACAAAAAGTGTTCTGAAACAGTGTAAAGGTTTAGGAGATACAAATTTCACTTTTCATAATTTTCACATTGTTTTGAGCCATTGTCTTTTCTTTTTTGGGAGATTTATGATTTTTTATATTAAATTTTTATAATTTTTTATATTTATATATTATTTTTATATAACACTAGATTTTTGTAACAATAAAATCTGTTCGTTCTTTCTGAGATTTTTGCTGTAAAAAATGTGCTACTTGCAAATGTATTTTTGTAGAATTTCAGGTTTGTTGTGTAATGTAATGAAAAAATATTTGTTAAAAAAACGGCCAAATATTTCAACGTTGTAGCTTAAATTTGCAATAAGAATAGTATGTAGTGCAATTTGCTTAGTAATAAAAAGCATTTATGAAGCAATTTTAATGATTATTTGTACATATAAAGTTCCATGGATGGAAATACCACCCATTTGGTGGAAAGGCTCAGGTGTCTATATGCGTTGCAGACCATTTACAAGCATCAGGGAACTGAATGTAGTCATTCCCCAGCTTTAGTTCCAGCAGGAGATCTGTTAAAACAAATTATGATCTCTTGTTACATATTTGCACAGTCCCATCTGTGCTGGAACCAAGACGTTTGGAACTGTAATCTATTTAACCTGCAACACCTCCTCGTCTATCTCATTTTCTTTCTTTACCCAGGAGTTCGGTTTGTATGAGTCAGAACTCTCTGAGTCATAAATACACCTGGCTCCTGATCTTTCTGTTACTACAGCAATGTGTTTTTTCATTACTCAAGATGCTTGAAGCCCCCAAACTGAAAATCTCTTATCTCTTAAACAGGGAAGTGAGCAAACCGCGTCCAGAGCCAATGACAAACAGTAAGTCACATCTTCTGCAATGACGAGCCTTTGTTTATCTCCGTGTGTATTACATATTGAAGAGGTCAGAATATGTGGAATGTGACAGCTGGATGATAGTCCAGCCCCTGTTTCTGTTGGCCTCTCAACATGTTCAACCCCCAAACACACACTCTGTTATATTCTGTCAGCAAGATTCTGGAATTTCTCTGAACTTGAGCGTCAAGCTTGTTGTACATGTAAATACTTCTGAGTGTGTGGCCAAACTTCTGAAGCGTTGTGTGTATGTTTTGATTGACAGCTTGTCAAGCCAGCAGCAGCACACGCTTTCTCGTGTTGGAAGGGTGAGACATTCTAGCTCAGGGTCTTCAGGATCAGATGCGTCTAGTGACTGGGAAAGCACCAGTCAGCGGTCACGCAGTTCTAGCCCAGGGGCGCACACCCAGTGCGGGATACCAAGCCAACAGCGAACTCTAAAGTGCAGCACAGAGGTATCGCGTAGCATTTCTGTCATTTTGCAATGCACTCTACTCTTTCTCATTGCCTCGCACACTCTGTTCCCCAATAGTTGTTTTTAGCAGATGAGGTAAAAGGGGTTGGTGGGGGGTGGAAAGAGGAATGTGGAGGGGTAGCCGCTGAGACTTTGAATCTGCATGTCATGTCAACATGCGGTGCCCATGATGACTAACTAGACAGGAAGGAGTGCTTGTCACAATTCGTTTCAAAATGAATATACACACAACTTTGCTAACAGTTAAATGATAAATATGAACCCATTCATTGTTTAACGTATGTACATGTACATGTGTTTTTTTGCCTGATGCAATGGGAAGAAATTGGTATACCTTAATTAAAATGACGTTGACTAATTAACGTTGTCATGACACAAGGGTAGGGGGAATCCTAATAGGCCTCTACATACTGATGTAAATTTTCAATCCGAAGTTTCGTACAAGAAACATGGGCGCCAACGTGACATCACACATCTGACAAAAATAATATTGCCATATTAGATTTGTTTCTTGCAGGGTGAACGTCCAATGAAATGGCTCTTTTCAAGACGCGAGTTGGATGTAAATGAGCCTCTCAGTGGTGCTTATCTCACATTTTCATAGTGACTTGGCTCAGGAAAGAAATAGCGCGTCACAAATCCTCTCTTTTCTCCACATTCTTTTCACACAGCTCTCTGTGATCAGCCGTCAACACTATAAACCACTCGACGACCATGATTTTTTTCAATGTGTGATTTCATCTCTGTCGTTGTCGTATTTCATTTGCCTGCGTTGTGCGGACTGGATCTGAAAATGCCATTTTCAGGCATCAATATTTCCTTGATTCAGATGAAGAGCACCTTGCTGAGAAGCAATTGGAATATTCCTGTGAGCGCAATGCAAATCGGTGTGTAGATCAGTACTTGGTTTTCCCCCTGTGCTCTGTAGGCTCTCTCTTTAGGCTCTCTCAATTCAAAATAGCCTCTAAGTAAAGGTTTTCTGTTATTGAGATTTTGTCACAGGTGTTTGACAGTGAAAGTGACATCGTGGAGAATGTGTTTGAGACAGAGGATAATCTTGAGGAGAACCCTGATCATAAGGCATCCTCCTCAGATGAGAATGAGACTCCTAGTGTTGACCCTCCTGTTGTCTGTTAACCACCAGCTTCCAAAAATGGGAAATTATTATTGTGCTGCTCCCCACTTGAACGATAGGGTAGACCTAGTGCTGCTAATATCCTCAAAATGGTTCCAGGGTCCAACAGAAATGCTTTCAGCTTTTCATTACACCATCAATTGAAAATTATATGCATGAAATGTAGATGGGGTCAGCTGGAAAAACGTATGACCAGCCTTCAGTGGTTTGCTCAGGTTGGCAGGATTTTACAAATTGTTTTTTTAATGCTGTCAGATTGACCCATAAATAATTATGCTCCAGTCTTTGCTAAAAGAAATTGTTATTATTTTCATATGTTATAAATAACAAAATGTACACCAATTAAAAGTAAAAAAATGAATAAAACAACAAAAATATATAAACCTTTACATTTTACAGTGGATTTCCATTGTGTAAATTTAAATGTAATAGGTCATTTATATGTATAAAGGGCAGGGGGAGTATTGAACTATTTATGTTATACCTGATACTAACCTTTTGACAAGAAAATTATATTCTGGAGGTTTTCAATGTCTTTGTTTTGGAAAGGCTGTTTCAGTTAGTTTTGCATGCTAGTTCATACATATCATATGTTTTCTTTTTTTGGTGGTGTGCGTGTTGGATAGCTGGCCTCAGGCAGGTCTTACTGTAGTTTATCAGAAGGCTGCTCCTCCATGAATGAAGGTGTCTGTGTGACACAGCTGCCTCTATGGCTGAACATGCCATCTATTTGGAACCTGTGGAGAAGGGAGGAGGGAACACCATGTGTTTTTCATCTACGTGTAGTCATGCAGTGTCTCCGAGGAGGACGTCTTGAAACGTCACACGATTCCAGGTAGAGGGGGGGTTGATGGGAGGCGCTGTGGGAAAAGGGCACAAGAGATGCAGTGTCTTTGCTGGAAAGTGAGAGAGATGGGAAGGGGGAATGTTTGAGTGGAGGAGTAAAGGATTAATTTAGCTCTGGTCGGCTACTGTGAGGGAGCGAGCAGGAAAAGCAAGGTCTGCCCTGGAGCTTAAGTGTGATATCAAGTGAGTATTAGCTTAAATATTAAATAGTATGTTTTGGTAATTACAGTGTAGTTTATTTTTTACATTGATTACGTAATTCTTCTGTAATGTAGTGTTTATTTACAGCAGCTGACATTCTTCTGATTTCTTGTTTTGTTTAAAATAAGGTTCGCTGAAAGAATGAGAGAGGGGGGGTATCCACAGTAACTTCTTTTTCTCACCCTCTCTCTGTTTTTCTTTGCTTCTCCCCCTTTCCGCCCATAGACATATGTGCCTTCTACTGTACATTCCTCTTGGTTCTTATTCATCATTCTAATCACTTACTGTAGTTGTCTGAAACCATGTGAAGAGGAGCTATACGTCCATAAATGTTACATTTACAAATGTTAATGCCCCCTAAAAATATAGCATATCATAATGAGTCTCTACTAACATTAAAAAAATCAAACCTACATTTTATAAAACATTTCAGACAATTACATTTTTTGACAAAATTTTTTAAATATTTGACCTGTTTTCCCCCAAATTGTCACAATATTATTACATAGATAACAAAAATTCAACAATAAAAAAATAAGTAAAAGTGATTTCTGTTTATGGCAAGCCCATCAACTATATAGTACCACAGATTTCTGTGCAATGTTAAATATCATATGAATGCACCTATAGATTAGCCCAACTAGCGCAGCGCAGAAACTTGCTTCACAGACAGTTCAGAAATACATCTGCCTTTTCTCTTTGGTAAGTTGCAGGATATGCTACCAACGAACGAAACAAGCACAGTCTCACCGAAATTGTTAATGGAATATAGTTGTACTCTAAATAAAAAGGTCATATAAAGAACCAAATCTGGTCGTAATCATGAAGGAACCTTTTTGGTGCCATTTAACACTTATTTTCAAAGTGTACTTATTCTCACTTATTTAGCTCTAACTTTAAATAGTGCTATTCAGAACCAATGTTTAAAAGACAGGACATATAAGGATATGTATGACCAGAATCTGCAAATTAAAACTACAAGTACCAAAAAGACATAATGGTTTCTTTACGCTACCAAAGTGCTATAAACGTACCTAAAAAACAACAAAGAACCAGAGAAGAATCAAAAAGAGCTTAAAGGGTTCTTTAGGGGAAAAAATTTACTATATAGTGACTTAAAATCTGCAAAGAACCGCTGAAGAACCAAAAAGACCTCAAAAGGTTCTTTATAGCAAAAAAGTGCTTTATAACACCCTCAAACCTGCAAAGAACCTGAGATAAACCTTTTTTGTATAAGAAAGACAAAAACCCAGAAGACCTGTCTACTGACCATTGTAGTCATGTGATTGAAAAGTGCATTGGATTGGTCCAAATGCATATATGGGGTTTCGGCAGAAACATGAGCTGCTGCTTGTTGCATTTTGAGCAAAAAGATGAGACACCAAGCAGGAAACTTGACTGATATCAAGTTTTGTCAGAGAAAAATGACAGAACTTTGAACATGGACCAAACATTAAGCTTACTGCGGCAGTTACTTGAATTGTTTTAAAATGGCATATTTGTGTTTTGAAACCAGACTGCAAACATAAAATGAGCAATGCAGAATCACTGATATTTTGTAAACAAAAACGTTGTAGTCATGTTGTTTCAGGAACAAAGTCTTTAGATTGTACCATATTTTTATAAAATGTGTCTCTACCTGAAAGTCTCATCCTTCTTTTCCCAGACTGAAAATCCACCATCCACACAGTGGCAGCTAGATAAGTGGTTTGACAAAGTTCCTAAAAAGCATCAGTCAACTGACCACGACCCAGGAGGAGGACAGAGAGAGATTGCAAAATCAGTTTGTGACAGAGGACCGTCTCCTGGAAGATACTGGAGCAGAGACTCTAGACAGGACTACAGTCCTAGTGAAAGTCCAGTACCAAGTCCAAAGTTTGCCTACAGTCCTATAAACAGTCCTCATCCCAGCCCAGAATACAGTCCATGCCCCAGCCCAGGAATTAGCGTTGTGCCAAGTCCAATCACAAGTATTTGCCCAAGTCCTGGAGATAGCCTCCAAGGAAGCCGAAGTCCCAGTCCGTCACAACTGCATCCTCCTAGAAGCCCCAGTCCAGGTCTTTTGTCCAACAGAGGACCTAGCCAAGGTACATACCCTCAGGGACTCTCACTTCAGAAAGAAAGTCAGAGGCATACTGCAAGTACAACCGTTCAATGCAATTCAGATCAACATCCCAAAGTCCCAAGGACTGTGGTACTTCCTGTACAAAACGGCGACAAATCCAAAGATTCAAGATCCAAAGAGTTCCATCCTGGTCCTCATTTTAATTCCAAACGGAACTCAACAGAAAAAACCCACAAAGACCTCTTACAGAAGCCTGAAACTAAAAACTATGAAGCCACAAGCAAACAAAGATATTCACATTTGAACCCAGTTCCAAAGCACCAACTGAAGCAAAGACCGGGCGTTAGCTCAAAGCCGCAGGGATCTACAACTGAATCCAATCACAGATGCAATGACCCTGCAGCTTTGCCAATACACACTTCAAAGTCCAAATCAAGGAGTTCACCTCATTTCAAAACTTTAAAAACCTCAGAGCGAGGTCTCTCTCCAAAGACAAGGGATTCCTCCCAATCAGAAGGTAACAGTCGACCTACTCATAGCTCAAAGTCTAAATCCTTCCCAGACACCAAGCAGTCAAGCTCTAAACAAACGTCCCAAAATATTTCCACCCTAAAACACAGAGTTAAACAAGCAGAGCCAAAACTCAGAGGCCGAGAGGTGGACAGCCAAGGTAGGGCTCAGGGAGCAGCCTTGGTGCCAACTGGCAAGGAGCAGAAACAGAAAAGACTGGCGGAGGAGCAGATAATAAGACAACGCTGGGCTCAAAATTCTGAGGAAGAGCAAGAACCGGAAAGCAGAAGAACAGAGGAAAGGGAAAGAGAGCAAAAACGCAAAAAGTGGAGGGAGCAGGAAGCTAAATGGGGGGCGGTGCAGCCCAAGCAAAGACCTCACACAAACAGCCAGCATCACACTCAGCAGGAATTCAATGGACATAACCTTGAGGAGCAACAGAGGAAGAAGAGAAGGTTGACCAATGGGAGTAGTACCTCACGCCAACTTGTGATAGACTCTAGCCCATCTTCTCCACTCTCCCCCCCATCCCCTACTCCTGTCACCAAACCCATCATTCCATCATCTGCTTCATCCTCCTCTTCCTCCACTTCCTCTTCCTCTGAATCAGACTCTGACTCCAGTCCTCACTGGAACATCACCAAAGTCCCTGCAGATTCAACATCCAATAAACGAACAAGGCTCACTAAACAAGGTTCGAGCTCTACTGCTCACCCCAGTGAAGCGGAAAAGCACACTCGGGGGAGGCACAAACTCTACACACTGGTTCCTTTTGGACGAACTGAAAAGTCACCCACTATTCCACATAGAGGTCTGAAAAAACTTGTTGTGAGGATAGACCTCTCTCTTCTGGGTAGGGTCCCAAGTGAAGATGAGATAACGAAGATACAGTTCTCGTCTTCAGAGAAAGCAAACGAAAAGACAATGAAGCACCTGCACAGCTCTCACAGACTGCCCGAGGACAGCAGGGGTAAAAGAAAAGTGAGGAGAGAAAAGCATTTTCAATTCAAACAACTGTTACCACTGACCTTTAAAAATATATGACCTCTGTTCAAATTTGAGATTTGTTTGTGTGTTTGCGTATATATTTTGTGTGTTTTCCAATAGGCTGAGAATGGAGATCTTCAGAGAGTGAAAAAGAGAAATCAGCTTTGTGCAGAGAAGATTCCATCATCAGTGCAACATGAGAAGGAGGACACCTTCACTGAAGACAAAATAAATGGGTATATCTTTATTCAAACCTCCATCTTTCAATTCTGTTAAGTAAATCAAAATAACATAGTTACAGTTCTCAGCATAAATGAGTACACCCTGTAAAAAAAGTACGAATTTAACCAGTAGCTCACTGAACAAAAGAACAATTTCCAAACTTTTCACAAGACTTTGTTTTATTGAACACCTGTTTAACTCCATAATATGAAATTAAGGTTAAAAATCAGACTTAGATCACAAAATCTTCAGTTTTACTCAAATTGGCGACATATTGCAGCATCTATCTTTCTCCATTCTTCAATAATAACCTCTTTCAGAGCTGGATGCTGAATAGAGAGCGATGCTCAACTGGTTTCTTCAGAATTACCCACAAGTGTTCAATTGGGTTGAGATCTGGAGATATTTGATCACCTTCACCCTGTTCTTCCGCAGGACAGTAGCTTTAAATGGCAGCAACTTCACCTTTAGCAGAGAGCAATACATTGTTGAGCTCATGATGTATCAGCTCCCCAAAACTCATGCAGCCCCACATAATGACACTGCCACCACCATGTTTGACTGTAGGCACCAGGCATTTTTCTTTGAAATCCTCACCTTTATGACGCCATACAGTTTTAAAACCATTAGTTCCAAAAACAGTGATCTGTGTCTCATCACTCCATATTATAGAGTGCCAGTAGTTTTAATCTTTTTCAGCCTGGGCCCTAGCCAATTATAGTCATATTTTTTTGGGCATGGGCTTTAGGAGATTCCTTCATGGATGATACCATTCCTTTGCAGTGTGGCGTCTCAAGAAACGGTCTCTCCAGTTTGGCTTTCTATTACTTTAGCTAGCTGCAGTGACCCTGCTGGTGATTTTCTTCAACTGTTTTTATCAAAGGATGCTCCTGTCAAGATGTTACCTTCCGTGCATGGCCTGGACGTCTCATTGAGATGGTTGCATTTCCATGATTCTTACATTTTTGGATCATTTTTGCCATAGTATTTTGCTGATCAGCTTTGCTGATCTTGTAACCCACATCTTTGATTTCCTTTCTCAAATTTTGTGACATTTTTCTTCCATGGGGAGCCATTGCTAACAGCATGATATGCTTTGATTTTGGCTTAATTTACTTTTATTGCCATAAGCAGTGATTTTGTTAGGGAGTGGGTAGCACTGTGGCCTTTCAGTAAGAGGGTCACTGGGCCGAGGCCAGCCATTGGCTTTCCTGAGAGGAGTTTGCATGTTATCTCCATGCTTGTTTAGTCTACTGACCTAAACTGAGAGACCTTTTAAAGATTTTGTAGGTGTTTTGAGTTAATTAGCTCTACATATCTTCAATATGGACATTTAAATTTCAAACACATTTTTTGAATGTCACTTTTTAATTATATTTTAACTGTATACAAATTATTCCTGCCCTTGTCACAGATTGGGATATGTTCATTTTGACTATCTTCTTTAATGCCCTGTTTGCAGATATCAAGATGATTATTTTTACTCCAAGAGGCCGCTGTCACCGTTATCTCCTCCATCTACCACACCAGAGATGCCAAAGCACTCTCTGAAAGCTCAGCATGCAGAGAAGTACAACACCGCTCCAGAAAAAGATTCACGGTTCAAAGATTCAAAGGTTCAAGATGATTCGACATCACAAAAAACACAGGTTTTTACAATTCTTTATATGTTTAAAACTATCTTTTTGAGTTATTACTGGTGCTTTTGTGTAGACATATTGAAGCAAGAGTGTTGTCTTCTCAGGTCAAGAAGATGCTGCCCAAAGTAGAAGTGGAGTATACTGGGGTGTGTGGACACCTACAGCCTCTCCCTGGACCAAAGATTCCTCCCCCGAACCTTCCTCTTCTCTACAGGGGAACTGTACCTATTAACGATGTGTGAGTTTATCTATTTTTTGCATAGAAACAAAGTTTACACAGTTTTTACTAATTTCTTCACTTCCTCCCCTCATGTAAGCTCTCATCACGCTGAGTACTACATGCATGAAGCCAAGAGATTGAAGCATCGTGCGGATGCTATGGTAGGAAAACATTTGGAGCAAACAATGTGATGCTTTCAGAAATATAAATATAGATTATTTTTGTACATTTACTTAATGCAGCCCTGTTAAATAAAGTGAGCATACATAAAATCAGGCACAAATGTTTAAATGGCTTTCTCTGTGGTAAAGTGAACTCAAAAACACCCAAATTATATTTATATAATATTCTAGGGGAATTAATGAACGTTTAGGATATTTAAATATAACCTCTAAATCTCGTTTCTTTTTAATTCTATATCTTTTTACAGGTAGACAAATTAGGAAAAGCTGTGAATTATGTAGATGCTGCTTTGTCCTTCATGGAGTGTGGCAAAGCAATGGAAGAGGGGCCACTGGAGTCCAAGTCCCCCTACACCATGTATGCTGAAACTGTGGAGCTCATCAGGTCTCTTCTTGATCTTTAATCCCTTCACGGTTTGAAAAGATCGTGCGTCATGTTAACGGTCTATAAATATGATCTTTTAATGACATCAGATGCAAATTACATTTAGTCCTTTCCCATGTTTTTTTTTCTTCCCAAAACAACTAATTAAAAAACCAAGGCTTCCACCCTCAAGCTTTTTACTTGCGTGTGTGTACAGCAAAATGTCAAATTAAACTTTTTTTGTTTTTATAGCTGTACACTCCCTGCGTTAAAGGAACGCATTCAAAAACAACTAACACAGTTTAGAGTACGTACCAAAAAAATAGAAATCAATATTTGCCCACACTTCTAGTTTTTGAAGGGACTCTGCTGGCAGGTTTTTCCAAACATCTTGAAGAACTAACCAGAGATTAGTAGATGTAGAACACGCTTGTAGATGTAGCTTTCTCACATCCTTCTGCCTCTTCATGTAATCCAGGGTTCTGGAGGGCCTTCACAATTTGCCTGCATGTTTCGGGTATTGCTGCACAATAAATTTGGGGCCAGTGGTACACGTTTGCGTGTATTTCACAGAATTGAGAACGCTATTAATCCTAAAATATCTCCCACCACATTTGCAGTAATGCAAACATTTAAGAATCCTCCACCATGCTTCACTGTTGCCTGCAGACACTCTTTCAACCCTTTAATGAACAACCTGCCTTCTGCTATAGCCAAAAACCTTCAAATTAAACTCATCTGTATATAGCACTTGTTATTTTTTATGCAGACTTGAGTTGCTTGGTCGTGTTCGCTAGGTATGGATTTTTGGTTTGAAGACCACTTCTGGCCAGACTTCTCTAGATCCCTTGGTCCCACTGGTTTATGTCAGTTCTGAGCAATGCTGTAGATTTTATGTTTTTGAAGGATAATTAGCTTACTCTTTGTCCTTCAAAAGAGCAGTAATGGCACATGTTGAAATATTAGCCTGGGAGAGACCTTGTTGATGCAGTATAGCTACCTTTGTGTCTTGTTGTGCTCAATTTTGAAACTATCTTTCTGAACCTAATCTTAATGACTTATTCTCACCTAGGTTTAAACCTCCTATACAACTGTTTCTGTTTCAGTTCATAACTGGGTTTCATCTTTATGTGACATCGATCATTAGCACTCGTTATTAACTAATATTCTACAAATCACTGACTGTAGCTGAAGTGTAGCTATATGAAGTATTGCTGGTTTGAAGGCTAGAGCTAGTAACTCCAAATATCGCTCTTTCACTTTTTTCCATTAAAAATAAACAATCATCACATATATTTACGAATGCATCATTTGTCTACAGCATTTTTAACATCTGCTTTAAAGCATTGCACAGTCCTGCAGGTAACTGTGGTGAACATCAAGTGGAAGATGATTAAAGATAATGAGAAACAGTGCGAGGGGTGTAACGATATCATTGACCTCCATAAAATAATCCAGCTACATTTTTACTTAAAATTGAATTGTACATTAATGAAAATGTTTAACTTAAAAACTATGTATAATACCTCTTTTTAACAGTTCTACCACCTTTTGTTAGGTATGCAATGAGACTTAAGAGTCATGCAGGTCCTGGAGCCAGTCAGGAAGACAAACAGCTAGCTGTACTGTGGTAAATACAGCATTAAACATGTCTGTTTTATTACTTTAAGATCCACGTGTTTCCTGAAATAAACATGTTCTGTGCATGGGTTGCAGTTTCCGCTGCCTGGCTCTTCTGTACTGGCAAATGTTTCGACTCAAAAAGGACCACGCTCTGAAATACTCTAAAGTCCTTCTTGACTACTTCAAGGTAGGCATTAAAATTAGCATCACAATGATGTCTGAAAGGGGTCAAAAATTCTCCATTTTTAACTAAAATTGCATTCAATTCAATTTTCTAGCCCAGGCTAGAATTTATTTATTTTTTTTTTCAGAAATGGGCTGAGATTTTAATTCAGAAAACATTATAACCACTCCCCAGTTACTCACCTATTGGCTGCTGATTTGCATATTCATGACGTGTATGCAAAGTTACTGTCTGATGGTCAACGTAGATGTGAGTGAGATTAGAGTGATTAATGACGAGCAACTTCAATACTGAACGATCAACTTTATATAAAAGCAACATCGATAAACGCTGTAATGGTGTTTGGAGGAAACATTATACAACCTTTCCTCTACAAGCCAGAATCAGATGCAAATGCACACGTTGACCACCTGGGTATCCAGAGCTTCAATCCTGAATGTCTGAATCTCTTTAGCCCCAGATAATTCAACTCCAGAAGAATTTTAACAAATACATTAGAACTGTAGATTAACGAGCCCCTAAAGAAATGGATTCATTATGCCAAGAGCAATCAGAGAGAAGGGTTGCGTGGAGCATCTGTTCTTATCTACCGATCTGATTTTAAGTGTTTGAAGTGCCTGGACTGAGACAGAGACCATTTTTTTAGCTCAATAAAGCCTTGACAGAGGCTGTTAAACAAGGCTTGCCAGTGACCTTCCTGGAAGGAGTTTGCATGTTCTCCCTGTGCTTGCTTTGGTTTCCTCTGTTTGTTTACGGATATCACGAGAGAAGGCATTGCTTTGTGTATAGCGCATCACTTCCAGAGCAGGGAAATCTGCCCTTTCATGTCCAGCCTTGATGTAACTTTGTCAATGCCGTTTTTTGTTTGGGAAAAAAAACAAAAAAAATTCTGTTAGAAATCACTAACAGAAACTAAAAGGCTCAACATGTCATGACCCCCTTTAAAACACTAAGCAGATACAAATTTATTTTGTGCATTGTTTTCCTTTTTATCAGAGTTCTCCAAAAGGACCTCACAATCTACCTCCTTGGAGCGATGCTGGAAAGTAAGGTTGAGCTGTGGATAAAACTCTACTTGATTTACTGTATATAAACCTTTGGAAGTCTGCAGATCTGCATTTGTGTTTTTGCAGAGCAACAACTCCTCCCTCTGTTTGCTCCGTCAACATCCTGGCATCTCACACTGGCAGATCAGCTGGCAGTGTGATCAACATTCCCCACCGCATCCATCAGATGGCAGCAAACCACCTCAACATCACAAACAGTGTCCTGTACAGCTATGAGTACTGGGAGGTGGCTGACACCTTGGCCAAGGAGAACAGGGGTAAGTTTACGCAGTTGTGGTTGGAAGTGCAGTGCATAAAGTGTTTCGTTTAAATATTAACTCTCTCATCCTCACAAGAATTTTTCAACTACCTGAACACCTTGACTGGACCGTTGACTCTGCACAGTAGCATGGCCCATATCGTCCAGTACACCCGGCAAGGGCTCCAGTGGATCCGGATCAGTGCTAATCTATCATAATACCATGTACAGACATTCAAAAGCTTCAAAATGTTTCAAGCCAAACTAGTAACCAAAACAAGATTTCTGAGTACTGGAGGGAAGTGGGCAAAGGTAATCAATGTTATCTTCTCTACCGTTCTCAGCATAAATGAGTACACCCCGTTTAAAAAGTACAAATTTAATCAGTAGCTCATAGAACAATTTCCAAACTTTTCCCAAGGCTGAGTTTCATTGAACACCTATTTAAAGCTATAACATGAAATTACAAAGATCACAAAAGCCAAGTCTTCTGGGCATGAAATGAACAAGTTGGCGACATCTTGCAGCATTTATCTTTCTCCATTCGTCAAGAAGAACCTCTTTTAGAGCCGGATTCTGGATGGAGAGCGATGCTCAACTTATTTCTTCAGAATTCCCCACCAGGGTTCGACTGGGTTCAGATCGGGAGACATAAAAACAAATATAAGCATTTTAAAATATTTGTCTGCTTTGCCTTTGGCACCTTCAGGAGAAGCTGGTCAGCTGACGTGAGACACTAGCGGGGACAAGAGGGGAGAGAAGTTTGACACGGTAAGGCAGTGTGACACCATTTAAAGATTTATTTGAATGAAAGAATCTTCAAATGGAATCTAAAATGAACCGGAAGCCAGTGGAGTGATGCTAAAATGGAGGCTATATGGTCTCTCGTACACGCTCCGGCCGATAGACATTTACCCTGTTCTTCAGAAAAGTAGCAGTAGCTTTAGATGTATGTTTTGGATCATCCTTCAGCATCTTCTCCTTCAGTGTAGAGCAGTACATTGTTGAGTTCAACACCAGCAGCACCCCCTACATCCCACATAATGACACTGCCACCACCATGTTTCACTGTAGGTACCGTGTATTTTTCTTTGCAATCCTCACGTTTACAACGCCATAGAGTTTTAAAACCTTTAGTTCCAAAAACAGCTTTATGAGAGGGTTCCTTTGATACCTCTGCAGTGTGTGTCATATGGTGTCACAATAAATGGTCAGTTCTCTGTATTTTCTGTAACATTAGAAATGGTCCTGTTGAGATGTTAACTTCCGTGAATAGTTCTGTTAACTTCTGCTAACATCTCGTTGCACTTCCATCTTTCTTAAATGTTTGGATCACTTTTGCTACAGAATTTTGACTGATACGTAAAGTGACATTTTCTTTGTTTAGCAATGCACTTTTATATTCCTGTCTGCTGGACACCTCTTAAATGAATTATTTGACTCGTGTGGTTGAATGTCTGTGGAATTGAAAGTCTTAAATGTGGCAGACTGTAATTGGGGTGTACTCATTTTTGCAACATGTGCTTTTTGCAACTATGAATTTGTTAGGAAAATCACTTTTTGTGTGTGCAAATGAACAAAATCTTGTGTGTAATCAATGGCCCGAGGTTTTTTGACCATTGCATTTATGCTGAGCATTAACACCGTTTGTTTTCCCATGACTTCAGTTCACATTTGAAGAACTTGGGCATTTGATTGTTAGCACTTCTTCAATCCTGCTTTGAAAAGGAACCATTTTGAGCTATTTCATCTAACGCTGCTTCCTAAAAGGTGCCACATTTTCTAATGAATTGAACAGCTTTTTATTTTGTTAGATTTGAAGCCATTTTTAAGTGACGAGATATTTTTATAAAAGTGTGCTCTGCCCACCTTTTTTATGTCACCTTTTTTTGAGCATCTTTAAGTCAGAATCGGTGCATGCAAGTGACTAAGATCTGTGAATGTGCTTTAAGATTTTTGTGCAATTAGTACGATTTTTCTTGTCATGTTGGTGTTTTGGTGCTGATTCAATGGCAGTCATAGTGTCATCCCAATCTATGCAAAATGTAATGACATGAAATGGTTGTAAAGACTTTTTAAATTAAACTGTATTTTTAAGTAAATATGATATGTGTGGTATATTCAATCATATAGCTTACAACTATTGTAAGTACTCTCTCCATCATTCACACAGCAGTAATTAAATTTCAGATGAATATCCACAAAATGGCCTGAATAAGTCTTACTTACCTGCCATAACACATTATCAAAAAAGAAAGAATTGGACCAAACATGGAGCTTTGCCAACAGATAAATGCTGCTCCAGTCAGGACTCTTCAGGAGTTATTTTAGTCTGGTTCATGCTAATTAGCAAACTGTTTTTTTATACAGCATTCCAATATAAAATTAAACATTTAGAAGTCTCTGCATGCACCGGTGCATGTGCAATCACAGCGCTGTTTTAAATTAAGCAGTAATGACATTCTGATCTTCTTCTTCTTTTACTTTCGGCTGTTCCCAGTTTAGGGGTCGCCACAGCGAATCATCCTTTTCCACCTAACTCTGTCCTCAGTATCCTCTACTCTTGTACCAACTACCTTCATGTCCTCTTTCAGCACATCCATATCTTGTCTTTGGTCTTCCTCTTGACCTCTTGCCTGGCATCTCCATCTCCAACATCCTTCTACCAATATAACCACTATCCCTCCTCTGCACATGTCCAAACCATCTCAACCTGGCCTCTCTGACTTTGTCTCCAAAACAACCAACCTGAGCTGTCCTTCTGATGTGCTCGTTCCTAATCTTGTCCATCCTCGTCACTCCTAAACTGAACCTCAACATCCTCATCTCTGCTACTTCCATCTCTGCCTCTTGTCTCTTCCTCACTGCCACAGTCTCCAACCCATACAACATAGCTGGTCTCACTACTGTTCTGTAC